>JAZGTH010000050.1:0-570000 GCA_036877525.1 Chromobotia macracanthus
AAGGAAACAATAGTTTCTAAAGATTCTGCATCACCTTACCAAAGCTAATGGTAGTAAAACTAACTGTTTAATGAATCAATAGTTTATAAAGATTTCGCATCATCTTACTAAAATTTAATGGAGTAAAACTAACTGGTTAAGGAAACAATAGTTTATAAAGATTCTGCATCACCTTACCAAAGCTAATGGAGTTAAACTAACTGTTTAATGAATCAATAGTTTATTAAGATTTTGCATCATCTTACTCAAATTTAATGGAGTAAAACTAACTGGTTAATGAATCAATAGTTTATAAAGATTCTGCATCACCTTACCAAAGCTAGTAGTGGTTAAACTAACTGTTTAATGAACCAAAGATATAAAGATTCTGCATCACCTTACCAAAGTTAATGGAGTTAAACTAACTGTTTAACGAATGCATAGTTATAAAAAATTCTGTATTGTCTTTCCAAATCTAATGTTGGTTAAACTAACTGTTTAATGAACCAATAGTTTAGAAAGATTCTGTATCATCTTACCAAAGCTAATAGTGGTTAAACTAACTGGTTAATGCATCAAAATGAATCAATAGTTTTTTAAAGATCCTGCATCACCTTACCAAAGCTAATGGAGTTAAACTAACTGTTTAATGAACCAATAGTTTAAAAAGTTTCTGCATCATCTTACCAAAGTTAATGGAGTTAAACTAACTTTTTAAGGAAACAATTGTTTATAAAGATTCTGCATCATCTAACCAAAGTTAATGGAGTTAAACTAACTTTTTTAAGGAAACAATTGTTTATAAAGATTCTGCATCATCTTACCAAACTTAATGGAGTTAAACTAACTGGTTAAGCAAACAATAGTTTATAAAGATTCTGCATCACCTTACCAAAGCTAATTATGATTAAACTAACTGTTTAATGAATTAATAGTTTATAAAGATTTTGCATCATCTTACTAAAATTTAATGGAGTAAAACTAACTGGTTAAGGAAACAATAGTTTCTAAAGATTCTGCATCACCTTACCAAAGCTAATGGAGTTAAACTAACTGTTTAATGAATCAATAGTTTATAAAGATTTCGCATCATCTTACTAAAATTTAATGGAGTAAAACTAACTGGTTAAGGAAACAATAGTTTATAAAGATTCTGCATCACCTTACCAAAGCTAATGGAGTTAAACTAACTGTTTAATGAATCAATAGTTTATTAAGATTTTGCATCATCTTACTCAAATTTAATGGAGTAAAACTAACTGGTTAAGGAAACAATAGTTTATAAAGATTCTGCATCACCTTACCAAAGCTAGTAGTGGTTAAACTAACTGTTTAATGAACCAATAGTTTATAAAGATTCTGTATTTTCTTTCCAAATCTAATGTTGGTTAAACTAACTGGTTAATAAATTAATAGTTTATAAAAAGTCTGCCCATCTTACCAAAGCTAATGGTAGTAAAACTAACTGTTTAATGAATCAATAGTTTATAAAGATTCTGCATCACCTTACCAAAGCTAATGGAGTTAAACTAACTGTTTAATGAATCAATAGTTTATTAAGATTTTGCATCATCTTACTCAAATTTAATGGAGTAAAACTAACTGGTTAATGAATCAATAGTTTATAAAGATTCTGCATCACCTTACCAAAGCTAGTAGTGGTTAAACTAACTGTTTAATGAACCAAAGATATTAAGATTCTGCATCACCTTACCAAAGTTAATGGAGTTAAACTAACTGTTTAACGAATGCATAGTTATAAAAAATTCTGTATTGTCTTTCCAAATCTAATGTTGGTTAAACTAACTGTTTAATGAACCAATAGTTTAGAAAGATTCTGTATCATCTTACCAAAGCTAATAGTGGTTAAACTAACTGGTTAATGCATCAAAATGAATCAATAGTTTTTAAAGATCCTGCATCACCTTACCAAAGCTAATGGAGTTAAACTAACTGTTTAATGAACCAATAGTTTATAAAGTTTCTGCATCATCTTAAAGTTAATGGAGTTAAACTAACTTTTTAAGGAAACAATTGTTTATAAAGATTCTGCATCACCTTACCAAACTTAATGGAGTTAAACTAACTGGTTAAGCAAACAATAGTTTATAAAGATTCTGCATCACCTTACCAAAGCTAATTATGATTAAACTAACTGTTTAATGAATAAATAGTTTATAAAGATTTCACATCATCTTACTAAAATTTAATCTAGTGGATTCTGATCTAGTGGTGGTTAAACTAAATGTTTAATGAATCTGTAGTTCATAAAGATCCTGCATCATCTTACCAAAATTTTATGGAATTAAACTAACTGGTTAATGAAATAATAGTTTATAAAGATTTTGCATCCTCTTACCAAAGCTAAAGGTAACTAAACTAACTGTTTATTGAATCAATAGTTTATAAAGATTCTGCATCATCTTATGGAAAAGGGTGGGGGTGGGTTGAGATTATGTCAGTTCACATTGAGTTATCGGACAGCTTGAGGAAAGAAGCTGTCCCTTAGTCGGTTTGTGCGTGTCCGGATGCAGCTGTACCGTCTGCCTGAGGGCAGTAGGGAGAGCAGACCGTGACTTGGGTGGCTAGAGTCCCTGATGATCCTCTGTGCCTTTCTCAGACACCGCCTGTTGTAAATATCCTGGAGGGAGGAAAGCTCACCTCCTGTGATGTGTCTGGCAGTTCGGACCACCCCCTGCAGGGCCTTGCGGTTAAGGACGGTGGTGTTCCCCTTACCTGACTGTGATGCAACCAGACAGAATGCTCTCCACAGTGCACACGCCTGAGGTAGAACAGGCGCTGGTGAGCCTTCACCACTGCATCTGTGTGAGCGGACCATGTGAGGTCCTCAGTGATATGAACACAGAGGAACTTGAAGCTGTTGACCCGCTCCACTGGTGACCCATTGATGGTGATGGGGGTGTGTTCTCTTTGCTGTTTCCTGAAGTCCACAACAATCTCTTACAATCTTGCCAATGTTGAGTGAGAGGTGGTTCTCCCGACACTAGTATGTCAGAGCGCACACCTCTTCTCTGTAGGCTGTCTCATCGTTGTCGGTGATCAGGCCTACCACCATTGTGTCATCAGCAAATTTTACAATGACATAGGAGCTGTGTGTGGCCACGCAGTCTTGGGTGTATAGGGAGTACAGGAGGGGGCTGAGAACGCAGCCCTGATTCACCTCAACACTGGAGGGGCTCCAGTGTTGAGGATCAGTCGGGAGGAGATGTTATTGCCCATTCTGACCACCTGATGCCTGTCTGATAGGAAGTCCAGGATCCAGCTGCACAGGGAGCTGTTCAGACCCAGAGCCCGTAGTTTCGTATCAAGCTTTAAGGGCACTATGGTGTTGAATGTTGAGCTGTAGTCCACGAACAGCATTCTCACATAGGTGTTCTTTTTTCCAGGTGGGAGAGAGCAGTGTGTAGGGCAATGGCATCATCAGTAGAGCGATTGTCACGGCAAACTGTAGTGGGTCCAGTGAGGCAGGTAGTACAAAGCAGATGTTTCGGATCAGTCTCTCAAAGCACTTGCTGATGATGGGCATCAGAGCAACAGGATGTTTTTAAGCATGACGGAACCACGGATAGAGAGAGGGAGAGGTTAAAGATCTCCGTAAAAACACCTGCTAACTGGACCACGCATGCTCTGAGTACGCGGCCCAGAATGCCATAAAGACCCGCACACTTGCGAATATTCACCCGACGGAAGGCCAATAAAAGCATGAGGTATTCCAGATCAGGCGAGCAAAAGGACTTGATTGAGTGCACATTCCTTCGATCACACCAAACATCGTTGATCATAAAAATACACCCCCTCCTCTGCTCTTCCCCGAGAGGTCTTTCGCCCTGTTCATGCGGTGCACGGAGAACCCCGCGGGTTCGAAGGCTGAGTCTGGAACCTCTGCAGACATCCAGGTTTCCGTAAGGCAGATAATGCAGCAGTCCCTCGTTTCTCGCTGGTAGGAGACACGCACCCTCAGTTCGCAGAGCTTGTTGTCCAGTGACTGTACATTAGCCAGTAGAATGGTGGGGGGCAGGGATCGTAAGGCACGGCATCTCAGCCTGACAAGAACACCGGCTCTGTTTCCTCTTTTCCGGGTGCGTTTCCGAGGTCGCGGCCGGGCCGTCCAAACAAAGGGCTCTGTCGGCGTGTTTGTAAACAGAGTGTCTATGGGGAACTCAAAGTCTGGTTTCCGGTGAGCGACAGTGTAGCCGGAAGTGTTTGTCATATACAATTAAACTGCCAACATCACGCACGAAAGACAACATGGTTACATACAAAATAAACAGATAGATAAACAAAAAACTGTAGTGTCTCGACGGAGCTCGCAACATGGCTGCCACACTCTGCGCCATCTTGGATCAATTTCTGTTATTGAAAAGACTGTATTGTATATATGATAAAGCTTGAAAAACAAAATGTACTATTTGGCAATAAACTTTCAAAGGAGCCAGATTAATCTTCATTGGTCATAACCTCAGTGAAGATATTGCAGGAGATGACTGGAGGCTTTGAAGGAGATATAACCCTCCTCTGGCTGCCTTTGTTAAACAAACATGGCCATTTACATTAACAATTGAAATCAGAATTGTATTCTTTCGTAAATCAATTTTTCAGATGAACCACATTATGGTGTTTTTACCAAGAACACATAAAAGACCAAAGGAGATGTAAGTGTCAATCAAGCACCCATAACTTTCTACATGGTGGTAGGGACCATAGGGTAATTTTACCTCTGCAATGACTGCACTGTGCTTGTCATAAGGATTGAAATCCAAATTGTATTCTTTGGCAAAAACACTTTTCACAAAAACCATGTTACTTCATTGCCCACAACTGGTCATGATCACAAGAAAGGCATACTAATCCGTCATGACTACAAGGACATGATTAGTTATATTGCTTTAATCTCTCTGTATTGTTCAAATTGAGAGTAAATAACCATATATTAAATTTTTTTACAAAATACACATGCTTTCACAGGGTGCCCTAATTGTTTCACATGACTGTACAGACATGTTATTTGCACTACTCATTAAACACAGGTCGTACATTGTTTAACAATGCTATTGTACATATAACCATCTGTAATGCATTGCTGCTGTTCATACTATACGTAACTCTGTTTTTGCACTATATTATGTAAATTTTAAATATTAAAAAATAATAACCTTATATATCTATATTTTGCTAATATAAATATGTATTTACATAATTATGCAGAAAACCCTAGTGTAGGATATTGCCCTATAAAATATTGCATTTTAAAACAGGCAGGCTGTAGTAAATGTGCTAACTGTTCAAGGTGAAGATGGCCTGTCAAAAAGAAAAACTGTTCTGCCACAGTGATATTAAGAGTTGTAAGGGGAGGGAGTGATGGGGTTCCAATACATCTCCAGGTTTAGTTTACTTATTATACTTATTGTTTACTTACGAAATTGTTTATATATACACACGCAACCCGGTCATTGACAAGAGTGCGAAAAACAAAAAAGCGATACGGTCCCTAAGTTAAGTGCGAATAAGAAGCTGGCAATATGACAGCGTTGCGAATAAGAAACTAGATATAGTTTCTAGATATTGTTTCAGATATAATGAATGGAGGTATACACGCATGTTGCTTCCGGTTAATGCGACAGAACGAGGAGTCCTATAAACTACAGGTTGCTAAATGTGCGGAAAGTTTAGCCCTAGTCCCTACTCAATGAAACAACATTATTTAAAGGAATTTTTTGTTCATTTGTACTCTTTTG
This sequence comes from Chromobotia macracanthus, assembly GCA_036877525.1. Classification (NCBI taxonomy): domain Eukaryota; kingdom Metazoa; phylum Chordata; class Actinopteri; order Cypriniformes; family Botiidae; genus Chromobotia; species Chromobotia macracanthus. Next base: position 5,736 of record JAZGTH010000050.1, read on the forward strand.
TGTTCAGTATTTGGACACAAATTTATTGCAGTTTTTCATAGCTTTTCCACTAGTCCCTACACACCAAAACAACATTCATTAAATACATTTTGTGCTCTCCTGTGTTCAGTATTTGGACACAAATTTATTGCATTATTTCAGAAGTTCTCCACATTAGTTTCAGACATAACTTTACAATCATCTTTGTAGCAAAAACATCTTCAAAATATATAGGCGAAATAGACGTAATCAGTTTCGAAATGCATATTGCACACGAACGTACTTCCACATATTATTTTAAGAACCTTCATCCCGCCGTATTAATCTCACAATATCAATCAAGTGTTGTTTAGAATTTTTGTGTTTATTGCTGTTTTATTTTTTTATATTTAATGTTGTTTTATTTCAATTATTGTTAAAAAATAATTAATAATTTAAGGCCTGACTCTCACATTATTACTGCTTTCTGTATATGCATAACATTTCCCTATACTTTGCCCAGTATGCCCACACCCATTCTTTGGGCCCACAGCTGGCCCCTTTTGGGGCCCACTCTGATTTGTTTGGGTCAGCCCACACCTAGCCACACTTTAGGGGCACTACTTGTGGGTCCTATGTGCGCCTCGCATTTTACAGTGGTATTGGGGCCCACATTTGCTGGGTAATTCACTGGCGAACACACGCCACATGTTTTTTGTGCAATGGCAACTAAATGGAACAGTGCTACCTAAGGTAAGTAAAGTACAGTATAAAATAAACATTTCTCTTTAGGCTGAATGTCTAAGTGGTGTTCACAGAATAATATATGTTACATAGATAATTGGAAAAGTTTTTGGGGCAGACCTGACCTGTTAAAAAGAAATGGACTCCTTCCCTCTAGGGCTGGTGCTGCTTATTTATCTGGAAATTTGGCACATAGTCTTATTAATTCTACTAATACTTCACTAAGGCCCAGGTCAGGAAGCAGACAGACTGGCTTAACCAACCTGCTAGCCAAATCTGCTAGCCATCACGTCACAGATGTCACATAATTTACAACTTATAGAATCATCTAAACGGGAGATAAACTGTGGACCCCTGTTAGACACAACATCAGTGGGCAAACCGTGCAACCGAAAGACGTGGTCGACCAAAACTTGAGCAGTCTCCCCGGCTGAGGGAAGTTTGGGCAGGGGAACAGAATGGACCGCCTTGGAGAAACAGTCCACCACCGTAAGACGGTGTAGCCATTAGAGGGTGGCAAGCCGGTGACAAAGTCCTGAAGACCTGAAGGAGCTGCACTGCTCCCTCCAACCAATGGCGCCACTCTTCCAAAGCCAACTTGACCGCCAAGAGCTCCCGGTTGCCGACGTCGTAATTGCGTTCAGCAGGGCTCAGCCGATGGGAGAAGGCGGCACATGGATGAACCTTCCCATCATTCTCGGAACCATTGGAACAGAACGGTACTGACTCCCACATCGGAGGCATCAACCTCCACGATGAATTGCCGGTCGGGATCTGGAAAACAGAACAGGAGCAGAGACAAAACGGCACTTTAATTCATCAAAGGCCTCCTGAACCCGTGAATTCCACCCAAATGACTGTTCAGTGGAGGTGAGAGCTGAAAGAGGAGCAGCTACAGCACTGAAATTACGAATGAATCGCCAGTAAAAATTGGTGAATCCCAGAAACCGCTGTAGTGCCTTGCGGGAGTCTGGAACTGGCTATTCTGTGATGGCCCTTACCTTGGCGAGGTCGGGACTAACCCCTTTGGCACAGATGATGTGGCCAAGGAACGCTACAGAATCGGCGTGGAACTCGCACTTCTCCACCTTGACTTAGAATTGATTGGACAGCAATCGTTAAAGGACCCTCCGGACGTGCAGAGTGTGGGCCTGAAAAGAGGAAGAGAAAATAAGAATGTCGTCAAGGTAAACGAAGACAAACTGGTTTACCATATCTCTCAGCACGTGAGCCTGGAAGACAGCGGGGGCATTGGCCAGGCCGAAGGGCATGACCTGGTATTCAAAATGTCCAGTGGGAGTATTAAATGCTGTCTTCCACTCATCCCCCTCCCGGATACGAATAAGGTGGTAGGCATTGCGGAGGTCTAATTTGGTAGACCTGAGCTCCCTGTAGAAGCTCAAAGGCCGGTGACATCAGGGCAGGGGATACCGGTTCTTTAGTGATGTCGTTCAAGCCCGATAATCAATACAAGGATGCAGGGAGCCTTCCTTCTTCTGGACGAAGAAGAACCCCACACCAGCCGGGGACAAGGAGGTAAGGATGAGGCAGGCCTTGAGGGATTTACTGATGTATTTGTCCATAGCCTCACGTTCCAGACCTGACAGGGAATAAAGACGACCCCGGGCGGAGAAGAACACAGAGGAAACAGACACAGAGGCAGGAGAGGAGGCAGCACCTAGACATGACGCAAGACAGGACGGACTCCAAGCCACAATGGATCGTCTCACCCAATCGATGTGAGGATTGTGCTGCTGCAACCAAGGTGGACCCAGAATAACAGGCACATTAGGGGAGTCAATAAGGAACAGCACAATCTCCTCACACTGCAAGCCATCGATGGAGCCCTGGAGCTCCGCCAAACCGGCGGAGAGGCGCTCAATCTCCCGGGATGCCACTTCTAGCTGGGATATGTGCCAGCCCAAAAGAACACCCTGCTGGGCCAGCACAGAACGGAGAACTTCAGGTTCCGCTGGATCCATGTATGGTACAATAGAAAATAGAAATAAGACAGTAAGCAGATGTGGGGCGACTCCGGCGCAGGCGGGAAGGGAGAGAGCGGGCAGCGGGAACCGGGAGGGTGACAGGCGTAGCATGAGGGAGGCTGGGTGGCGGACGGGCAGAGAGCGGGCGGTCGGGCAGAGGGAGCAGGAGCGGCACTGCAGGGACCGGGGGGAAGGAGAAAGAGAGAGAGATGTCTTACAGGTATGTTTAGTGAATTTTGTTGATTGTATGAATAAAATACTTTCACAATGTTGAGTAGCTTAGTTTTACAGAAATTGTTTAAATAAAGTTATAAGTTGATCAACGGTGTGATTGAATTTTTTTAAAATTGCTGCCGCCATTCACAGGGCTGTTACAGCAGTATTTAGTATGTGTACTAAGGAATACAGTCGAAATTACGCTGATAGAAGTTTTTACTTCAAAACAGACTGGCTGTTTTCCATACCATTTAGTTCACTCTTTCCATGTATCAAAAATGTTTTTCCTTAGAGCACTCTCTTAAGATTCACCCCAAATCAGGTTAGCTGAAAGGCCCCACATAGCCCGCACATTTTTTTCTATGGCGGGAAGGTTAGTTTGACATTAGACATTCTGTTTCATACCAATTAAACTCTTTGCACCTGTTATGTTTTTTATATATGGTACTGAATCCATATTTTTAAGATGTTTAATATACTGTACCTACTTAAAGTCATTGTCAAACCATCTGTAAAAATGCCTAAATATTATTCCCTATAATGCAAAAGGCTGTTTTTTTGCCTGATTATGCCTGTATTATTTTAATAAATGGTACTGAATGTATATTATATACTATTTTAGCAAATTATAGTATAATATATATACAATTTTTTTTTTTATAATTATTTTGATGCAGTAATAATTAGTGGTACTTATTAAATACAAAAGTAGTAAATATGCGGCACCTTGTGTCAAATTTGCATTAATGATGATGGATGATGTCTTTAGTGGCCCTATCGTAACCTGGTCCATGGCTGTTATATTTCATCTCGCATCCAGTTTGCACATCACTTACATCATATGCATGCATAAATGGGGGTGTTCTGCAGAATTAAAGGCTAGGGAAAAAGAGCGGATCGACGACTCGATGGACGACTCGATCTATACGGCTAAAACCCCCGTGAGAATGTATGAAAATAACAACATTGTGGGGGGCGAATTTTTGCTGAGCAGTAACCAAGTAATGAACCATACATCACCTCCAAACTACGAGAAATCAGGGCGAAGCTTCTGGATAAAGACTGAGAGAAACTTGTTTACAATGCCGTTGATGTCTGGCAGACATACGCAAATGCGGACAAAGTGTGATCGAGACAAGATGGGAAACACCTGCACCCAGGAAAAGATTATAGCCTCTATATTAAGCAACATTACAGAGGTCAGATGTGGTGCTGATGCATAAGATAAGCAATGTATGGTGTGATTAAAAAATGTATGTGTAGCGGAAAGCACTCGTCTATCAAATCTCAAGAAACACATGGATCAACAGAGAGCCCGTCTTTGTGAAAGTTAGAAAAGTTTTGCATGCAGTGTCTGAATGTAGCAAAGAGATAGATGTCACAGAGGTATTTGTACATATGTAACAGAGCTGTGTGTCACTCATTTAAAAAAAGGAAAAACACAATGTTGGTGAAATCATTGAAACTCTGGTCAACTATGTACTGGAGAAAAACATGATGGCCTGCGTAAACTTTTTTGTCTGGTTGGATAATATATAATACCATATTAATGTTCTTATTTTTACATTGTTTTTATCCACCCATGTGATCATATTATGTAACCATTTTTATCAGAATGTTTATTTTATTTTATTGTGTGAAAATAAAGTCTGCAACATAACATTAGTAGAAAGTTTCCTTAACGTTATCTGCCATATGTTCTTAAAACTTTAGCATAAAAACTTTATCATTGCGTTGTTAGTGGAATGTTTTAATGTTAGCATACAAACTTATCTTCTGGGGGATGTCTGAAGAAAATTTAAGGATGAGTATAATTAAAAATAATAACTCAAATAATACCTCATTATCAATTAACGTTTTTGGTATTTTAGTGTAAATTGAACAATGAACATTCTTAGAATAGCATAATTGTGTAGCGTAACTTTTGTAAGTCATTCTTTTGCCAAGTATTTTCAAGATTTGATGACAAAACACAACATTTATCATTTTGCCACAGCCGCTGATTTGAAAGTAAGCATCGTTAAACGTTGTAATAGAACTTTGAAAAGCCAGATGTGGAGATTTTTAACGGTCACTAATTCCAGACTAGACGTAGATGTTGACTAGTGGATGTCAACAAAGAAAATGAAACTTTGGTGTCTCAAAGTTTGTACAGCGATATGAAGAAGGATGAGAAGCATATGTTTAAATGTAAAGTCTGGGACATTGTGATGATTTCTAAAGTGAGAGGACCATTTGCCAAAGGTTACGGGTAGAACTACACAGAAGAATGTTTTACTGTGGCAGCATGTGTACCATGTCAACTGCCGGTCTACAGTCTGTCCGATTATGACGGGGAAATCATTGATGGTGTTTTTTTATGAAGAAGATATTAATAATTGTGAGAAAAGACAAAATGTTTAAGGTAGAAAAGATTTTGGGTTGGAAGACGATGGTTTTAGTGAAATTGAATTGAATAGCAATTTTTATTCAAAACTGAATAGCTACGTAGACAAAAAAAATCGACTTGCAAGCAGCATAATACTCACAAATGACTGCCGGGGTTATTTATGTCCGAGGCTACCATGGACGACAACGGGTTCTGTCACACTACCGTGCAACGGTACTGTCTTTGGCAATTTACCCTGAAAATCGCATATATAGTTACAGAACAAAACTAGCGGTTCCTATCGACTTGAAAGGGCAATGGCAGGTCTGATTGAGTGAGATTGAATATTCCATAAGTTAGTACACCTTTAAAGCGGAAGATGCCGAATTCACATTACACATGGCACCCGTCCAGAAAAACGACAGCAAAAAGTTAGACCATACCCTGAACCCCAGTAGGGGTGCTAAGATGTACTTTTCAGGACTGTATGTTTCGAGGATTATGACCATAAATGCTGGTTACTATACCTATGTCCTGGCTGAGATTCAGGCAGTAAATGAAATGGTCACTCTGTCTTGGTTGTTTTACGATCACGTAACAAACAAAGTTTTTCTGAAAGCAAAGCCTAACATTTCATTACCCTCTTTTTGGGACGCTAGCCATTATTTTAGGGATGAACCTGGGCGAGGCTCTAGGACATAGCAGATACAATGAACAAGCTGATTTTGAATGTGATATTGTGACGTATGCCCCTCATTAAGCAGAAATCAATGCAGGGTTCTATACAATGTACATGTACACCAACATTATCGAATACCAATCGGCGGGTAATTTGCACGTCCCCCTTTTGAGATGCGTACATATTACAGGTGAAGACAACAAAACTGTCAGTGTCCGTTACGACAAACCTTATTACACTTCCATCTTCACAGTCATTTCCGTAGAATTAAAGGGTGACCAAAACCATGAAATACAATTTTCATATGGAAAAGACATTGTAAAGCTACACTTTAAACCATCCAAACAACCTGCTCTTTGAAAATGAGATATTATAACCCTCACACAATGAATACAGATGATTATGTGGACTATTAACAGAATCAGGCCAGGGGAGGCCTACCCGGATATGCAGGAGCTGTTGCTATGTACAAGGCCAGCCTAGGGGGTCTTTTCAGAGGACTGTTTAGAATGGTTGTACTGTTGTTAAAAAAAGGATTCAACATCGCTAAGCTGCACCTAAAAACAGATGCTAAAAATATTGTGTCAGACATCATCTCGAACTGTTATCTCAAGAACACATAACGGCCAAGATGGATCAGGTCTCATGTTCATGGCACATAATCGAATGTCTAAGCCACCTGGAATAAAGAGGCATGGTCATTCAATAAAGAAAACAAATCACTGCCAGAAGAAAGTCTCAGTAGCGCAAAGAAAGTGCAAGAAGCCCATGAAGCAAAACGCGTCAGTTAAGAGATGCTTCAAGACCATATTCTAACATGGCATTACTGCATAACATGTCAGGAGAGTGTATCAAGTCTGAGTTAGATTTATTTACAGTGCCACTGACACAGACGGCTCTTGAGAAAAACACCTATGTAGAAGTTTCGTCTTTATCAGCCATATCAGACTGTGTGCCTTTGGAGTTTTTTTAATCGCAGGTACCAGTGAAGAGTATGTGGACCTAAACAACTGCTCTTTCTCTGGCTTCAACAGCACCTAACAGCAGTGACATTGCTGATCCTGCAAAGGTCGGTCTAATAAATTACCTTGGAGCCACTATATTTTCACAGGTCAATGTGAGCCTCAGAGACCATTTGATTTCTCAGAGCTCAAGCACATACCCTTATCGATGTATCATTGAGTCTTATCAACTATGGTAAAGATGCTTTGGAGACGGTTTTCACAGAGGGCCTGTTTTACAAAGACACCACGGGTCACATGGATGTCTCTGATCCCCTAGACAGAACCAGGGGTCTGTTGAGGAGATCGGTCCACACAAGCGGCAGGAAGGTGGTGGAGCTACTCGCGCCTATTCACAACGATATTTCTTCCGAAAACAAGGGCTACAAAGTAAAAATCACCTCAGTGGCCCTATTTGTCAAGAAAGTAAGCATATCACCCTCCACGAAACTGGGGCATGCCCAGGCTCTGCTCACAACTACTGCAAAGTACCCTATTGTCAGAGTTTGTTTCAAGAATCTATTGTATTATTGTATAAATCTTTTGTTTTTAGGAACACTGCTGATATCTATAGTTCTGGGTATGGTGGATAATGATGCTAATATAACCCATATCAGGTCATATGAGAAAAAAAAATTGGGGTCGGTGATGTCAACCGGAAGACATCTGGATCAATAGAGACGGATTTCTGAAAGGATACATGCTATACACATTTAACCTTACACCCGACGAAGAGTGTGGACAACACGTATTACTCGTCAGGTCTGGGAATATCAGGCTAGAGGCCCGTTTCAGAACGCCTCTACTGCATGCTATTAACATCGATGTCTACACTGTTTTTGATAGCATCATCAAAGTGTCAAACCGCAGACAGGTCCTGGTCGATTATTATTGAGTGAAAAATGAACACTTTACAACTCACAATGATCATGGACATGACTCCATGTAACACACATTTTCTCTGTGTACTTCCGTGTGATCCCTATGAGCCAGGGGTCATAACTATGACGATGTAATGAAACTGTAAAGCGATGATTACATAAAAAAATGTAACTGTTATTAAATGTAAAAAAGATATTGTTCTTTGTGAAAAGATTGTGGTTGAACGGTTCTAATCAAAAATTGTTTACTTGCATTCAAGGTGTGCAGACGTGTCATTTTTTTGCATGTGTATCTAAGTAATCAATGTATTGATTGATTGATTAAATAGACATAATCTTTCATTTTTTAAACAGGGTTTTATTGTGATTTTCACACAATACATGATTAACATCAAAACTCTAATCATGCCCTTCCATCAACAGTAGGCAATCTAAGCATAAGTACTGAATCGTCAGACTGTGGCGTTGAAGTTGGGAGGTAAAGAGAGCGTCAAAACGTTACTCTCTCTGTCCCCTTGTTTAGAGAGCACTAAAAACCTCCTCAGTATATTTGAGTAAAATTTAACTTTTTCATGTTGTTCCAAATCAGCCCTTAGTTAAATATTTCTTATAGACGTGTCCAGATCATTCTCTATGATCTGTTCGATGTTCTCACAAACGCTTCCGAGTTTCAGTTTGTCCAGCTGGTGTTGACTAAAAACATTTTCACTGCATACTCCATGCTCACGTCTATTTAGAAGCTATTAAGCTGGTAATAAAAGATACTGCAACGCTTAGTAGTGGTAAAAGAACTCTTCCCCACTTTTTATCGGCGACAAACTTAATAACACTCCATGAAGTATTTTACATTTTTTTTTAAATATTTTAAATAAGAAGCAAAGGCAAAAGTCATGTTTATTATAGACTACCTTAAACCTTTTTTAGGCGCTTTTTATCCCTCACAATGTTTTCTGCATGGGCCAGGATGCAATGCAAGCCGTCATGCAATGTCATATAGCTGTCAGCCAGACCAATCAGAGTGTCTAATCGGATGGTTTGAGAATTCATGGTCACCTTTCCTTTGGCAGTGCAACAGCCATAAGATTTGGGTCCGCCAGAGGAAAATTTGGCAATAAAGTCACCCTCGTCCAATTTGCTCATCAGCTACCCTAGGTAATCCCCCAGAGAGGGCACCCAGTCACTGTCCCTAGACATGTATATAATGAGCGGAGTATAGCAACCACTCACCGAATTTCCGAATTTGCCCCCACAAACACATTAATGTTGCGAGTTGCACAAACATCGTATTCGGTTATAGTTACAGACAAATGTAACTGTAACTGATCTTTTCAGGGTTAAGACAAATTCCCTCTTTTTCAAAATACTCTTGAATGTAAACCTTTTTGTCAGCATCCACGACAATGTTTGACGGGTAATCGGATGCTTGCTGTTTCAACTGCAAAAAGGTTTTCACGTAATCGCAAAACAAAGTATCCGACCATTGCGGAAAATGCCAAACTTGGCATGCTACCACATACCCCTTCTCGATGGCTTTTAAAACTCTGATACTGAGAGCACCCTCTCCTCATCCGTATGATCACAGCTCGTTGACTGGTTTTGGGTGTGCGTGTATGAATGACATACATTTACATTGTCATTTAGCAGACGCTTTCATCCAAAGCGACTTACAAAGGACGAGATCATTAAACATTTTGCCTTGCGAGCCAACAAGCCATTTCTACAAAGCTACATTTACAAGCGGATATTGTATTCTGCTATTGTATTCTGATTTTTTTGTTGTTAGGAGGATAGGATAGAGCATTAGGGATTAATCAGGTGTCTGCGAAACAGGTGTGTTTTGAGTTGCTTTTTGAAGGTTGTGATGGTCTCAGCGGATCGGGTGGAGGCTGGGATTTCATTCCACCGCAAAGGAACAGAATAGGTGAACGTTTTACAGATTGATCTGGTGCCTCATTGTGGGGGAACAATCAGACGTTACTCATTAACTGACCATAGCTGGTGCGAGGGGACATGTCTGGAGGAGTGAGTTGAGGTAGAAGGGAGAGGTTCCAGTTACTGTCCTAAAGGCAAGTGTAAGAGATTTAAATTTGAGTAAGGAGTGATGTTGAGGCATGGAGTAAGGTCAGGAGAGGTGTGACATAAGCTGTTTTTGGTTGATTGAAGACCAGAAGTGCTGCAGCATTCTGGATCATTTGCAGGGGCTTGGTAGTATTGGCTGGAAGGCCAGCCAGAAGGGCATTGCAGTAATCCAGCCTTGATATTACAAGTGTTTGGACTAGGAGCTGCATTGCGTGCTCAGACAGGAAGGGTCTGATTTTCCTGTTATTGTAAAGCACATACCTGCATGACCAAGAGATTGTTTCAATGTATGTAGTGAATTTCAGCTGGTCATCAAACACCACCCCAAGGTTTCCAACAGACCGAGTGGGTGTAAGAGTGGATGAGCCAAGTTCCACTGTGAAGTTGTGTTCTAATGATGGGTTGGCCGGTCAGAAGTTCTGTCTTGCTGAGGTTGAGCTGGACAAGCCATATTTTCATACAGGCTGAGATGTCTAGAAGGCAGGTGGATATGCAGGCAGCAATGGTGGGGTTGTCGGGCTGAAATGAATAATAAAGCTGTGTATCATCTGCATAGCAGTGGTATGAGAAGCCATGTGCTTTAATGACTGCACCTAGAGAAGCTGTGTATATTGAAAAGAGGATAGAAGCAAGAACTGATCCCTGTGAGCTGAACCAGTTGAGTGCAGGTCCAGAGATGCGTCCTCCCAGGTTGGAGAGTGAGGATAACAGGATCTGATTGTTCATTGTGTCAAAGGCAGCAGAGAAGTCAAGAAGAATTAGGACATACGACATGGAGTTGGCTCTAGGCCTTCAACCACCAATAGGAGGGCAGTCTCCATGGAATGTCCTTTTTTGAAACCAGACTGTTGACTGTCAAGTAGGTTGTTCTGTGAGAGATAGGAAGACAGCTGATTAAACACAACTGTTTCAAGAACTTTTGAGAGGAACAGTAGGCGTGAAATTGGTCTATAGTTGCTGACCACTTAAGGGTTGAGTGATGGTTTTATGAGCAGTGTGTTTATATGAGCCTGCTTGAACAAGTAGGGAACGTTGCCTGTAGAGATTGACATGTTTAGAATGTGTGTGAGTTCAGGCAAGAGTGATGGAGAGATTACTTGCAGTAGATGTGAGAGGATAGGGTCAAGGGGTAGGACGGTTGAAGATGAGTTTGGAGACGTTGGTTTCAGAGAGAGGAGAGAAAGAGGAGAATGTTGGATGGCATGGAGGTAAAGAGGGGGTTAGGGTGTGTGGTGCAGAGAATTGGTTTCTGATGGTAGCTAATTTGTCTGTGAAAAAAATGGCAAAGTCATTGCCAATCAGGGATGTAGTGAGGGGAGGTAGGGGGGACTAAGGAGAGATGAGAAAGCTGAGAATAGTTGACGGCTGTACGAGGTGTTGCATGGAGGGAGGGTAACAGTGAATTGTATGAAGTAATGATCAGACACATGTAGAGGTGTAACAAGGACATGTGTGGTGCAGTTACGAGAGAAGATCAGGTCTAGTTGCTTCCCTCCTTTGTGGGTGGGAGGATTATTAGTTTGTAGGAGGTCAAAAGATGGCAGAAGACCTAAGAGGTCAGCTGCTTGCGGTCTGTCTAGGTGTATGTTAAAGTCACCAAGAACTACCATTGTAGTGCCATCTTCTGGAAAAGATGATAGCAGCATGTCAAGTTCTTCGATGAAGATGACCTGGAAGGCGATAGATGACAACCAGGTAAATTTTTGCTGGAGGAGAGACTGTTATTGCATGATTCGAATGATGTATTATTACAGAGAGAGGGCAGTGGAATGAAATTCCAAGTGTTCGAAAAAAGCAAACCTCTCCCCCTTGTGGCAGAGGAGGTGACAAGCATGGGCGAGCCTTCTCAGCCTGCCTGCACTGCATACAGGGAGTTACTGGAGGTCATGTCTCATGCCACAGAGAGATTAGATCTCCCCTGATGGCTCGAGGAGCCGGTGATCGCTAGTGGCCAGCTAGACGAGAGGTTTCTGGCTGCCCATGGCCAACAGCCCCAGGTGAGCCTGTCCTTTCTCCCTGACCTGCATGTGGAGGTTGAGAGATCAGTCATAAAAAAGCCATATTCAGCTTGTTTCTTTTCCGGTTCGTGCGCGAACTCAGGGGGAGGGGCTTTCCCCTGACGTGGTGGCTGAGGATCGTAGATGGGGTCAGAGGCAGAGTGTGGCTGACCGTGCGCCTCCCCCCTCTCGAGGTCAGGCACGGAGGAGGCGTGATGCCAGACGCAGGAGGCAGGAGATGAAGGACACCCGAGCTGAGGCTCGGGCGGGCATATAGCTTGCTCACACCATACATTCCCCCTCCTGCCCCATATCCTCCGTCCTTCACAGTGACACAACCACCCACATTAAGCATAAAATCACGGGTGGGACCATGTGATGATTATGGTGGCCCCTGTTTCCGCCTGTTCTGATGGTCAGGCTAGTGCCACATAGCCCAGGGTTACTGTTTAGTGTGAGCCGGGCTGCCGCCTCGGACATTGTCGTTCTGTAGGCAGGTGGCCTGTATACAAGCTCCCTGGCTGAGGAGTTGTAGCTTGCTGCTGGTGGGCTCCTTCTTAGCTAGTGGTTGAAAGGTTGAACCCCAGTCTCACTTTCAGTAAAGTATAGAGGTCTGGAGGTTCCCTGTCAGAGCTTGTCATGGCAGGTCTGTGGTGTAAGCCGATTATATGCCTTTACTAGAACTGAGAGACCCAGGTTCGAGCCCCACCTTGAACAACTTGGTTCTCAGGGTTGGTGTGGGCCCAACCAACCTGGTGAACCTCCTTTCGATTCCTTTACTCCCCTCGAGACAGTGCTTGCTGTCAATGTTTCAGCCCTCCTCGTTGTATTACCTGGAGTTCTGGTGTCGGTTGAGACTGCGGTCCAAGGGCCGGAGCCACTTCGGCCCACCTTGGATAGCAAGTCAAGAGGTGGGGTCCCCTGGTGCTATTTTTCCCTACTGCTGAGTTCTCAAGGGTTCTGCCCTCTTGGTGTTAATATGGGGATTTTTTTTGTCAAAAATGGTTGGCAGAATGGCATCCTCTCTCTGTGGTGGAGAGGGGCTATGTAAATATAGGGTCCTCAACCTTCCACCTCCTGGCTGGCAAAGGAAATAGTGTTTTAGATGGTGGCAGCCGTTTAGGTGGTGCCTTCGCTGCAGGATGACTTTCCCTCTTAGATCTTGGTCCATAGGATGATGCTTGGGCAGCTGAAGCCCCCGACTGCCCTCGAACATCTCATTATAGAGGGCCCCCCGCCCCTGTGGTGCTAGCACGATGGCCAGTCCTGCCGCCTCCGGCTGGGGACTGAGTCCTGTGGGTAGCCTTGCACCCTGCGCATAGGAGGCTGGCATTCGTGTCCCAAATGCCTCCCTATGCTTTCTTAAGCAGGGTGCTGGGCTGAGTTGCACTTGCTTGTGCAAATTAAGACCTTCCGTCCTGCGGGAGAGGAAGGCCTGGCCTCATTAGAGCTCGGTCAAGGACACTGTTCTGAGCATAGAAGCCAACTCTTCTGTTAGCTTCCCTTGGATATCATCCTCAGGGTTGAGTTTTGGTACCCTCACTACAGAGGATCCCCCGCCCCAGTTGTAACAGGCTGGCAGACTTCGTTTGTGCTAGCCGACCCTCTCAAAGGCATAGGCTCTTTTTGCCAGGCCTTTACACAGCTTGCCCATTAGCACATTGGAATAGCGCTTCGCCACTGACACGGAAGACTGGGGTTTGAGTCCCACGCCGACACCTCTCTGAGTGTCCAGTGTGGTTACTACAGGGCCTCGTGTTTGGGCATCGGCCCAGAGAGTGGTATTTTTGTCACCCCAGTGCATGAGTAGGGTTGAGTAAATGCCTATGGTGATTTGTGCATCTACACAAACCATATGGCAGTCGCTCCCCTCGGCATGGCATAGTTGGTATTGCGTCCCCCATAGCGTAAAGCCAGACGCAGTATCGAGTATTCGAGTTCCACTCGAAAGGGAACATCTCTCGGTTATGTATGTAACATCGGTTCCCTGAGAAGGGAACGAGACACTGCGTCTCGTTGCCATGCCTATGGGCGCCTGTCTACATCTCCTTCAGACAAAGAAGCTGATGCCATGCTCTACAGATGCCCTATAATACTCGCATGCGCATCTGACACGTATTAGGCAGTCGCGGGCCAATTTATTAGCATGATTAGACACAAGTTCAGACACCTTCTCAGGGAACTGAGAAGACGTTTATATTCACCCCTTTTTTTGAATAAGATCTTTTGCATGAGCAAGTACAGCATTCCAGTACTTTCATACTAAATCTCACCACACTTAAATACAACACTGTTGTTGTCACGGTTACGGACTCTTTTGTATTGTTATGTTAGTTTCTCCTGGTTTGCTTTGGTTCATTTCCTGTTTTACCTTATTTGGTCATTTTCCTGTTCTTGTTTAATCATTAGTTATTTCCCGTCACCTGTTTGCCCCTAGTCATCTGCACAATTTAAGTCCCCCTTTCAGTTCAGTTCCTGGTCGGTTATTGATTTTATTCTGTTTCTGTATGTGTGCTCCTAATCCTGTTCCTTGCTCTGGAATTTTATTAAAGCCTGATTTGTTGGAATATTCCCGGTTCTGCTCCTTTGTCCGTGTTCCCGTGTCAGCCCGCAACATGTTACAGTTGTCTTTTTGTTATAGAAACTTAAAGTTCTTAATTGGTTCTGATTGTTTTGTTTATCTGTTTGTGTTTTCATATTGTTTAATGTAAAGTACTGTTTGAACTGAAACTTAAGTTATATATTACAATAGAATACAAAGTATACATTTAATTGATTCTTGGTAAATGTCCTTGATTTTGTTCAATAATGTGAAATCCAATATTTTGATAATATTTTGATTTAATTGATCAGTTCAATGTTCCAGTCTTGACTCAACTTGGGGGTTAAAAGGCTATTTTAGGGGGCGCTGCTGAGCGAAAGATGGAGTAAGACATGTTATTGCAGATTCTGCAGGAGCTCTGGAAAAATGTAATCCTACAACAGCCAAAAATGTAATTCAATAAGTATTCCGGCTCTACTAGCACAAGGCCTAAAGCCTCTAGACAAAGTGCCCCTGGTAGAACTGCCACTTTAGTAGGGGCCGAAGACAATATGGACTTTGAGGTGATAAAAGCGGACATTCTCTCATCCCTGAGGTCAGATATATCATCTGTGATAAAGCAAGAGTTGGAGAACACACTGGCTGAAGGTTTTGACACAATAAAAAGCAAACTAAAAGCAATGAGGGACGAAATTACGAGCAATGTTGTCACAACGCGTTCTGAAATTGACCAAATGAAAGAGAACATCAAAGATGTCGAGGGAGGGCTCTCAACATATTCGCTCTTGCTCCTTTTGTGACACCATGTCATTCACTAGCTCACAATGGGGACATCTTTATTTTGCTTCCCAGATATATAGATCAGGCCGAAAGAGAAAGTTGCCAATGCTGATAGTCAACTATAGCTTATGCTGTCAAGCTTTGCTGATGATAGAATGTACATGAGAGGATTACTGTCAGTTATGACAGTGAAGTGGTTGCCGTACAAGTAGTCGGAGAATTTTTCCTTAACTGCCCACTTCAAGGCGAGAAACTCTTATGGGCTGGATATCGGGACTCACTTCTTGAAAGACCTCTGCTGGCGAAAGCTATGACTCTCTCTCCATTCTGTTCCTGATATAATGCAGCACCGTAACCTGTGGTGCACACATTCGTGTGGAGGGTGTAAGGTAAGGTCGGGTTAGCAAAACCAAGCACAGGAGTGCTGGTAAGTTTGGAAATGATGGTATTGAATGCTTTATCACAGTCTTCTGTCCATCGACTGCCAAGTGACTCTTTTGGATGAAAGTATTTTCCTTTTGTCTCTTCTTTCATCGTTTTTTACGGTTCACAATCTTGGAATAATCTCGGAGGAACCGGCAATAATATCCCAAATCCCAAAAATATCCCAAATCCCAAAAATGACGTTAAATCTCTCAGGTCTTTTGGTTTTGGCCAGATCTTGAGGGCACTTATCTTTTCAGGATCAGTTTGGACACCTGTTTCTGATATACTATGACCTAAATATCAGACAGATATTTGGAAAAATTTACACTTTTTCGGGGTCCGTTTTAATCCATATTCTATCAGCCTCGTCAGTACTTTTAAGAGTCGCTCCTCATGCTCCTCAGGAGTTCGGGAGAAGGCAATCAAATCATCGAGAAACACCAACACCTTGGTAAGATGCAGATCTTCCATGCACTTTTCCATTAATCGCTGTAAAGTACTGGGTGCATTGGTGATACCTTGAGGCATCCCGGCAACGCTTTCCTCCTCATGTCAGGAGCCATTCGCAGGTTGGTGGTGAGGTTGGGGTGTGCTCTGTTACGGTGGAGGCTCCTCCGAACCACCAGAGGAAACCATCACCTGAATATTAGTGATTCATTTGGACTACATTTCCCATGAGGCCGCATTCCTGGGACTGAATACTGTTACACCTGTTTCCTGTTACCCTCCACTACCCTCCAAGCCTCATGCAAACACTTTGCGAAGTCTTGTTTTGCCACGGTTAACATTTCTGAGTGTTTACCTTGTGTCTGGATTACTTACCTGTTATTACCTGTTGGATTGTTTATCGTTCCTGATTGTTTGCTGCCTGCCCTGACCCTTCGGATTGTTTATTCTGGACTCTGATTGTTTGCTGCCTGCCTCGACCCTTGCCTGTTCCTGATTCTGATTTGCCTTGCCCCTGTTATACCTGTCTGTTATACACCGTTTGACCCTGCCTGTTTGTTATTCTCT
This sequence comes from Chromobotia macracanthus, assembly GCA_036877525.1. Lineage (NCBI taxonomy): Eukaryota > Metazoa > Chordata > Actinopteri > Cypriniformes > Botiidae > Chromobotia > Chromobotia macracanthus. The sequence goes on from JAZGTH010000050.1 coordinate 22,406, forward strand.
AATAAAGTGCTGCGAATGGATCCTACCACCTCTGACCCTTCATTACAAGTAGTTCTAACAGTCCCCTTACTAAGCCTGACAATTCTGAAAAATCCTTTGCTGATTTCTATACATTTCTCGAACAAAAATTCAGATACCTGCTCCGATGATAATATTCTGGCATCATTCCTAAAGAATACAAAACTGACTGAATTAACAGAGTCAATGGCAAAGGACTTGGATAAACCTATTAAGGAAATTGAAATAATTAAGACGATCTCTATGCTGAAGAATAATAAAAGCCCAGTACCTAATGGATATATAAATGAATTCCATAAAACTTTTAAAGAACTAGTTTTTCCACTCCTATTAAGAGCTTATCATTATATGCTGCAGTTTGGTACAGTTGCACCTTTGTGGAGGGAAGTGACCATTGTTATAATTCACAAAGAGGGCAAAGATCCTGCTGAATGTCAATCACATTGGCCTATCTCACTTTGCTCAGAAGAAAATACAGAGCCTGAAATCAAAATATTGTGAAGGCAGTGAATATAAAGAGAAAAAAACTTCAAAATCTTCGAAGTAGATATAAGAATTATATTATTTTATAGCAGTTAAAGTGTGAAAGTTCAAAGATGTAGTATTCCAGTAATGTTCATTTTTAAAAATGTGTTCAGAAGTATTCTCAGACTATGTATAAAACTAATAAAGCCTTTAAAGCAAATGTATGTGAATATTTTAAAATGAAATACCATAATGATGAAACCTGTTGTAGGAGTAAAATACAAAAAGGATATGAAATGTATGCAAAACAGAGAGAAAGACAGAAAGACATTGATTTCACTATTAATATTGTTTTTTTCAATAAGTCAGTAGAAGGCCAGAATTTGTTTATTGTGTATGTCATTGTTTATTGTTCAGAGAACATGCTATTGAATGTAGAACAGATTGCTATAAACAAAAAAGAACAAATAGCTCCTTTAAGCCAAATATGGATCATACTAATGTTCTTACATGCATGTAAAAATTAATGTGAGTGTAGTTGTTATTTATCTCGTAATTTAGCCTGTAAATTGTGGATCTGCTATACATGCCGTTGAAAAATCCTTAGTGGAAAACTGCCTGAAGAGAGTGTTGCCAACAGAAGTAGATCAAATTGTGTCTAATGTCTCAAATGCATTACGCAAAGGTTCAGAGAAAGATATCACATCAGAGGTAACACCAGATATGCTGACAAGTCTGCTGATTTCCTGCAAAGAAGGCAGCATAAACCTGTCCATGTCCCAAGTGGAAGCCCAGATACTGCACCTTCACCCATCCAATTGCACATTTCTTTGGGTTAGCCATCAGCCTGGCCACGCGCAGAGATCTCAGGACTGCCCAAAGATGTTGCATATGCCACCAGTCATTACTGTATATGATGATATCATGATAGTATGTGGCAGCATATGATGGGGTCGTATCAAATCTTTGTCAAATCCAGTGTTGAATAAAATCGAGCCGTGCCTAACCGATCGAGTAACTCGTCAACCCGGGGCATTGGATAAGCTTCAAATTTCGACACTGCGTTCACCTTTCGACAGTCAACACAGAACTTGACCGAGTTGTCCGTTTTAGGAACTAAAACTATCGGGCTGGATCAGTCACTGTGCGACTCCTCTATCACGCCCATTTGTAGCATCGCCTCTATGTCAGGGTCTTGGCTTCCTGTCCTGAGTATTTCTAGATTATCTTGCCAGGATCCTGATATGCCCTGTGTTTAGTGTCAGAGCATGCTGTTTGGATCCTGACTCCTTCCAGTCTTGGTTCTTGTTTCTTGGAGTCGGGATCTGAACGCATGCTCTGGGTCCTCGTCTTGTGTGGAGGCACATGGCCTCTGTTTTGATTACATTCGTCATGTGCTTTCCGGTCGTGCATCTTGGCCCCGCCCCCTTGCTTTCCCGTCTCGTCTGCGCTGATTTTGCGCACCTGTTAGTCGTTGTCTTTGTGCTATTTAATGCCCCCGTGTTTTCTGTCTTGTGTCAGTTCGTTTTGTAATTTTGTAACCTTGTAATCTTGTAGTCTTGCGTCTTGCCATCTCGTGTCTTGTTGTCTTGAATCGCTCATGCCATGTCGATGTTTTCGAGTCCTGTCAAGTCCTGCTGTGTTTTTGTGCTGTAAGCGTTTGTTCTCCGTGTTTTTCGGTTTTTAGTTTTACTTTTTGCTCATTTTGCCCCCTCGTGAGTAATTGTTTTGGTTTTTGTTAATAAAGAAAGATTTTTCAGTTTAACGCTGTCTGCGACTGGGTCCGTTCTCCCCCACCTGACACTCTAATTGTGTTTGGGTTGTGTTGTGTTCGGGTAAACGATAGGTCCTAGAATGTACCACGACCCCTGGAGACGTCTCAATGTGGTCCGCCCGGGCAGAGGGGAGAACACATCGGCAAATTCTCACTGTAGATTCTGAATCTCGGTCAGCTGGGATGACAAGAGGTGAGCTCCGCATGGGACCAGGACTGCAACTTTGAACTTTAAATTTAGTTCTGGTCCTAGCTCTTCCTTCTCTTTTACCGTCATCACCAGCTGTGCCAAGACCTCGTCCTTCCAAGTTTATAGGAGGTTGAGGTGGCAAATTTGTCGTGTACCCCCCCGGTCTGGACGGTCCACCTTGTAGTCTACATCTCAGACTCGCCGTGTGACCACAATAGGTCCTTGCCACTTGGCGAGTAACTTGGAACTAGACGTGGGCAGTAATAGGAATACTTTCTCTCCTGGTGTGAATTTGCATAGTTGGGTTCCCCTGTTGTAATTGCATGCTTCCCGTGCTTGAGCCTGGATCAAATTCTCCAACTTGAGCTGCCCCAGTGTATGGAGTTTTGCTCTCAGGTCAAGGACATATTGAATTTCGTTTATCGCTTCAGAGGGCCCCTCCTCCCAAGCCTCTCTAAGGACATCAAGCACGCCTCGTGGCCAATGCCCATAAAGAAACTTGAATGGGGAAAATCTGGTGGAGGCTTGGGGAACCTAGCAAATAACAAACATCACGGTTTCCAAACAGCAATCCCAATTTTTTGCATCGTCGTGTACGAACTTACGCATCATGTTTTTAATGGTTTGCTTACATCGTTTGACCAGTCCGTCCGTTTGAGGGTAGTACATGCTGGTTTGAATTGACTTTATGCCCAATAAATTGTATAGTTTGCGTAGAGTGTGTGACAAATGTTGTGCCTTGATAAGTGAGGATCTCTTTCGGGATCCCCACCCAGGAGATAATACAAAACAGGGCATCTGCCACACTCTTTGCTGAGATGTTGCGGAGACCCACTGCTTCTGGGTATCGCGTTGCACAGTCGACTGCGACTAATGCAAAGCAATGCCCGCATGCTGACCGTTCTAATGGCCCGACAAGGTCCATACCAATTCTTTCGAAGGGGACCTCGATTAACGGTAGTGGGCGCAATGGCGCTTTTGGAACAGCGGCGTACATGGAACACCGGTGTACATCCCCATTAATGCCCAGCCAGTAGAAACAGGACATGAGATGATTGAGGATTTTTTCTTGTCCTAAATGGTCGGCCATCGGATTATATTCAGCCGCCTGGAAAAGCATTTTGCGACGGCCTTTTGGAATTAAAAGCTGGGTTTTATCTTCTTTTGTCTGTGTGTCCTGTGTCACATGATATAACCAATCATGGCGAACCGCAAAATAAGGGTACGAGAGAGCTCGCATGGGGTACCATTGGTTGCCTAAAAGGGTACCATTGGTTGCCTGCACGGTATTAAAGGCATTGCGCAGGGTCTCGTCGCTAGACTGCTCAAGGGGAAAGTCCCCAATTGGGGAGAAAGCTTTCACCTCCCCCCCCGCCGAGTCGTCTCCCCATGAGCCCGGGATCGACGTACCCAGGGCCCCCTCACCAACGCCAGCCTCACGTCCCGGTTGGTTCGGTTTTTGCAGGAGCCACCCTTGCAGATTCCCTCTAAAAATGAAGTAAACAATGGCCAATTTGTCCCCAAAATAAGCGGGTGGCTGAGGTGGGGATTAACCGCAACCGAATTGACTATGTTTTTGGGCCCCCAACTGAATTGTGACCGGGACCATAGGATACGAATGGATGTCCCAGTGAATACACCTCACCTTTACCATGCGGCTCATTTCTACTGTATATTCTGAATGTAGAATTATACATAACCATGAAGTGTTAAATGTAGAATTAAATGTAACTACCATGTCGTGACAACACTATGGTTATGATTTTTCATAATAGCCAAAGCCCAAGAGTACTGCTGCAAACTTGATGGGCCATGAGTCAACACCGGATATTCTTAAGCAGAAACCTTTAAGTGTATGTTTTTTAAGGCACTATCATCTTAATCAACTGCCAGTTCACAAAATAACTGTTTTTACTTATTGGGGGAGGGGTCTTTTTGCCAACTTTTTTGACAAATAAATGATTATATATCTCTGCAGATTGATAATTTAATTGTATTTGCATTTTTCCCTTTATTTCTGAAATAAACACAGTTGTTAAGAACCGCTTCTTGTTGTTAATAATACATTTTAACAGTTCTGTCATCATTTTCTTATATTTAATAAGAACAGGTAACTGGTTTGTTTTTTATAATAATGATAGTGTTTTTGCTGCCTTAGTGTTTTTCTCTTCTCATAATTCAATGGTTAATGGTTAATTGGACGAATGTTGCAAACATCCCAGCAGCATTTTACACAAAATAACATGACACATAATACATTTAATTTTAAAATGTGACAGCATTGCTAATAATGTTTTGGTTTAAACTATAAAGAAGTAGAATCTGATTATCTGACCCAAATTTAGACAGTAAAATTAACAGCACTCAAAAGTAAGTTATTCTTTACAGTTAAAATGGCAAAGGGTACAATCAACCATAACAAATTTATTATTTCATTTGGCAATAACGTAGAGAATCAAAAGAGAATTATTTGAAAAGGCCAAATTCAAATTAACAAATTAAATGATATTCATTATTTAAATAGTTGAAACTTGCTGTATATGTAGCTGCAAGCCACATAACTACAATACAATGCACAAGTCAATACACTGAGGTGTTGTCATGATAGAGCCTCACTTCTGTTATGTAAGGTCTATTAACACAAAATCTATAATATTTGTGTCTTTAGATGCTACATAACACATTTTGTACAAATTGCACAAAACTAAATTTCAATATGCAATTATGATTACAGAAACTACTGAATGTGAAAGTGACCACTACTGAAAGTGGCTAACACCAAAAATGCAAAAAAAAAGACTTAACTCAGTATGTCAAACTGAAAAAAACAAGACAAGTTTCATGCTTTTTGATAAAACTACTGAGAAATTATTAGCAAAAACAGCTGTTTATATTTCTAAACCAGTAGGTGGCACTGTGTCGAAACTGTGGCTGTTGCCTTATGTTTTGTCTGTGGTAACACATACCAAGTTCTGTGCGAATACACTTATTTCCATTCAAAATGGCAGGAAAATCTTTATGGAAAATTATGTCATAGGGTGTGTTTGAATCGTGAGCATGAGCAAGTGAATCAGAGGAAAGAAGTTTGTTTCTAGGACTTTTGTTTCCATCTGTATTTTTGTATTTTGTATTTTACATATTTTTGTACTCTAAGTACTTTAACATTTTGTGTGTTTTTACTTTTTAGTATTTATCTCACAGTCTAAAGGAGCATTCAGATTCACATTTCACTACTTGTTGTATTCTGTATAACTTGTATGTGACAAATAAATCTTGACTCTTGGCTGTTCAAAAGTTATGAGCATAAACATGAGTGTAACCCTGAACTGTTGGTAGCACTACAGGGTTTGAGGTAGACTCCAAATTTGGTAAGGAAGCATTTCAGACCATCCTCTATCTGTGTGACAAATTGTATAACTTTTCTATGTACAGTTCTATGGGCTGCCATAGACTCAATAGTGGAGGAAGAAAAAGAAATGTAGCTGGAAGCAGCAATTACAGGGTCAAGCCCATCAGCGACACTAAGTGAAGCATCTGTGGCCAATCACCATAATTCTTGTGACCACAGATCAGATTCCTACATGTGTACCAAATTTGGTTACTATATCTCATTCCCATTCCGAGTTATGGCCGCATACCCAAAAAAGCCCCACCCACTTTTAACGTTTTGACATCCCATTGCGAACAAAAATACACAAAAGTTCAAAATAATAATTCAAAATGGTGGAACAATTTTCATGGCAGAGATATAAGATGTTTGTCTTGAGCCATGGATTCCAATGGTATAATGTATAATTAATGACTATTTGACAGTCTGAGTCAATAGAGGCCAAAAGAGGCTAAAAAAGGTCAAAAGAGACACCCACTTGTCTTTACAATATTCTGATGCCTCTCACCTTTTTAAATGAAAGTCATTTGGGTGGTTGCTAGGGCGTGGTTATGAAGTTGAAACGTCAACATTTGTTGCTGCTAACTAAGCCTGAGCAATATGTGCCCACCCCCAAGTCTTTACGACATTTTTATGCAGAGCTATGACATCACAAAAATCTGCCCAATGTTACGTATTGTCATATGTTTTTTTCAATGGAAGTCAATGGACTGTGGACTGGCACTCAACTGGTTCAGCTCATATCTCTCAGACAGATCTTTCAAAGTATCATGGAGAGGTGAGGAGTCAATATCACATCAGCTGACCACAGGGGTCCCACAGGGATCAGTCCTTGCTCCTCTCCTCTTCTCAGTATATACAGGCTTCTCTAGGTGCAGTCATTAAAGCACATGGCTTCTCATACCACTTCTATGCCGAAAATACACAGCTTTATTATTCATTTCAGCCAGACGACTCCACCATTGCTGCCCGGATCTCCGCCTGCCTCCTAGACATCTCAGCCTGGATGAAAAAATGGCACTTCCAGTTCAACCTCAGCAAAGACAGAACTTCTGATAATACCGGCCAACCCATCATTAGAACACAACTTCACAGTTGAACTTGGATCATCCATTCTTACACCTTTCATCTTATTCTTACTCGGTCTGTTAGAAACCTTGGAGTGGTATTTGATGACCAGCTGAAATTCACTCCACACATTGCAACAATCAATGTTCAATGCTCTCGTCCTTTTGTAAGTTGCTTTGGATAAAATCGTCTGCTAAATAACTAAATGTAAATGGAGTGGTTGCTAGGGTACTGTAACTGGTCTTGAAATGTAACCATGTGTTACTGCTTACTATGCCGAACAATATGTCCACCCCAAATCTCTAGGACATTCTGATGTGGAGCTATAATGTCACAATCCCACTGTTAACTAAAAACCCTAAAAACATTGTACACCCTATCGCTTATAAAAATCATAGCACACCTCTACACAAAAGCGTGCAGGCGAGTTATGTATGAAAATTTTCTCCAGAAAAGATGTGGCAGGAGAGTAATAGTGATTTGCTTTGCAAGCACCACTAATAAAACCAATTAGGGATACTAGGTTTGTAGTTGGTTTATGAATAAAGGGTTGACTGAACCAATAAAAACTACAACACATTTGGACAATTTGAACAAATGGATGTGCACTAGAAATACCCATCATTATGTGCAAAGGCTCGTACCTCTCTTAGTGGTCTATGGGAGGGTAATGTATTCAGACTGCCTACTAAAACAGTATATACAACTGACACTACGCAACAAGTAGTCAATTAACAAGACAGATGATAGGTATCATAATAAGACATGCCATTCCAACTTACATGGAGATGGCACACAGAAAGATAACATCTTATGGGACAGGGTATAAGGGATTTGCAATAGTACCATAAAATACACACAATACATAAAAATAAAATACATACCTACACAAAATATACACATATACCTGAAATTTACACAATGAAAGAGAATTGGAGACTGAGAAATAACAAAGTAGTAAAGTCTTTAGAACTGTAATTTTATTTCGCTAGAAGCAATATTAAAAATTTACAAAACCCTAAGCTAAGTTAAATGTCAGTAAGCAAGCCAACAGAGGGACACTGGAAAGGAAACAGTAAACCAGGCTCAACCGAGACGGCCAGTTGTCCTCTGCCACATTAAAGCTGCAATTTGGAACTTTCTTGGATATAAACAGAAAATTGATAATAATGATTTATAATTATGTATTGATTTAAAAATGTTGCGTCTGATTTTGTGAATATGTCAAGCACTGAGAAATGTTAACTGGAGTTTTTGTATTACTTAATGTCATGAATGGATTAATTAATTTTTCAGTGTCTGACAGAGAGATGTGTCGTAGTTGATATATTTTTAAGATGGAAAAATTAAGTTTTATATATTGAAAATGTGGTTTTCAAAGGACAGATTGCTATCAAAAAGGCCATCTAGTGTTACAACCCAAGATGTTTAGGGGGATTTGGGGTGTAACATTAAAAAAAGTTGACAATTAATTATTGTTTTTTTGTGTGGCAATCAATCGACAAACAACAATCTAAGTGCAAACAAGGTGATGTATTATATACAAGTGAGTGATGTTAAGTGAAAGGTGATGACTATTTACAATATTTACAACTGTAATCAAAATACACACAGGGAAAGAGGGACACGAGGGGGCCAAATCAAACAAAATAACAACAAAAAACAATTCTAACTATTAAAGATCCCTCTAAACTCTCTACAAAACAAGAACAATACCTAATCTACACTGTCTAACCGAATACTAAACATAGAGAATAGAGAGGGTTGCACTCGCTCCTAACCTAGTGTTTCTATACACAAATATAGCTGCAAGCAGCAATTATGGGGTCAAGCCCTTTAAACGGCACCACTGTGTATTTTTGAAAATAAGTTTTAAAAACATAGGTAAAAGCCCTTAAAACACAATAAAACTGCTTATACCTTGTGACCAGTAGGTGGCGCTGTCACAAAATTTCTATGAGGTAAAGACGATAAGCTAGTTATGATTCCCACCAAGTTTTGTATCGATGCACTGAAGTTTTGCAAATATATAGCCTCAAGTCCTGTTAGCAGGCTCACCTTCAAAAATTGTTGACGCGATATACGAGAATCGTTTGACCAATCAAAAAGCTTTCAATAATTTTTTGTCAGGGGTGTCTCTAGAAGCTACATACCAAACGTTGTACAAATCTGACAAATTTTGTGGGAGGAGTTTGAAAAAGTAGGTTTTAAATAAAATTAAATATAATAGCACTTTGACAAAATTCAAATAGGCCGACCAAGAAAAATTGGATTTTGTTCGACTCTGCATGCCTCAAGAAAACAACTGAGACCAACCACATGATTTTAGGACAAAGCAATCAAAAATTATACGCCAAAATAACCTTTTCTTCTATATCTGCACCAGTAGGTGGCACTGTGCCGAAACTGTGCATGCATCCTCAGGTCATGCCTGTGATGACAAATTTCATAACTTTCCTACATACAGTTCTATAGGCTGCCACAGACTTCAAGAGCGGAAGGGGAATAAATATAGCTGCAAGCAGCAATTATGGGGTCAAGCACATCAGTGGCACTAAAAAAAAAAAACATTTGATGCTTGAGCAATGAGATTAAGAAAAATAAGATTAGAAGTTGTTATTTAAGAAAACAGGCAAAATCCATTACAACGCAAAGTGATTTGTAATTTCTGGCCAATAGGTGGAGCTGTCACCAATTTTGTTTTAATGTGGTCAGGATGTTGTGACAATAACATCTACAGTCATGTGAAAAAATTAGGAGACCCTGTGAAAGCATGTGTATTTTGTAACATTTTTTAATATATGGTTATTTAGTCTCAATTTTAACAATACAGAAAGATTAAAATAATATAACTAAACAATTAAAACTGAAGAAAAATGTTTAATATCTTCTGTAAATGTAATTCTACAAAAATACCTATTTTAACTGAGGAAAAAAGATAAGACATCCTAGACCCTAATAGCTAATGTTACCTCCTTTGGCTGAAATAACTGCAGCGAGACGCTTCTTGTAGCCATCTACCAGTCTCTGACATCGGTCTGAGGAAATTTTACCCCACTCCTCAATGCAGAATATTTTCAGCTGTGAGATGTTTTAGGGGTTTCTTGCATGTACAGCCCTTTTCAAGTCCCCCCTCTTTTCAAGAGCCATTTTATGGGAATGGAAATACATGTGAGGGTGTCCTAACTTTTGCCTCAGTTACAATTTGCATTTTGTGGAATTACATTTTACAGAAAATCCCCTCTTCAGTTTTAATTGCTTAAGATATATTACTTTAATCTCTCTGTATTGTTAAAATTGAGATCAAATATCCATATATCCAAAATGTTGCAACAATGTTACAAAAATACACAGGCTTTCATAGGGTGTCCTAATTTTTTCACATGACAGTACAAAGTTTCGTATCAATATATCAAACATTGTTAAATACTACATTTCTTGACAAAATTGAAAATGGGCAATGCCTAAAATGACCGAACATGGAACATCAGATATCATTCAACTCAGCATTTCTCAAGGAATCAATTGAGACCAGCCTCAATTTTAGGTCAAAGCATTCAAAAGTTATAAGACAAAACATTTTTCATTTTTCTGGACCAGTAGGTGGCGCTGTGACGAAACTGTGCATGCACCCTCAGGTCATGCCTGTGATGACATGTACCATGTTTCCTGTCAATATACGAAAGCATTGCCAAGATACATTCTTACATTCATTATTGAGTGCACATCTTCGCTGAATTCGTTGAGGCGCTATACGAGAATGGATTGGTTGATCTCAAATTTCGTGCAAATCTGACAAAACGCCGCAGCAGGAGTTTGAAAAAGTAGGTTTGTCAAAAAATTTAAAAAGGCAGACAAATTTCCATGACAGAAAATGACATTATATGGTGCATTTCTTATTAGGGGCTTGACCCCTAATAAGAAAACTAACAACAAGGGAAAACTATTTCAAGAGGGACAAGAGACTCAAGGGACAAGGGACTTACAAATAGTGGGTAAACTGGACAGAATGACATACAAACAATGAGCATAAGGGAATTTTGAGCATTAGGATTTTTAAACAAGCAGCGAAATTACAAAGGAAACAACAGCCGAAGCTAAACTGAATGAACAATGGTGTGCTTATGAAGGAGATGGGGTCAACGATTGGCTGTGGGGGTGTATGACATCCGGATAATTAAGACTGACACCGAAGATGGCTAATGGCAGGATCCTAAACAGATGAGAGAGAGAGAGTGAAACAGGGAAAACACAACAAGTCAAGTCAAGTGGAGTTTGTCATTTCAACCATATCACAAGTACAAAGTGAAACGAAACAACGCTTCTCCAGGACCTAGGTGCTACATAAAACACAGAACAACACAGGACTACAAGGCTACATAATTTATACATAAAGTGCACAAGTGCAAACAGCACAAGACAGTACAATGACTCCTGGGGCAGACAATGGACATAGTATGTCCCAGTGCAGTGCCGACCAGTACACAGTTCTGTTCCAGAGTGATCCTGGTGAAATAAAGATGTGTTAACATAGATGTAAACAACAACGATGTGCAGCATAAGCAAAATCACAAAGGAAACAACAGCCTTTGTATACAGAACGTATACATAGAAAACAAACAACATAACATGGAACGTAACACTCAGATTCTTAGCTAATGAAGAAGGCTTTATGAAGCATCCATCAAAAGAAAGACAGTGTTCTAGGTTGTTCCGTGTGAAAGATTTTGGTCCACTAAGTAAAAATGAATTTAGAAGTAGAAAGTTGCTAGTCATTCAAATTATTATATTGACTATATATTCTTTTAGTTTGGTGAATTTGTGTCTCGTTGGGCCTAGCAGAATTGTAATGCTGAGTATCATCAACATAGCAAAGAAAACTCTATACTCTATCTACTGTCTATTAATAATTGCTCCCAGAGGTAGCATATACAGAAAAGCAGAGGTCCAAGCACTAAGCCCTGTAGTTCTCTGAACTTTTTTCTGACCTTTTGATCAATATGACACTTACAACAATGAACTGAAATCGGTCAAATAAATATGATTTAAACTATGCCAGTGCAGTTCCATTTATGCCAGCATAATTTTCAAGCCTATTTAACAAAATGCTGTGATAGTGGATGGTGTCAAAGGCTGCGCTAAGGATTAGTAACACTAGGAGAGATGCAGCCAAAAGAATAAGTCATTTGTCACTCAGCAGTCTCTGTACTATAATATGGTCTGAATCCTGACTAGAAATTCTTCTTTCCAGGAATGAACATATTTGTGAAGACACCACATTTTCCAGTATTTTTTTAATTAAAGGGGATAAAATTTGGGATGGGTCTGTAGGTTACTAGTTCTCTGGGATCAAGTCTTTTTAATAAGGAATCTGATAACAGCAAGTTTGTAAGGTTTTGGGACATATCCCAACACCAATGATAAATTAGTAATACTGTGCAGAGGATCTATAATTTCAGAAAGCATGTCTTTTGATAGCCTGGTATAGGTATATCATACATGTTGTTGATAAATGATTAATTATGTTGGCTTTTTCAATCCAACATGTTTTTATTCTATTTAAGCTTATTCAAGGGCTTTGTCAAGCCAACTTAAAGTTTGTCCTCAAACTGTATTATCTAGTTTTAAAATAACATCACAGTAAATAAAATACAACCCCAGCTCAGAAAAAGTTGGGACAGTATGGAAAACACAAATAAAAAAAGTAGTGATTTCTAAATTTACTTTGACTTGTATTTCATTGCAGACAATACAACAGCACATTATTTAATGTGTTCCTCATGATTTTTGTTTTTTCTTCAAATAAACAAAATTTCTATTTTGGTTCTTGCAACACATTTCAAAAAAAGTTGGAACAGGAGCAATTTAGGGCTAGTAATCAGGTAAATTGGTTAAATAATGATGTGATTTGAAACAGGTGATGTCAACAGGTGATTGTAATTATGATTTGGTACAAAAGCAGCATCCAAGAAAGGTCTAGTCCTTTAGGAGCAAAGATGGGCCGAGGATCGCCAGTTTGCTAACAAATACGTGAGAAAATTGAAATGTTTAAAAACATTGTTCCTCAAAGAAAGATAGGAAGACATTTGCTTATTTCACCTTCAACAGTGCATAACATAATTAAAAGATTCAAGGAATGTGGACGAATTTCAGTGTGTGAAGGACAAGGGCGCAAGCCTAAGCTGAACAACCGTGCTCTGCGATCAGGTGGCATTGCATCATGAATCGTCATTCATCTATAAGCAATATCACCACATGGGCTCAGGACTACTTTTGCATAACCTTTGTCAATTACCACAATACGTAGTTACATCCACAAATGCCAGTTAAAACTGTACTGTGTCAAAAGGAAGCCCTATGTTAACAGTGTCCAGAAGTGCCGTCGACTTCTCTGGGCTCGGAGGCATCTGGGATGGACCATCACACAGTGGAAACGTGTACTGTGGTCAGATGAATCAGTATTTCAGGTATTTTTTGGGAGAATTGGATACCGTGTGCTCCGGACCAAAGGAGAAAAGGATCATTCAGACTGTTACCAGCAACAAGTCCAAAAGCCAGGGTCTGTCATGGTATGGGGTTGTGTCAGTGCCCTTGGTAAAGGTAACTTGCACTTCTGTGATGGCACCATTAATGCTGAAACGTACATAGAGATTTTGGAGCACAATATGCTGCCTTCAAGAAGACATCTTTTCCAGGGACGTCCATGCATATTTCAACAAGATAATGCAAAACCACATTCTGCACACATTACAAAGTCCTGGCTGCGGAGGAAGAGGATACAGGTACTTGACTGGCCTGCCTGCAGTCCCGACCTGTCTCCAATAGAGAATGTGTGGCGCATTTTAAAAGCGCAAAATGCGACAACGAAGACCCCGTACTGTTGCCCACCTTTAGACTTGTTTGTAGCAAGAATGGGACAAAATTACACCTGAAACACTTCTTCATTTGGTGTCTTCAGTCCCTAAATGTCTTTTAAGTGTTGTGAAAAGGAATGGCAACATTACAAAGTGGTAAATGCTTTACTGTTCCAACTTTTTTTGAAATGTGTTGCAAGAACCAAAATAAGAATTTTGTTTTTTTGAAGAAAAAATGATAAAAATCATGAGGAACATATTAAATAATGTGCTGTTGTATTGTCTGCAATGAAATACAAGTCAATGTAAATTTAGAAATCACTACTTTCTTTTTTCATGTGTTTTCCATACTGTCCCAACTTTTTCTGATTTGGGGTTGTAGAATAAAAAAGCAAAGAATAAAATAATAGGTTACTGTCCATAACCCTGGTTCTCTGAAACATCGAGTGGAGAGATCCACCTATGGGAAAAGGCATCCGACTTGACCTCTGCAGAAGCATCCAGTTGCACCATGCAGATGCATAAAGACCCTGTACGCGCTACCTATACTCAGTGAGCATATTCGCTTCTCGTGCCGCAAGCGGGGCAGGCTTGGTGGATCTCTCCACTCAATGTTTCAGAGAACTAGGGTTACGGACAGTAACCTATTGTTCTCTTTTATCATCTTGTGTTCGAGATCCACCTATGGCAGACATGGACAGCTCCCTGGTTGCCCAATACACTCAACGTGAGACTCTAACAGAAACTGTATAAAAACGTGATTACATGCAGCATACACAAGCCTGACAACGTGCACACAGTAAAATAATGTTGCCAGGTGAGGAACATGCTTAATGACATGCATGTAGGGATAGGGGGCCTAGGAGAATAAGGCTATGAGGAGCCCACTCCTAGGACAGAATGTGCTACCGGGGTCCTAGAAACATCCAGTCCGTAGTATCTGACAAATTAATGGGGAGAAACCCAGCTTGCAGCGGAGCAAATGTCTTGCAGAGAAACTCCCCTAAACAGAGCCCATGAGGCAGCCATGCCTCTGGTTAGAGTGAGCTTTGAGGCCCCCTGGGGGCTGCACCCCCTAAGATTTATATGACAAAGATATAGCTTCCACAATCCAATGAGACAGGCGTTATTTAGAAATAGGATTCCCTGTGTGAGGGCCCAAGATATAAAGAGCTGGTGGCTCCTTCTAAAGGAACTGGTCCTGTCAATATACACCCGCAGGGCACGTACAGGACAAAGCGCATTCAGTCTTTCATCCTCTGTTGAGGAGAAAGGAGGTGGGTGAAAAGCAGACAGCTCAATCACCTCACATGAGAATGCTGGGAAGCATTTAGGCATAAAGGCTGGGTTAGGCCTGAGAAAAACCTTATCTCCACTGAGAGAGAGTTGAGTGCATGAGAAATGCACAGAGTGTGCATGCAAATCGCTGACATGCTTGGCAGACACCAAGGCAAGGAGCAGAGCTGTCTTAAATTACAGAAGTTTAAGGGAGATGCCTTCCAAAGGCTCAAAAGGCTGTTGTGACAAAGCCCCCAGCATCATGGAGAGGTCCCACTGCTCTTCCCCACAGGTCCCACAGCTAGACACAGGAATGGAACGGCGAGTGCCCTTCATGAATCTGCAAATAAGGGGGTGTTGCCCCTCCGTTGTGCCATCAAACCCAACATGACATTTGGCGATAGAGGCTAAATAGACCTTAATAGTAGAAAAGGATTTACCCTTATCTATAAAGTCTTGTAAAAAGCACAACTTATCAGAGACCGAGCATTGATATAAAATTAGCTGATGACTATCACACCAGCCCTCAAATACAAGCCACTTACAGTCATACACGGAGCGTGTGGAAGAGGCTCTAGCATTCTGGGTGGTAAATTTCCCCGTTCGCTTAGGACAGGAGGTCCGTGTGTAACAGGAGGGGCCATGGCTGAGCATACAGCAGAAGTATGATCTCTACCAACCATGAACTCTGGGCCACCTGGGTGCTATGAGAATCAGAGTCAGGCCCTGTTCTCTCACTCTGGCTAAGGTGGGAGTTATCAGGCAAAGGTGGGGAAAAGCGTAGAGCAGCACGTGAGGCCACAGATGGGCTAGTGCATCCACGCCGAGAGGTGCTTCCTCGTCCCGCAGCGAGAAGAACATAGGACAATGGGAGTTTCCTCCCCAGGGCGAAGAGATCTACGGCTGCCTGATCGAATCTCTGCCACAGCAGACCCACTACCTGAGGATGGAGGCGCCAGTCTCCATAGAGTGGGTTACCTCTCGACAGAAGGTCTGCACCCCTGTTCAGAATGCCCGGCACATGGGTGGCTCGTAATGACAGAAGGTACCATACCAAACAGCTTGTGTGCCAGAGCATGAAGCTTGTAGGAACGCATCCCTCTTTGGCGGTTTATATGTGCTACAGCTGTGGTATTGTCGCAGCGGACCAGCACGATGCCCCTGCAGATGGGGCAGAAAATGTCTCAGGGCCTTCCACACAGTGAGGAGCTCCAGGCAATTTATATGGGCTGACTGAAGAGTGTTTGGCCACACACCGTTCACTGTCCAGCCCTCCTGAGTGGCTCCCCATCCTGTTAAGGATGCATCTGTCGTAAGCACTTTGCGCAGCATGATCACCCCGAGGGGCTAAAAAAAAATGACAGAGATCACGTAAAGGGCTGAGATGAAGAGAAAACTCCCATTGCCACTTCATGAATGCCCTCATTCTCAGAAGGCCCAGAGGCAAGACCTGAAAAGTTGATGCCATAAGACCTTGTAATGTGAGACGTGTGATATTGCACCCTCGCTCCCTCCTTGAATTGTGAAAGGCAATTTAATAGAGAGAGAACGCGCTCTTTTGACAGACGCGTGCGCATCGTTATTGAGTTCAGCTCCAGACCCAAATATATAAGATTCTGAGCAGGAGTGAAATTGCTCTTGCTCATGTTTACTCGAGCGAGCACATGATACGTGTCTCTCACCACTTCCTCTCTGGAATCGGCTATTGAGGATTCTGGTGTAATTGTAACTGGTCTGGCGCTGACCACTGTTACTCCCCTCTGTGTTGTGTAAAAGAGAGATACCAAGACAACAACTGCATTCCGACACTGATGGGGTTTATTGACAGTCACACCCAGCATAAACAGGCCTCCATCTGTGGACCAACATCAATAAAATCATATATCGTTCCTGGGCATTCAATGATGTCACAATCCTGCACAATGAGACATATTAGCTGGCTAATAACTCGAATCCAATTTTACACACATCATACGACCCACATGATTTCATCCACAAATAAAACACACCAGAACACCGCATATACTCTCTGTACTGCATACACGGTGAAATGAACCAACTTCTATACTTCATGAACTTAACTGATATAAAAACAAAGAGCTATTAAAACACTTACCTCTCCCCAGCACATGTAAAACGAACTGGTGAGAGGCGCGCTCACTTCATAATAGCTTTAGAGGAGCGCCCCATACAAATATCAAAATAAAAGTCTTTAAACAGCAACAACAAAATCAACATAAATCATACAAACAAAACAGAAATAAATCACTAACACAACGAAAAGTTAGAAAGTTACAATATATTTTATATTAATTCACCACAATCCGTTACATAATGTAAAATAAAAGTTTTTACGTCATAAGCTAAACAGCACATCACGTGGTCAATACGCTTCATTACAAGGGTTTGCCATAGTGCTATCTTGTCATTAGTCTTAATATATTCCATTGCTAACTTAGAAAATGAATGTAAAGATAAAACATAATATTGCGTTACAAGTAAAAATAAAATAACTGCTTGCAAAAGCACTTTCTGCATGTGCAGTAAGTGTTTCCCGCGCATGCGCAGCTGCGTCTGTCTTGGATTTGTGGCTGCTGAAGTCTACACTCGTATCGTTTATTAAATCAATATATCAGGGGCTTATAGTGCCTTTGCGCAGGTACGTGTATCTACACTGCTGTCACTGCTTTAATGTTTTTCGTCTGCTGATTTGATATGACAGATGTTTTAGTGTTTGAGCTCGTGAGCGGCTAACTCTGTTAACTCTGTGTTTGACATTCACCATAATCTCGTTCATGACGAAATAAACTAATCTAAAAAAGGTTATTTACAGACAGGTCGCACTGTCAGCACAATAAACATCTTAAAGACATGACTTTATCTGTTTTAATACATCAATCACCCCACAGGCCTCAGGCTAATGGCTACATGTTAATATATAAGCAGAAATAATAACATTGCATTATACAGTAAAAACACGTGTGCCAAAATAAATATTTAAATCGTACATGAATCGGACAGTTTAACATTTACTGTAAACATTTCAAATTTCAAATGTTTTGGCTGTGCCTCTCTCAGAGAAATAACATTTGCTTTGATGCGTCATCCAGTACAGTATGACTCATTTGTATGATTCAGTTGAGTCAGAACATCTGTTTATGTAGGTCTGATATGATGTGTGTGTATGGTGTATGTTCCGCCGCATGCGTCTGTGTTGTGTGTTTTTCTGTGCAGGTGGCAGCATGCATAGTGTAGCGTGGCTCTTCAGGGCCCTGTACCCTGTTCACCTGCCCCGATGGTTCTGTGACCCTGGAGTCCGGTCCGCACACCTGACCACCCAGAGATCAGTGCGGCTGTTGAGCACAGAATCTCCATCCACAACCCTGCCCGCTCGGGCCCGCGTGGTTATCTGTGGGGGGGGCATTGTGGGGACATCGGTGGCGTATCACCTGGCCAAACTAGGCTGGACTGAGATAGTTCTGCTGGAGCAGGGCAGGTGAGTGTTTGCTGATCTAAACATCACACACATACTGAGAGTGGAAAAATATCAGGTGGGCAGTTTGAACATGAATGTGACGGTGGCAGTAAGAAAAATTTACCTGGTGGTTGACATCTTGTAGCTATTTTTCAGAATAAACCTGATGTAAAACTGTGTTTGTGTGTATACTGCAGATTAGGAGCTGGTACTACCCGGTTTTGTGCAGGAATAGTGAGCGTGGCCAAACCTCTTTCTATTGAGAGTAAAATGGCAGATTACTCAAATAGCCTCTATGAGCATTTGGAGGAGGAAACAGGGGTTAAAACAGGTAAGAAATCACCTGTCACACTGTAAATGGATTAAAACTCAAAGATCAAAACAGCATTTCAGCATTGTTTCTTCATTCAGTGGACAATGTCTTTGTGTGTTTGTCCAGGTTTTGTACAGACTGGTTCTGTGTGTTTGGCTCAGAATCAGGATCGTCTCTTGTCTTTGAAGCGTCTGGCATCCAGGCTGAAGTTAGTCAGTTTCTCATTTGCTCTGGATGTGTGTTACTTTGTACCACCATGAATTAATAGTTTCATTTTGTCATGAACTCATGCTCATATTGTCTCTGTTGAACACGAAGGATGTTATTTATGTTGTATTGTTACACTGACCATGCAATGACTAGCGGTCACTTCAAAATGACAAGGTACAGAGACACTCTAGGCACAGTGTCTAGATAAACCAAGTTTAAAATGTTGATATACGAGGGTAAAAAAAATCACTACAGCAACTACAGCACCACTTTCTTCCTGGAATTTTTGTCCTTTTGAAGTTTGAGAAGAGCCTGTCACAATCCGCTGACACTACTGATGAAAACCACAACAATAGAAAAAAGGTTCATAAGAAAAAAGAAGGTCATTTGAGCAGAACAAGGGTAAATTTTGGTGTGCATTATCTCCTAAGGAACAAAGCATCTGTGAGGATGTAGAAAATAATTTTGCAACATTGATTAGGTTGATTAAATTTTGAGTATGAATGTTAAACATAAAATACAACCCAATATAACTTTGCAGTTTGTGAACTGTTGGTGTTAACACCTTGAAGAGGAAATATCAGGGCTTGATGTGGTTCTGGTGCTATGGAGGTTACAGTGTGATGTCCAGTAGAAACTCCACAGAAGTTTAGGATCATGGAACATCATTTACATATTTGTGTGTGGCCAATAGAATGATGTGCCTCAGATTCAATTTTCAGAGATTTGTGATTTATGTATATGTACAGAAAGCCCTGCAGTTACATAGCCAAGCGAATTTTGTCACAAGACAAATGACCTCAACCATCGCTTCTGTAATTGAATCTTAACTAGTGTCCACTACAGAGTGCTATTCTGAAAGATGTGTTTGGGTCACTTCACCCCAAAATGAAAAAGGACATACATTTATTTCAGTTACTACAATAATTAGTGATGTTTGTGAAACAGAGCATCTCTGTTACTCTGGCATATTCTGGCTGTCAAGCCAACATGCTGAACTATTATTTAAACATCTGCTGCCTCTTTTGGGACTAAATTTTCTGCATTTAAATCCTCCTAGAACTACATCCACCAAACTTTGCACAGAGCTTCACGGTGTTCCGAAGAAATGTGCTATATCTTTTCTAATGGATCAAACTTTCGATATTCCCATGTCGGATTTCTGAAATTACCAAAACTCATAACCCTTAACACTGACTAGAAGTTTGTGATGATATAGCTCTGTATCAGAAGAGACTTGGGGTGGGCTCTTACCGCTCGGCTTGGCAAGCAGCAACAAATATTGGCATTTTAATGTCATAGCCATGTCCTAGCAACCAGTTACAGTACCCTAGCAACAGTCTCACAGACTTATTTTTTTATTGAACAACATAAAAAAATCAGATGACATTTAAAAGACAAATTTTTATACATTGCCCAGAATGTGTCAATAATAATAATGCTCAACATATACTAATACTAGGTAGCCAAATACTAAGTAAACTACAAAATAAAAATAATTAGCAATATTAAATTAAGAGGGAAAACAAACATAAGGATGATAAATTAATATTGGTTACAGTTCATCAATCACAAATTAAAAATAAATTACAAATTGAAATTGTTTTGCATACTTTTTAGTAGGATCAGTTTCAATGTATCCTAAGATAAAAGTTATGGATATTCCTTGCTGGGTATTATTATTAATGTGTTAATATTTACAAAAATAAAATAAGTAAGGTCTGTATAGTGACAGGACCAAAATAAGTGATAGACAGTTTCTGTGCCAACTTGGCAAAATTAACAGTTTGTATCAATATCAGTTTTATATTTCTTCATAATATGTTTGACAGGGTAAAAAATGTTAATTAATTTGACACTTTTACTTCCTTTGCTTTTACTTTTATATTTGTTGGAAGGACCAAATCATTTTCCAAGTTACATTTTGAAATAAATTACTCCAGTAAGAGAAGATACAGAAATAATGTTTTCAAGACAAAGGGATATTTATCATTTTAACCTTTTTCAGAAAGGTTTTCTTTTCAGAAAGGATTTCTTTTGGCTCAGGAAAAGAAGCAAATCTAAGTGTAAAGTCATTGATTTTTTAAAAATATTTTAGTTCCTGTAAAGAAAACCCGTAACTATAACTATTTTTTTAGGGATAACTGGTATATGTTAACAGGAATTTTTTAGGGATAACTGGTATATGTTAACAGGAATTTTTAATAAGTCATTAATAAACCTGTGTTGTTGAACAGCTGACTTGATTAAATTAGCTGAATTAGCTGAATAAATTAACCATGGGTCATTGATCAAGTTCTGTTTGTGTACAAAAAAATTTTATTGTTCCAGGAGATGGGGGGTTGGAGGGAATTATGCTTATAAATTAGAGCCAATGCTTAAAGTACCTGTTTGTGAAAATTTTAAATTTATGAAAATTTCACAGGGATGTTTGCTATGTCATAATTGCACAATAACAAAGTATATACCTCCAATACATTAAAAAAAAACTTTTGGAAGAAACATTTTTGGAAGAATATGTCAACTATTCTTTGATTTTTGATTTAAAATATTTAAGCCAATTTATTTTAAAAGTATAATTTATTAAAGTCAAAGGCTACCTTTGACTGTACAAAAGGATACCTGTAACTGTGTACAGCTGATGTTATTGCCTCCTTATGATTTATCACTTCATTGTTTTCCTCACTTTGTAGGTTGCACTGGATAAAAGAATCTGCTAAATGCCTAAATGTACCTTTATTGTAAAGGTAAAGGTTGTTTTGACACAAAACTTGATACGTGTCATCACAGGCATGACGTGATGGTGCATGCACAGTTGCCACCTACTGGTCCAGAGATATAAAAAATGGCTATTTTTGCTTATAACTTTTGAATGCGTTGGTCTATAATTATGGGAGAGGTCTCTTTAGATTTCTTGAGGCAGGCTGAATCAAACAATGTCTGATGTTCCATGGTTAGCCATTTTGGGCATTGCCCATTTTCTGTTTTGTCATAACATGCAGTATTTAACAAACGCAATTGCATATCATTGTGAAACGTTATGTGATTCATCATTACTATATTCTGAAATGACCTTCAAAGTTTGGGGCCTGTGCCACCTAGTCAAAAGATATAACATTTACGAAAATCCTTATAACATGCGATTACAATAACGTTGTTATGCAGCTTCTTTATTTAGATTCATTGGCTCATGCTGAGTGCAAAGATACCCAGTTTGTGATAGGGTATCCCAGTGCTTTGTGATAGGGAATCCCAGTGCTACTTCCTGTTGGCCATTTTGAATTACAGCGCCCTCCGCAATTATTGACACCCCTGGTTAAAATGTGTTCTTAGGCTTCTAATAAATTATCTCTTTTTTAAGCAATATAGAACCACAATGCAAAATTCCATTGCAGAATAGAAAAATCCAACCTTTAATTGAAGTATAAATTGAAGAATTGTGTGCCACAATTATCGGCACCCCTGATGTTAATACTTCGTACAACCCTGTTAGCCAACAAGACAGCACTTAAATCTCCTCCTATAACATTTCACAAGATGGGAATACAGAGAGAGGAATCTTTGACCTTTCCTCTTTGCACAATCTTTCTGGATAATCCAGAGTCCTAGGTCCTCTCTTATGAACTCTCCTCTTCAGCTCACCCCACAGGTTTTCAATTGGGTTGAGGTCTGGGGACTGAGATGGCCATGGGAGGAGCTTGATTTTGTATCTGCTAACCCAATTTTTGTGTAGATTTTGCTACATTTTGGGCCATTATCCTGCTGAAAGACACAATGACGACCCATCTTCAGCTTTCTGGCAAAGGCCATCAGGTTTTGATTTAAAATGTCCAAGTATTTCAAAGAGTTCATAATGCCATGCACCCTAACAAGGTTCCCAGGGCCTTTGGAAGAGAAACAGACCCACAGCATCACAGATCCTCCACCATACTTCACAGTGGGCATGAGGTGCTTTTTCTTTTGTTTAATGCCATACCCACTTAGAGTGTTTGTTGCCAAAAAGCTCTTAGTCTCATCTGACCAAAGCACACAGCCCCAGTTGAAGTCCCAGTACTGCTTAGCAAAAGCTTTTTCCTTGCATGCCTCCCAAACAGCGTGTTGGCATGTAGATTATGTTTTAGTCACATGTTTTTTTAACATGGTATGTAGCATCTAGAGCCTTACAACAAAAATGTATGAAATTCATGTCGATACCTTTTATCATTCCCATATACCTTGTGTACGAATTTTACATCAAGCGCTTAAAATTGGATATGAGGCTGTATCTTTGCCATGCTTTGGTGTATTGACACAAAACTTGGTACGTGTCATCACAGGCATGTCCTGTGGGTGCTTGCACTTACTAATATTAGGGTTTGAACCATAAATTTTGGAAAATTATTAAATAATTTTCACAGCTACCAACATTTGAGAAGTCTTTTAAAAACAGTGCTGTCTCATCACCTAGTTGACTGATAATTGTTTTTTTTTAGAATTATTGGGGCCCAAGCACTGAAAGTGCTGAAAGTGTTTTCCTTATGAATATTTTATATATTATTTTTCATAAGGTTTTCAGAGGTTTTGGGTGCCTTAACATGCTGTGACCACACTTAGTGAGAATCATGCCAGGACATTGAAGATGCAGAATTGCAAAGAGGTTTTTGATTTCTCGAACGGTGTTGCCATGGTGAGGCAGAAAAATTATGGCGAAAAATGGTAAACGGGAAGTCTCTAATATCTACAGCATGCATTGAGCGGTTTATATCAAACTTGGGTAATATGTTTGATGTGGTAAGCTTATGACATTGATATGAATAATGAGTCATGGTCATAGTGCCACCAACTGGCAACAGGAAGTGTGCCACTTAAAACAAACTTTAAAATAGTCCATTTACATTTAGCCAAGTCACTTCAGACTTGGTCAGAATAATGTAGAGGCATCAGGTTGTGATGAAGTATGTTGCCATGGTAACGGGTCAAATTTTAAACATACATTCAGATGTATTTGAGACATTAACATGCTTAAAAAGGCATGAAATTTGGCACACACATCAAAGTGGTCAGCTGTTAGGCTTGAGTAAAAGCTTAGACACAGGAATTGTGGGGGACTCTGTAGCTGTTATGACTAAAGGACAACTTTCAAAATTGCATTTAGTAGCTTTGTCCAACAGGAAGTAGGGCATTTTGGTTTGAATGTGGATTTTCTGACAATTCCAGCCTCTGAATTCGTTAATACTCCTCACAGGGGATTTATTGGATTGTCACAACATTTGGGAAACATTATGCCAAGATATTGAAGATACTATATAAATTATGGCAAAATATGGAAACAGGAAGTGGCTTGTATTGGCTGTGTGAATTGAAGGATTTAATTTTAATTTGAGGTATATGTTTGGTCCTGGGGACTGATGACATAGAAGTGGCTACTGTGAGTTACAGCACCACCAGCTGCCAGAAAGTGTGTCACTTAAAACAGTTACAGTCTCTAGTGTCACCAACTGGCAGCAGATAGTGTCACTTACAAAAGATTTAGAATAGATTTTAAAATAGTGTTTAATTATTTTCAGAATTATCATGTCATGTGACAGCTATGCATTGTTTTATGACACCGTAGTGCTTGGACCTGTCATTGCTGCTTGCAGGTATAGTTAATTCTGTATTTCCAATTGTAATGCCTTTAAAAATACTCCTTTTAATATTTATGTTAAGAAATTGTAATGCAATTAAAGTAAAGAGACAGGGCATCCCTGCCTAACAGCACGATTTGATCTTTGGAAAAACTTGGGAGAAATACTGTTGCTAAGCTTAATTGAACTGCTTACATTTACATATAACATATATACATATAACATTTTAACCATTCTACAGAAAACATTCTTAAAGCCAGTTTTTTCAGGTGCTTGAAATAAACAACTGTGTTCTAAGATATCACAGACTTTATAATAATCCAAAAAATATTAACCTTATAGTATATATACACTTACTGGCCACTTTATTACACCTTGGTAGTACCGGGTTGGACCCTCTTTTGCCATCAGAACTGCCATGTTCAAGAAACCAGTCTGAGATGATTTGAGCCTTGTGACATGGTGCATTATCATGCTGGAAGTAGCCATTAGAAGATGGGTACACTGTAGTCATAAAGGGATGGACATGGTCAGCAACAGTACTCAGGTAGGCTGTGGTGTTTAAACGATGCTGAATTGGTACTAAGGGGCCCAAAGTGTGCCAAGAATATATCCCCCACACCATTACACCACCACCACCAGCCTGAACCGTTGAGACAAGGTAGGATGGACCCATGCTTTCATGCTCTTTACACCAAATTCTGACCCTACCATCTGAATGTTGCAGCAGAAATCGAGACTCATCAGACCAGGCAACGTTTTTCCAATTTTCTATTGTCCAATTTTGGTGACCCTGTGCAAATTGTAGCCCCCATTTCCTGTTCTTAGCTGACAAGAGCGGCACCCAGTGTGGTCTTCTGCTGCTGTAGGCCATCTGCTTTAGGGTTTGACGTGTTGTGCGTTCAGAGATGGTTTTTTTGCATACCTTGGTTGTAACGAGTGGTTATTTGAGTTACTATTGCCTTTCTATCATCTCTAACCAGTCTGGACAGTCACAATACACATCATAATGCTGTTCCTGGACTTCAGTTCTGCATTCAACACTGTCATCCCGGCGTGCCACTGTGTGCTGAGCCCTCTTTTGTACTCTCTATTCACCCATAACTGCATTCCTGTTTTATGGATCCAGCTCCATAATCAAGTTCACAGACGGGAGGTCTGATTGAAGATGAGTCGGCCTCTAGGGATAAAGTACAGCACCTGGCTTTGTGGTTTGGTGTCAACAATCAAGAACTAAACACCCAGAAAGCCAAACAGATCATCGTGGACTTCAGGTGCACTAAGATACACACACCCCCATCTACATCAACAGAGCTGTAGTGGAGCGTATGTCAAGTTTCAAGTTCCTTGGCATCCACATTTCTAATGACCTCACTTGGTCCCTAAACACCTCCACAGTTCACCTGTGTCCCAGGATCCTTGTGGACATCTACCGCTGTACCATTAAGAGCATACTCAAAAACCGCATGTCAGTGTGGTACAGCAACTGCTCCAATTCAGACCGCTTAGCACTCCAGTGGTAAAATCTATCCAATGGATCACTGACATCCAGTTACCCACCACTGAGAATCACAAGTGCTGCCTGGCAGGGCAAGGAACATCATCAAGGATGATTTCCACCCTAACCATGACTTTTCATCCTTCTCCCATCTGGCAGGCATTACAGGAGTTTATGCTCTTGCATTAGTAAGCTCAGGAAGAGCTTCTTCCCCAATCGTCTGTGCCACCTAGCGTCTTCTTGCACCTCTCTTCCTCTACGTTTACATTTAGGCATTTAGCAGACGCTTTTATCTAAACCGACTTTCAAGGTGAGGAAAACAATGAAGCGATAAATTATAGAGAGGAGCTCTAGTGTGTCTGCAAGGGACAGGAGCACCTTGTCGTGGCACCACCTATAGCAACCTTGGGTTAAAGATGTTTTGCACTCTGACAATGTGGTCAGAAAGGGACACTGACACATAAAGTGCAGATGATATGGTCAACCCCCATGAGTGCAGATGATATGGTGAAGGAAGAGTGTTATACACAGAGCGCAGTAGGAAGGAGATGCAGCAGGGCTGTAGTTTCCACATCTCCGCTCATGTGATCTTGCGCTTGGGCATGTCCAATGCGTACAATGACTTGGACACAAACAACTGAACAAAACTAGTGAAACAAAAACTGAATATATACATGTATAAATATTTATATGGAATTATGGACAGCAGTGAAATATGATATGATAACAAACATGCTTATTTTATTGGAGGTAGGGCTTTTGTAGAGGGGATTTGAAATATTCCCTCCAGCTTAAAGGTTTATAAAGCTTGTTGACTTATTCACAACTTGTTTTTACAATATACTGAGACTTTTGGCTAATGAGTTTAATTTAGAGAATGCTGCCTCTGTAAAACTTCGTCTCTTTCAAAATTAAATTGTTGGTATTTTGAAATAATATGATAATTAATGCCACATTGAGTTATTAGTGGTGCTTGTGAAGCAATGTTACAATATAACTGTTTTGCATACTTTTTCCGGACAAAATTTCAGTGTGTATCTTGTCCCACACTGTTTGTCATAGACCGATGAATGAGGGGTCAAATGAACCGGCACACGGAAAGGTGTGCTATGACTTTTTAAGTGATCTGGTTTACAATGTTTTTGGGTGTATGAAAAACAAAAAAGTGGGCAAAAACTTCCATAGACTTGGACTGAAATTTGTGATGTCATAGCTCTGCATCCAAATGTCATAGACACTTGGGGGTGGGCTCATATTTCTCGGCTTAGCAAGCAGCAAAAAATGGTGACATTATAACTTCATAGTGACTCATAGCAACCACTTACAGTAATCTAGCAACCACCATATTGACTTCTATTGAAAAAGGTGAGATGCATCAGAACATCATAGAGAGAAGTGGATGGTCTCATTTGACTTTGACTGCCAAGTAGTCTTTATTTATTACCATGGAAGCTGTCCAGCCATGCCCTAGCAACCATTTAGAGAACCCTAGCAACGAACAAGAAGGATGTGTCTCAGTACCAGAACATCAGAGACATGGGAGTTGGCTCTTTTGATTTAGACATACATCTGTCTATTAGTTTTACCCTGTTAACTGTCTAGCTTAAAATTGCCATGTTCTGCATTAAAACATTGCAGAGATATGTGGCCATTTCCCTGGCAACTTTCTAGCAACACCATAATGACCATTTAATGCACCCTAGCAACTGTATAACATCCCAAGTCATATTTCAGTATAATTATCATGCTACATTATGTAAACATCATGCAAAACCATCCTTGCATCATTCTAGATCATGTTGGTATCATGATAGAACTTGTTAGCATCATGCTACCACACGTTAACATCATGACAAATTTGTTAGCAAAATGTCAAAACACGCTTGTATGTTAAAATTTGTTAGCGTTATGTCAAAATGTGACAGCGTTCTGTTACGGTCTACTAGCTAGAATGTAATTGTTAGCATCATACTAAAATGTACTATCATAATGTACCTATTGTTTACTCATCCTCATTCTTATTTAAACTCTCTATGACCTTTTATCTTTAGAACCAACACTGAAAATTTACAGAAGAATGTTGTTCTGAACAAGAACAACAAAAATAAAAATGAAGATTTCAATATCTTAGAGGAAGAACTCAACACCCTAAGTTTTCTCTACTTTCTGCTTCCCCTTTTGTGGGTATTGCTGAGATGATCCAGGCTTTCTGAACTGTTAATGACAAACTGTCAATTGTGAGCAGAAGGCTGCTCACAATTGCCCCTTTGCAGCCACTATGTGCCTTTTGTCCAGCGCACACTAGTGTAAACTCCACAGGAGGTCTTACATTTTCAAAATGTAAAAAGTTCAAAATTGGAGGAGGATGTCATGTTCTCAGGGGATGTTGAAATAACAAGTTTCACACATCAAACATAATTGTATAAACTTTTAAAACAGACACACATCCCTGGGTGTTTTTGACTTTAGGGTTCTTGGTGTAAGCTGTAACATCATCAAACCCAAGGATGTGGCAAGGCTTCACCCACTGGTGAATATTCACGACCTTGTAGGTGCGCTGCACTTGCCAGGGGACAGCGTCGTCTCCCCGCCCGGTGTCAATCATGCTCTTGCTGTTGCGGCTGCAGGTTACGGTAGGAATAAAGCAAAGGCATATCTATTGCTTATTCTCTTAAACTATTTCTTTATGCATTTATTCATTTCTTGTTTGTTTTGTCAGGAGTTCAGATTTATGAGCACACAAGTGTAAATCACATTCTGGTCAGGAAGGGTCACGTAACAGCTGTGGAGACTGATCGGGGGTCTATAGAGTGTGAATACTTTGTGAACTGTGCTGGACAGGTTTGTCTTTAGATGAACTCTTATCAAACATACAGATAAGTCCAAATGTCCATGACCACACAAACTTTAGAACGTTTAAATATTGTTAGATATCTTATTTATTGTGCTCTCTTAAAAGTCATCTACCACAGGTTGATCTTTTTACAGCCCTGGGAGAACCGAATAGGTAACATTCGTAAGGGTACATCTCAGTTGATTCTCAGTTTATTATTGTACAAACAGAGGCTTATATTTATTGATACATCCATGGGAACTGTTATGAAGCTGTTTAATCAAACAGGAAGTTGTTCTCTATCAGTTATCAGAACAGAAAGGGTCAAAAGGGACAAACACTGGGTATATGAAGGCTAGGTTAAGTAAACAGGAGCTCAGAATTTAAGTCACACAGGTCACATAGGCCCTAGTATTCTATTTTAATCATAAGAGCCAAATTAATATTTAACAAACACTGACACACATGTAAATGAAGTCAGATTTCCTCAAAAGATAGTCTTTGGCCCTGTTTACGCCTGGTATTAAGATTAGGTTTTGGTGATACAGAATTGTAAACAAACCCTAAAACATAAGTGATCGGATCACAAAAATAAAATAAAACTTCTAAAAGAAGTTAGAAACACGTGACCATGTTACATTTGTTGTATAAATGCTAATCTGTGTATAATTAACTTCCTTTAATTGTTGTGAATTCACAGTAACATACAGACTAGACAGCTGTTTCAAATATTGAATATATTGTTTCAATTGACATCTACATAGCAAAACAGTCCAGTTATAATGTATAATATTGTTACAGTTCGCCTTTTGTTACAGTGTAACTGCAACAAAAGTGGGCGATCACAAAAGAAATATGTTGTAAAAATGTTTTATTATAAAGATGTAGGGGAAGACATAACAAAATAAAATAAAAGCATTCAGACACTGACAATTTCACCCATAGCCATGAGGTTTGCCTTTTTGAGTGGATACACACTACTGCCACTTGTAGTCAGGTTTTGTGACTGCTGTTACATCAAAATGTGCTGTTTTCTTATTGTCAGTTGCTGTATTGTCTGTTAGCCGTTTAGGAGGTTTTAGGTTATTTTGTATAGCAATTTTCCGAATGTGCATTTTTTCAAAGGTGTATGTCAACTTTTAAACAGAATAATTGTGTTTGTTATTTTGTTATTACAAATCTCATTAATTTATTTAGATGCTGCAAAAGACATTCATGTGTTAACCCAAAGACAAAATAATCCAAAAAGGGTTTTCACTAGTGGTGACACTTTTGAACTCCACTTTGTTGCTCTTAAGAATAAGTGTGTTTTGTGATTGATTGATGTTTAATAAGAATGTGTTTTTTCAGTGGGCATATGAACTGGGTCAAAGCAGTGAGGTGAAGGTCTCTGTACCCTTACATGGCTGTGAACATTTCTACCTGCTCACTAAACCTCTGTTAGATCCACTGCCTTCAGAGAGTCCAGGTGATGAGCACCACACAGCGTCCCTTCAAGAGAACCCCCACAAATCTTGGTTTCATTTTTCATTACTGTCATATCACAACAAACACATGCACACAGGGATCTGACAAGCCATTCACTCCCAACTAAATAAAATGAGGCATGTTTACAACTTCTTGGTGTGAAGAGATGAAGAACATCATCACTGTCATCTGTTTCTCAGTTTGGCCCAAACCCCTGCTGTAGTATATTAGTACTGGTGCTGGCTGTGGCTGTTGGGATGACAGCAAAGTGTCTTGTGTTTCTGTAGTGGTAATTGACATGGATGGACGAATCTACGCTCGGGCCTGGCAGGGCGGCATCCTGTCAGGGGGGTTTGAGAAGAACCCTAAACCCATCTTCACTGAGGGACGTAACCAGCTGGAGATCCACAACATGCAGGAAGACTGGGATCACTTTGGTGAGTTGATTTAATTTTTAGGCCCAGTTAGCCTCATAAAATGAAAAATAAATTTAATTCATGCCTCTAACATCCCTATCATGACATCTGTCTGATTGAGTGTTCAGTTTGAGAGTTATGCGCATTGTTGAGCCTAGAGTGCTTTCCCACTTGTTCTTTAGCTGTATTTATAAGACAATTTTTAAACATTGGAAGAATGTCTAGTCACTATTTGTGCTGTATTTTCTAGTATTATTAAGACAGTACATGTTTGCACCCTGTATGATATTTTGGAATGCCGTTAAATCATTTTTGAAATAACGTGAATGTAAATTCAGAGCTTCCCCTCTACTGTAACTCTCATTCGCTGTCATTGAGGTGTGAAGATGTGATGTTTTTCTGTGATGTAATAATGGTTGTTGACTCATTTTAGACGCATGTTGACTCATGTCCACAAATATTTCCCTTGGTGCCATTGATGGGCTCTACCCTATATATATGCTTGTTGGTTCTCAAGACAAAATGTTTAATGCTGTCTTTGTAAGTGGCTTTGGATAAAAGCGTCTGCTAAATGAATAAATGTAGATGAATATTCTTCTTCCGCTGTTGCATCTATGGGAGCCCATAAAACTGTACATAGAAAAGTTATGAAATTTGGCAGATAGAGGACAGTCTGAAATGTTCCTGGACCAAATTTGGAGTCTGTAACTTAAACACCTTAGCACCACCAACTGTTCAAATTTTCAAATGTTTATGCTCATAACTTTTGACTCGTAAGTCCTAGAAACAAAATGTAAATCCTGTGACTCCTTGGGGGGATTTTAACACACGCTTTTCTAAAAACATACTTTTTCGAACTCCTTGAAATCAGGACATTTGTCTGATGGGGCATGGCAATAGGACTTGAGGCTGTATTTTCACAAATATTCAGTGTATTGACACAAAACTTGGCATGTGTCATCACTAACACATCTTGTTCACCAAGTTTGGTGACAGCACCACCTACTTGTCAAAGTTATAAGCAATTTTATTGTGTTTTAAGTGCTTTTACCTATGTTTTAATACTGATTTCCAAACATTCATCATCCGATATGTCAACATGTATTTTCCTTTGTGCCCTGACTTTCCTTTGTGCTATATTTATTTGTTTTAGTGCCCAAGCACTGAAAGTGCAAAGAAATTTTGAACAGTGTTGCCATTGCGAGCAGTAAAATGATGGCAAAAAATGGAAACAGGACGTCTCTAATATCTACAGCATGCATTGAGCTATTTACATTGAACTTGGCAGATATGTTTGGTGTGGGCTGGCGACACGGATGTGACTATTGTAAGTCAAAGATATGACTTTTGTGGGTCATAGTGCCACCAACTGGCAACAGGAAATGTGTCATTTTAAGCAAACTTTAAAATAGTCAACTTAAATTTGGTCAGACTTGGTCAGAATAATGTAGAGACAAGGCTGATATTAAGGATTTGTGTGTCGCAAAGGATTTGTAATATCTTAAATATTGTTGCCTTGGTAAATTGTCAAACTATAAAATCGCATTTAGATGTATTTGAGGTGCTTAACATGCTTGAAATGGCATAACATTTGGCACACCCTTTGTTGAGGTCAGCTGCTAGGCGCGGTCAAAATCTTGGCAGACATAGGCATGGTGGGGGGGGCTCTGCAGTGCCCCCTTTTGACTAAAGTGATGAGGTTCGTTTTGCCTACAGTCACTAAACTTGGTGCCTGTATTGTTCTCATCAGGCAGGACACTTTTCAAAATTACATTATTAGCTCTGCCAGTGGTAAGTCGCCATTCCATAATTCCAGGCTCTGAAATTTTAAATATTCCTCCTGGGGGATTTATGGGATTGTCACCAAGTTTGACAACTATTATGCCAAAACATTGAAGATGCTAAATTGTGAAGGGTGTTGCCATAGCATGGGCATTGAGTGATTTTCTTCAAACTTGAGATGTATATATGGTCCTAGGGACTAATGACATAGCGGTGGCTAATGTGAGTCACAGTTATACTGCCACCAACTGGCAGCAGGAAGTGCTATTACTTCTACTACTTAGAACAGACTTAAAAATAGTCCTCAAATATTTTCAAAATGAAATACACTTCACAACCAGGCATCGTTGTCTGAGAAGCTCCAGATGGCAATGGCACTGTAGGGCAAGGGCCTGACCATCGCTGTTTGCCGCTACAGCTGTTGTTTCCAAATAAATTTCTAATGTAGAATGAATACAGTAATTAAAATATCAAAAACATTGCAGCGGAAACATACTGATGTCATGAGAGATGATGTGTTTCACTCAGTTGTACTGTATCAGTCTGTAAAAGGATTTACTGTACCTGTATATTTCTATATATATATAAAATAAAATGTTTTTTTAAGTTGATAAATTGGACATTGAAATGTTTCAATTGGACATTGAAATGTTTCAATTGGACATTGAAATGTTTCAATTGGACATTGAAATGTTTCAATTGGACATTGAAATGTTTCAATTGGGCATTGAAATGTTTCAAAACTACACTTTGAAGTGAATCACAGAAATAAACTGTTAAATGTAACTGCTTTAAATCAGAGGCACTCAAAACGTGTGACACTCGCCAGTGTCCAAACGGATAATGACACTAGTGTTATGACTTTAAAAACTTAATAAAATACTGGCCAGATGGAAATAGGTTAGATTAGAACATTAGTTTGCAATGCAGCACCATTTTATAATTCCAGTAAAATGATGAGAAATATATGGTGAATATTGAATTTTGTTTGTATGTTTATTAACTGTACTTTGTTATTTGTGGAAGTTCAGTTTTGCTTCAGCCCTACAGGTCCTTCAAACAACAACTCCATCAGACAGATATCTGAGTAACGATCCTGTCTCATCTTTATCATTCACTGCTGTGTGCTCATGCAGAGCCCATGTTAAGCGCTTTGCTGCGCCGGATGCCCAGCCTGGAAAGCGGTGAGATCCAGCAGCTTGTGAACTGCCCAGAGTCCTTCACTCCGGACATGCGCTGTCTGATGGGAGAGACTCCGGGGATATATGGATACTTCGTGCTGGCCGGGATGAATTCATCAGGCTTGTCATTCGCAGGCGGTGCTGGGAAGTAAGGAAGCAGCACAGTTGTGTGTTTGTCCAGTTTTTTGTTAATGGAGGTTATAACAGCTTGTGTTTTCCACAGATATTTGGCAGAGTGGATTACTTATGGATATCCTAGTGCTAATGTCTGGCCTTTGGACATCAAACGCTTTGGTAATCTGCAGAGCAGTCGTACATTCCTGCGTCATCGGATCATGGAAGTTATGCGTAAGTATTTAGCATTGTTCTAAACGAAGAGCTGAGGTATGCTTAAAGCGCAATACCACGCTTTTATGGATAAAAATGATCCAAAATCAGTTTTTGAGCAAGAATCAGATCACAGTTCAAAACCTTAGACCCTCCTTACCGTACTGCTATTCATAATGGTTTGTTTAATAATGATTTATTATTTATTATTTGAGCTGTCGAGTCCACATTTGTGGGAAATGTCAGTTTTTTTTTTTAAATTCCCTTTTTCAAACAGATGAAGCACATGTCTGTTGTTTTCGCACTGGTTGTGTTTGTAGCACACAGCTGTCTGTGTACCACCGATTAAACAATTACAAGTTTTAAATTTTATTACACGGAGCAAAACCTCTTCATGAAGCTTAATGTACTATTAATGCAGTACAGAATAAGTATGTCACAATGTGACTTGCTTATAACCCTTCATGATCACATTGTTTCACACGCCATGTGTAATTTTTAAACAAAGTGATGACTAGATCTCTTTCTTCAGTCCAGTGAAATTAAGGGGGGCAGTTGTGGCCTTGTGGTTAGTGAGTCAGGCTTGTAATCAGAAGGTTGTTGGTTTGAACTGAAGTGCCCTTGAGCAAAGCACCTAACCCCCTAATGCTTCCCAGGTGCAGCAGTGCTGCCCACTGTTCTGGGTGTGTGTTCACGACTCACCAGTGATTGGTTAAATGCAGAGGTCACATTTTGGGTTTGGGTTACCACATTTGACAAAACGTCACTTTCACTTAAAGCTTGAACATTTTAGGAGATGATACCTCGCAGTATCACATAAAAATTAAAGAAATCAGGTAAAAAATATATTACGTAATAAGATTATTTTTATCCACATATTTTGTATTATTATGTTATATTCACATTGGATGGGATTCAGAAAACAGCAGTGTGTGCAGAAGCTCTTGTTTACACTCTTCCCTTGTGCTGAGAGTTTCATTGTTTTCCAGAGGATACATGTGTAAAAGCAGCTGTTACGATCAGTAAAGACACCTCACTAAGCTTCCCCACACAACACTTCGCTGTAGTATGACTGACTGTATGATTGAGGTTATATTTCTGATTTCATGTGTTATGTTACTGCTTCAGCTCTTCTGTACGAACTGAAAGTTCCTCGCTGGGACTTCCAAACAGGTCGTCAGTTACGCACAAGTCCACTGTACGACCGCCTGGATGCTCAGGGAGCACGCTGGATGGAGAAACACGGCTTCGAGCGAGCCAAATACTTTGTTCCCGCGGGGAAGGGTGAGAGACCAACTATGTCATAACAGGCTTTTACTGGAGCTGCTGCTGGGGTTCTGATATTTTAGATAATACTTGCAGCTCTACATTATCTCAGCCAATTTCTTATTGGGATTTTTTTGCCAGTATTACACTTACTGTTTGCTTGGCATAAGCTTTTGTGTAAGATCTTTGTGTCCAGACTAGGGTTGCAAAGCTGGAAATTTTGAAAATATTCCATGTTGAAATATTACAAGAATAAAAGGAAATTTATCAGTAATTTTGGGTAGTTTTTTTTTTTTTAAAGATGTGTCATATACAAACAAAATATAAACGTATTTCCTTCTTTGACATATGGTTTGCTTTCATCTGTAGGCCACAATTCCCATATACTCCTATAAATTCCTGTTAGGTTTTCAAAATGCAGACGTTTTGCAACCGTAGTCCAATTTTTTGGACTAGTACTGTATTCCATCAACATTTTTTCCTTATCCTAGTTCACCCAAAAAAGAAAGTAATTAGTTAATATTTACCCCTTCTTACATGATTCAAACCCTCTATGGCTTTCCTCTATGGAACCAAAACTGTTTTTTAAACTGTTGTATTTTCTTTTTACAGTGTCAGTGGATTGTGTCTGTATCTTCTCAAACTTAAAAAGGACACAAAAACTTAAAATAATTCCATGTGGTTTTGTATATTCAAAGGATGTTTACATTAACACAACAGCTGGATCACATTAGCAATATTTAAAACAGGAGAAGAAAGCAGAGAAAAAAATGCTTTTGGGTTCATCCTCTTGGATATCAAAATTTTCAGCTGTTTTTATATCAGTTGCATTTTTGTTTCTGTGCAGATGCTTTGTGAATTTCACTGTTTTTAGTTGTTACGAAAATTAATCATTATTTGAACACAAGGTGTGTAAACTCCACTGTTTGCATGCAAGAAGTCACACAGTTCAAGACATTTATTAAATACTGACTTATATTTTAGTCTGTTTGTTCACCAAACTCTAAATTTATATGTCATAAGGACCCTTAAAATATATGACATGAGTCACATGGATTTATTTTGTGTAGTTTTATTGTGACATTTCAGAGGATACAGACTGATAATTCACTGACACTGTAGAGACGAGAGTGATTCAATAATACCAGAATTTTAATGTTTGGGTGAACTATGGCTTTGACTGAACCTCAGTGAAATTGTGCATTCAAACAAACCTAAAATATTTTCTACAAAGCAACACCGTTTATCTGTGTTTTAAATTATGAAAACAGAAGATCATCACCATTCATGGGTTTACTATTCAAATGAACAACATTCTACTTTGCACACGCTTTATAGCAGAAAAAAATCGTGTTAGGTGTTCCTCTGTCTTGATGTTTTCTGACAGATTTACTGGCTTTGGACCAGAGTAAGACCTTCTATAAGCCCGACTGGTTTGATCTTGTGGGTGCAGAGGTGAAGTGTTGTAAAGAAGCAGTGTGTGTCATTGACATGTCGTCCTTCACCAAGTTTGAACTCACAGTGAGTCACTTCATCAGTCTTCAGCTTGGAGCTGGAAATGTCTAATTTTTTGTGATTTTTGGTATTCATACTGGCAAACAGGTTAGACATGGGCCATACTAATGCGCAGTGTGAGCTGGGCCACGTCAAGACTCTTTTGTGATAATACCAGTAAATGAAGAAGAAGAATGTGGTAGTGAAGGTGTGTTTGTGTCAGTCTGCAGGTGATCAGGCCCTGTGTCTGCTGCAGCGTCTGTGTGCCAATGACCTAGACGTGCCCGTAGGTCATATTGTGCACACAGGCATGCTGAACGAGAGAGGAGGGTACGAGAATGATTGCAGCGTGATAAGACTCAGCAAAAACAGGTCCGGACCACACTGAGAGTGAACTCTTTTCATAACTGGTGTTTAAAAACCACATTAGTTCTTTAGAACTTAAAGGACCAGTTCACACAAAATTGAAAATTCTGTCATAAATTACCAAGGTGTATGACTTTCTTTCCCAGCCGAACACAGTCAAAGTTAAAATAAATAATATCCAGGTTCTTCCCAGCTTTGTAATACCATTGAATTGTGTCAGAGATTTTAAAGCTTTAAAAACTCCATTGGGTTAATGTCTTCTGAGGTGAAATATATTTGTGAAACAAAATATTTTGAGCATATTTTGTGATTATTAAATTATGAGATATTTTTTTTTCATTTTTGGATTAACTATTTTTTTAAAGGAGGTTCACCAACCATTGACTCACATGCAAGGCATGTACAGTATTAATTACCTGTACATTGATGTACATTACAGTAGTTACTCTCATTTACAACATATTAAGATGAGTTGCAAGTAGCTGCAGGACAGCAGTGTGAAGTGCATTCCCTGTATATGCTCCTCGCTGCAGACTGTAAAACAACCACTTTATGCATTTCAGTATTATTGTCAGTGTTAAACATTTAATAAACATTTAATACTGACCTTGCGGTGAGTCATGTTTTTATCAGAAGAAACCAGTGGGATAAACCAAGGGATTATTTAAGATGTCATTTATATTTAATTTATTATTAATAATAAATTATATTAATAATAATATATTATTACTATATTAATAATATAATATTAATATTGGGGGGGTCATCTGGTCACCCCGTTAATGGTAATAGTAGAAATAGTGATAGTATTAATATATTTTAATACATGCACAAACTAAAGTACATCACCAAAATGCATGACCTGAATGATGAATAAAATTAATAATACCTATGACTTTAAGCAGTACTAATCATTATTATAGATTATTGTGTGTGGTTTTTGTTAAATGTCATGTTACCCATGCAAAGTCAGTTTTTATACAAACATATTTTAGTTGCATATAAATTGGGATGATTTATTTATTTTCAACAGTTCCTGGTCTTAATCTTACATGTGATTGGTCAATGTTCCGAGTTCTGCTCTCAGTCAGGCTGTTTGTTTGGTTTGTAATGAATGAATAAATTCTGACTCATCCAGTTCTCTGTTACACTCTGTTTCTTTACTGAAGTTTCTTCATCATTTCACCAACCGATCAACAAGTTCATTGCTGGTCCTGGATTAAGAAGCACATGCCAAACGATCCACAGCTCCACCTGGAGGATGTCAGCTGGAAATACACAGGTTTCACTGTCAACAAGATTTACATTCACATGCATTCATCATAGGGCTCTATTCTAAACAATCTTTTCAAATCTAGTCTATTGTATATACTATCAATTATAGTATATATGCACAGAATTAGTTTATTACATATAAAGTATTGTTTTTCGTTGTTTTGTCATTTTAAACACATATTACTGTATTTGGTGAAACAAAACAAGATAAAGGATATTTTAAAGAATATCCTTTAATCAAAGTTACAGTTGATTGAGGGGAAGTTTGGGTGTGTTCACTGAAGTGTGTTTTTTAAATGTTCAGCTTTGGGTAAAATGCTGTGTTCCTCACTGTAACTTTTACCCAGCTGCCCAATCACATTGCGGGAGGGGCAGGACAAATACCACACCCACCAGCTGTCACATCCTACATTTACAATGACTGAACATCAATATAGAAGTTAATATTGCTGGTCTCCGAGTATTGATGTCTGTACCGGATAACTTCTCTAGAATACCTATGAAATATTAACATTTGTTGATAGAACAAACTCTATTATCAGATATCAGATACCAGTAATTCATTGCTTCTGCTGATCTTTCGTATCATAACAACTAAAAAAATGCTGCACCTCTGAAGTATGCTCAGTTGCCCACAGCAGGTGTTTTCACTTTGGTGGAAACAGCCTTATGCTTCAATGTGACAAAAAAAACGCCTTAAAAATGTCTCAGAGTTGCACAGAAGTCCTAATTTATCCTATACTTTTATTCCAAATCCTGTTGTCTGCTCTAGCTCTG
Organism: Chromobotia macracanthus; assembly: GCA_036877525.1. Classification (NCBI taxonomy): domain Eukaryota; kingdom Metazoa; phylum Chordata; class Actinopteri; order Cypriniformes; family Botiidae; genus Chromobotia; species Chromobotia macracanthus. The sequence goes on from JAZGTH010000050.1 coordinate 61,727, forward strand.
CTGGGCATGTTAATGAGAGAAGTAGCCATGCCTGCATTATCCTAATTGATGTTGATCTTATATATATATATATATATATATATATATATATATATATGCAAAAAAATATATGCTGTTAAATACTTTTGGCTGCTAAAAAACTCATTTTTCAGCAGCCAGTACTTTTTGACGGTACAAAAAGTTATTGTACTGTCTTGTGCTGTCTGCACATGTTTGCACTTGTGCACTTTATGTATAAATTATGTAGCCTAGTAGTTCTGTGTTTTTATGTAGCACCTAGTTCCTAGAGAAATGTTGTTTCATTTCACTATGTACTTGTATATGGTTGAAACGACAATAAAGTCTCTTGACTTGAATTGAAAAAACACACACAAACTCACAATTGTACAGTAAAATCTTAAAATGTGAATTCCCAGAATGGGTCTTTAAATAGTTTGAAAGGTGAATGAAGATAACCTAGGGTTAAGATGACCTTTAGTTTCTGGAATGTTGTTTTAGCTCTAAACCTGATTGGTCCTCGTGCCATGGATGTTCTGTCTGAACTGTCGTATGTGTCGATGACTCCCGAGCACTTTCCCTCTCTCTTCTGTAAGGTGAGTTCTCTGTTATATTGACCTGGTTTGTCAGAGGGTTGGTGAGGACATGTCTGCTCACAACTGCTCTTTTGTCTTACAGGAGATGAGCGTAGGCTATGCCAATGGGATCAGAGTTATGAGTATGACACACACAGGAGAGCCTGGCTTCATGCTTTATATTCCTATAGAGGTCAGTTACGTTAACGGTAGGACTGGCAGTGGCCTTAAAGGGATAATTCACCCCAAAATGAAAATTCTTCCATCATTTACTTATCACCTTGTCATTCCAAACCTGTACCACTTTTCCCTCTGTTTTCTAGTATGCACTGCACGTATATAATGAAGTAATGTCAGTGGGGCAGAAGTATGGCATCCGGAATGCCGGTTACTACGCTTTACGCAGTCTGCGCATTGAGAAATTTTTTGCTTTTTGGGGGCAGGATCTGGATTCCTTTACCACCCCGTTGGAGTGTGGCAGAGAGTTCCGTGTCAAATTTGACAAGGTCCAGTTTCACTCTTACACTTCCCTCGTTCTGTCATGAATTTTGTCCTTTTATGTGAAGTGAAGTTTTATCACCTGCATGTTGATGCCATACTGAGAGCTAATGGTTGCTGTTTCTCACTGAACATGTATTCTTCATAAAAAGATTTTCATTCTTAAATATTCTTTATCCAGCAGATTCAGCTAACAGCCCGGCGTAAGAGTCACACTCCTCCATTTCTATTGCTGAAATTTAGAGTTAAAGTAGTAGTTTACTCAAAAATGAAAATTTTCTCATCAGTTTCTTACCCCATGTCATTTTAAACCTGTTTGACCTTTTTGCTTCTGAGGAACACAAAAAAGATATTTTAAATTCAATTCCAATTATATTCATTTTAATATAGCACTTTTTACAGCGTTACATTGTTACAAATCAATTTTACAAAGAAGTGAAAAAAGCACAAAAAAGGAAACTTGTAACAAACAGAGGACAGACTACATGGTATTTGGTTTTGGTGCAAATGGGTCATTGTTTAGCTGTGTACGTTACACCCCCAACATTCAAATGCTGTCATAGTGCAGCCATTTCCAACATGAATGTTGTTGAAATAAATGGCTTTATTATAAAAACTGTATATGCATTGAGCTTATCTGTTTTGTGTGCTGGTCTGCTTTTCACTGCAGCGAGCTGGATAAGGGAATTACCTTCAGTGATTGTTTTTGTCTTTTTGTTGTTTTCCCTTTGTGCGTCTGTTATCCCACAGGACACAGACTTTTTGGGACGAGACGTCCTGCTGCAACAGCGCATGGAGGGTGTCACACGGCGCTTCATTATGTTGGTTCTTGAAGAGCATGACACAGAACTGGACCTCTGGCCCTGGTGGGGCGAGCCCATCTACCGCAGTGGCCAGCTGGTTGGGGTGACCACCAGCAGTGCCTACAGCTACACGTTAGAGCGACATGTGTGTCTGGGCTTTATTAGCCCCACAAACTCAGATGGCACACCGGCCGTGGTCACGCCTGACTTCATTAACCGGGGCAACTATGAAGTGGATATTGCCAGGCAGCGATTTCCAGCTAAAGCCAAACTCTATCCCTTCAGCTCGCTCTTCGCTCAACAGAAGCGCCGCAAGGATGACTTGGAGCTCAGCAACTTCCAGAGCAAGTGAAGATGATTCGGGCATTAGTACTGAAGACCAGCGCTCTACACGCTCACTCTGTGTACACCACATGATGTTTGTGTTCTTGATGACTCATGATCGCAGTGGGGTTTCCTTCTGACTCTGTTTAGACAACTGATGAATTTATAAAACAAATGTAGTGTGTAAAGTCTCTCAGTTTTGACAGCTGAAGTGGCATTTGTTTGGCCTGGGCATTACAATCATTTAAAAGCATAATTACACACAAGTGTTGTTTTGTGCACTTTTTTGTGTGTGTACATGGTCCCAGTTTTACTTGTCATTTTAGACTACATTTTACATTAGTTGTTTTAAAGAGCACTTGGCTGTCATATGGTTTGAAATTAAAGGGATGTTTTTATATGGAGATCAGATTTGCACTAAAAAATCACCATTTGTCTAAAACTTTGGTTTATTTGAAATCATTGAAAACTGGGAACATGCATTTCAGTTGTTGTGTTTCTTTGTGCCACACTGTTCTGTAACACACTAAATAAGGAGGGACATGAAATATTTAAATGAGGGTTATTCAAGAATAAACTGACAGCCTGATGAAGTGGTCATGGGTTTATAAAGTGCCTTGCAGCATTTTCTGAAATGTTTGGGCCAGTATGTTCGTGTGAAAATTTTGTTCACTCCCCAGAAATAAACTGTTATTACAGATATTCTCAGGAAAACATATCCAGGTAAAAGTTTACAGTGAAATATAAAAATAAAGACATTTAAGATTTGCATAATTTTAAACAGTTTTACAGTGCATTCAGAAAATATTCAGACCCCCTTTTTTCAAATTTCATATGTTTCAGCCTGATATTGCAATAGTTTAAATTCATTTTTCTTGAACCGAGTACCCCATAATGCCTCTCCTCAGTTCAAAACGCATAAAAAAGCCCACTTGGAGTTTGCAAAGAAGCACCTCTCAGACTGAGGAACAATATTATCTGGTCTGATGAAACCAAGATCGAACTGTTTGGCCTCAACTGTAAATGTTATGTGAAAACCTGTTTGACAGAGCTCAGGACCCTCAGACTGGGCCGAAGGTTTACCTTCTAACATGACTATGACCCTAAGCACACAGCCAAAACAACACAGGAGTGGCTTAGGGACCACTCTGAACATCCAAGAGTGGCCCAGACAGAGCCCTGACTTGAATCCTATTGAACATTTCTGGAGAGATCTGAAAATGGCTGTCCACTGATGGTCCCCAACCTGACCTGAGAGGATTTGCAAAGAAGAATGACAGAAAATCCCCCATTCCAGGTGTGCAAAGTTTGTTGCATAAAATGACTCTAGACTGTAATTGCTGTCAAAGGTGCTTCAACTAAGTACTGAGTAAATTGTGTACATACTTTTGTAAGTGATATTTCGTTTTTAACCTTTTTTAATAAATTTACACTTCTAAAATTCTGTTTTTACTTTGTCATTATGGGGTACTGAGTGTAGATTACTGGGAAAAAACAGGGAATTTTAATGATTGTAGTATCAGGTTGCAGCATAACAAAACTGAAAAAAGTAAATACTTAATATTTTCTGAGTGCTCTGTATATATTTTGCCTATGTTCCAGTAATATTCAATTTACCCTTATTTGTATAGCGCTTTTCACAAAACATATAGTTTCAAAGCTACTTTACAGAAAATGAAAGTTGATCTATTCTAGAACTAGCGTGAAAGTCCAAAGTTTTTTTGGCTTGTAACGTGATAGAAGATCAGTTAAGTATACAGGAGCTAACCCGTTTTAAGGCCTTGTAAGTAGCGATATCTTATGTAATACGGAACTTGACAGGTAGCCAGTGTAATGATGATAAATTCTGGGTTACATAATTGTATTTCCTGGTCTGGTAAGGTTCTTTTGGTTTTGGAGTAAAATATGACCTGTTCATGTTCTTGACATCTTCATGAATCCAGCAACTAATGAAGATGTTTATCCATCTGCAATAAACTGTATGTGATTTGAACCTGTCCTTTGTGAGTGAGCGTGTGTGTTTATGTGTGACTGAGTTGTTTGACTGTTTGCGTTGTATCAGATAAAAACATGTTTATAAAGTCACTGATGATTCAGTCAGTCAGAACTGAAAAGACCAGATGTGCATCTTGTGCTTTGTGTGTGTGTGCAATTAACCTGCCAATCAAAAATAGCAGGTAATTGGACAAATAAGGTAATTCTTCTCTCCACCTTGCCAGCCCTTGTATTTATAGCATATATTGTACAAATGTTTGATAATGTTCATGAATAAAATTGACTTTTTTTAATAATAGAATATTTAAATGTTTTTGACATCGATGAGGGGGTGTCCAAAGGAAAGTTCTGATACATGCCGCAACAAGACCCTCACAACAAACATAGGGTAAGACTAGTTAAATGATAAAGGTAGATGAAACATACAAACTCACTGGCTGTAGATTACATGGAAGAGCCAATCAGCTCAGATCATGTTGATATGCAAACCAATTGCCTGGCAGTTCACATTACCAGCACCTGTCAGCCTGCAACCTCTAGAATTTCAGGCTCATTAGTACAACATTTAATGTTTGATAAATCACATGAATTAAACAGTGACAAAATCATATCTGTCAGGGTTCCATGTCTTGTTTTGCCTTGACTGTCTTGTGTATTTATGTTGCTGTTGTTTTTGGTCTTTTTTTGTCACAAAAGATCCATTAAAGGCGAGTTGACAGAACCCAAGTGCAAAACAGAAATAATATACATAAACATGAAGAATGACTTGATTTAGCTGACATTACAACAATGACATGACGAGAGAGAGAGAGACTAGACTAGAGACATGATGAACAGTAGAAGCGTTTTTTTGAGCAGAGCATTAGGGATTAGCTGGGTGTGTTTCAGTTGTTGTTATCAGTTTTCTTGAAGGGTGTGATGGACTCAGCAGATCAGGTGAAGGCTGGTAGCTTGTTCCACCTGGAAAGAAGAGAATAAGTGAACTTCTTAGAGAGCAATCTGGTACCTAGTTGTGGGGGGAACAATCAGACGGCACTCGTTTACATAACGTAGTTGGCAAGAAGGGACATATATCTGAGGTGAGTTGAGGTAGGGGGATGAAGTTCCGGTCACTGTCCTAGGGGCCAAGGTCAGAGATTTAAATTTAATGTGGGTGGTTATGGGTAGCCAGTGAAGTGAGATCAGGAGGGGTGTGACATGGGCTCTCTTTGGTTGACTGAAGACAAAATGTACTGCTGCACATTTTGGATCATTTACAAGGGCTGGGAGGCCAGCCTTGATATTATGACCATGGATGAGAACATTTGAATTGTTCTCATCCATGGTACAGCTATGGTACAGTAGGGAGTGACATTTATCTTAATCTATTCCACTATTAAGTGGTTCAAGAAAGAATGTGCCATAGTGATCAGAGGAATGCCCGACAGCGATCAAAGAAAGGAATAAAGCATTTAGTTTTTAAAAAGAACACTCACCCCAGAAGCAGTCATAGATTATCAAAGGAAAAGAGCTTATGTTAAAAGGTATTTAAAAAAGGACAGCATTGTAGTGTCTGGCATGGGCAAATTGTTAGACTCTCAAACTCAACGTGGGGGTAAAAGACACCAGGCTGCCCAGTCTGAAAGCAAATATTCCTGACACCCAATAGGACAGTTTATGACACCCTGTTCAAGCTTCAAAGGAATTTCATGGAAAGTAGTAACACCACATAGCCCAAAAGAGACATTCCAATACACAAAGGAAGGACTTTCTTTTTATGTGGTTACAAATAACTGCCCTAAACGGTATATATTTGTATATATTCCTGCTGTATGTTGGCTCCAATACTATGCAACTGTAACCGTAGATATGCGAGTTTGACTTATGTTTTGCTTGTATTCATGCATTAGTATTTAAATGGTATTAATTATATATACTAAAAATTGGTATTTCAAACCCTGTCATATTTAGTATCTAACAGATCGTCTTTTAATTTCCTATCTGATTATATATGTTGTGTAAAGAGCACAAGCATGATACTCTTTCTACAATAACCTGGATTATTATTTGTAAATGTGCCATGTGGCCATAAAATATAAGGTGCTAAACCGGACTTTCAGTTCCTGTCTGCGTTGTTGGGAGTGGTTTGTGTTTGTGCTTAGCTCTGAATCTCTTTTTTCACTACTCTCTTGTGTAACTTGTTGTATTGATTACATCATATACTGAGTTAATCAGATACTGCTAGCCTTAGATTGTTATCCATTATAGACGACTCTGTGCGGTTAGCACCACACAAGCTGGTTAGCTTGTCTTCTGTGTTTACTGTCTTCATCTCCTGCTTTTACATTTAGAGTTTATTAAACTGTGGTAAGGCGGAATAAATCATCAAACACGGTGAGTCATGGAATCTTCTCTAAATGTTTACCAGGAGAGTCAAAGTAAAATTTACATATGCTGGCTAAAGATAAACGTAAATTTACTAAGATTATTATACTCGTCGGCACAAATGATGTTCGTCTCCCTCAGTTGGAGATCACTAAAGATAATATTAAGGAGGTGTGTGAACTTGCTAGTACATTGTCAGATACCATAATATTCTCTGGCCCCCTCTCTGCTTATTGTGGTGACAAAATACATAGCAGACTGTCATCTTTAAATGGCTGGATGTCTAAGGATGTCTAAGTGTCCACAGAATAATATGTTACATAGATAATTGGAGAGGGTTTTTGGGGTAGACCTGACCTGTTGAAAAGAGATGGCCTCCATCCCTGTAGGAATGGTACTGCTTATTTATCAAGAAATATGGCTCATAGTCTTGTTATTAATACTACTAATACTTGAGTAACTGGGGCCCAGGTCAGGAAGCAGACAGACTGACCAACCATCTGATAGCTGTCACATGTCACAGATGTCACATAATTTACAACACATTAAATCACATAAATATCATAGTATAGAGATTGTGTCTGTCCCCTGGACTGGAAAATACAAAAAGCCCTGTAAACAATTAAATGGCAATGTAATCGATGTTCACATTCACTTTTGTTGCTAAAATGTGTTTAAAGGGGATTAATATTGAGGTTTGTTCACAAATAAGCATTCTCCATTGCAGACGTAATTATTTATGAACAAGAATTATCTTATCTCAGAATTAATGTTAATAAATCTATTCTCCACTACAATATATACATACAAATAATATATAAATAAATATATAGATATATTTACATATATATATATATATATATATATATATATATATATATATATATATATATATATATATATATATATATATATATATATATATATATACTACACATATACTACAAGTGAGGAGAGCAAGGAGAGACAGAGAGAGAGAGAGAGAGGATGTTAAGCCCGTACAAGTCAAATCTGCTAAGCATTCTGAATGAACCACCAGTAGAATCACCTTAATAAAGAGGCACAACTTAGTGCAGCTATTCTATGTGAATCCAGATACGCATGGAGAGAGACTTCTGAGTGGTTCAAACGTGATGGAGTTCGATTTGAGTTCTGGAGATTCACAAAGTTAGCTGAAGTGATCACTGGTCACGCCCAGAAAACAACCAAAACAACCAATAGGTGTTAAGCAGGCAAAAGTTTCTTTGTCTCACTCAGCACCTTATTTGCATGTTTTATGGACAGATGGCACATTTGACTATCATACCTGTTATGGTAACACAACATACATAGTCTGATGGGAAATTAAAAGACGATCTGTTAGATATTAAATATGACAGAGTTTGAAATACATTAAGTTGTGATTCATCCTAATGCATGAATACAAACAGAACATCAATCCAAACTTGCATAACTATATACAGTTACAGGTAAGATACATAGTTTTCTAGCCAGCATACAGTTGGAATATATACAAATATCTACAGTTTAGGACAGTTTAGTTGTAAGTTAACAGAGTGCAGTTTGCAGAAATTTGCCTCCAGACTCTCTGGAGCCTAGGGTCTTTCACCCCCACACTAGGTTTGAAAGTCTCAAGTAAAAAGGGGTATTTTATGATCCATACATGATCCAAATATTAGGCCATGCCAGACACTACACTTTTCACAAGTTTTCAAGTTATCAACAAAGATTTCTTGAAAAATTCTGTCATAGATTGTGTTAGAGTTGCTGTATCATTCTTTTTCTAGAAGTCTTTTAATTACAATTACGATTGAGATAAACTCAAAATGTACTGTGGAAAATTGCTTTCCAGCCTAACAGTAAATGTTTCCATTTGTATTTTATATATTTGTAAGATATACATTAAAAATAATTTCTATGTGTGCCAATGTGGTATTTAAACGGTTTAGTGTGAGAGTTACTCTCATTTCATCTGTCCATACAACCTTTAAAAAAAATCAGTCTTCATGCATTTTATTTTTGACTTTTCAGCATCAGTTAAGTCTTTTTTTTTTGCCCATTTTTACCAGTAGTAAAAATCTACCCAATAATTGTGCACAACTGAATTTAAAGTGTTTAGACCACTTTAGACCACACCTTCCTTCATTAATAAATAGACATCACTTGAAATTAATTATAGTGAGTAATTAACATGAATGTGGTTTGGGTCTGAAAACATCTGTTGCTCACCATGGCTGCTGCTTTCACTGAAACCATTTTTGGTTATCCTGTTTTGACCATGTAGTTATGCTGTTACAGTACTTTTCAGATGCACACAGATAATTAAACCAGGTAAAACAGAGTTGCTTAATTAATAATTAAGAGCAATTGAATTAAATGATATTAAAGGTATTTAAATGAGTGTGAACAGAAGCAAATGCAAAGTAAAATGTGATGTGTATCAAGAAAGACTATTGAATAATATTTCTAGAAGAAACATTTATAGTAGGTAGTGAAAGAGCTTTTTGTCTTGCACTAAGAGGCATGCATTTTGAATGATCTTGTAGTAAAGATTTGAAAAGGTAATCCTTAAAATAGCATCAAAGTGATTAAAAACATTAAGACCAACAGTGAGACCATTTCTGCAACAGGAGTAAAATTAAACTGCAAAAATCTAGTAAAAATTGCTTTAGGTTTATGTGCTAAATCGTTCAACAGTAAGCGCAGGACATGTTACTTCAGTAACATTTCTAAATATCACTTCAGTCAGAACAACATGTCAAACATGGTTGTTTGAAGATTGGAATTAACGTTTGTATCTTAATACTCTCAACAAACACTTAAAGTATGAGGTGTCATCACTATATGACAAAAACTAGAAGTGAGGACAAAACAGCAGTATGAACAAAGTAAAATAATAACCATATAGATGACCATATTTCAGCTGTCTGGAACTTGTTAATCCTTAAAAACATTGTTCAATGATTGTCCAAATGACTCTTTTAGGCCAGTTGAAACATTACTTCAGAGAACACTGCTGGTTGCATGTATGTATGTAGATTCAGTTACAGATTTAAAAAAAACTGAAAAATGAATTTTAGACCCTAACATGATAATACATTGTTACAAGGAGCAACAAGTTATCCCTTGATGCAAAAAAGTGTTGCTTACATTCGATGCTAACACATCCTGCATTGTCTAATTTCAGAGGAGTTTAATGAGTTGATCTGATATTCCTAATGGTAGATTAAGCTGTTGTGTTGATCACACGTGTGCCAACCACACTAGTTTAACATTATCTGTTTTCCTTTTAACATTTAAATGTGCCTAACTGTAGGCTTCTGGACCGGTGGGGTCAATATGGTGTGTGGTATCAGTTCTGAAAGTTTGTTTTGCTTGGCTTCAGATTTGCATACTTTTCAAATTGTTTAGAAGAAAATAAACACAACCCTAGATATTGATACAGTGGCTAAATTAACCAAAGATAAAGGGTCAACTGCTTCTGACAGTTGTCAATATCATAGCAATGATGGTTTTATGAATTTCTTTAATAACAAAACAGATACTGACAGAGAAAAATATCATAAACATGCAAATGCCTGCAACACAATCACATCAGATGATGCATCATAATTTTCCCAAGGAACATTGTCATACTCTACTGTAGATAGGGATGAACTGCCAAAGTAATGAAATAATCTAAATCAACAACATGTATGCTAGATCTTATACCTACCAGACTGTTGAAAGAGATGATTCCTGAAATTATAGATCCTCTGCATATTATTATAAATTCATCATTGGTGTTGGGATATATCCCAAAATCTTACAAACTGGCTGTTATCAGACCACTTTTAAAAAAACACAACTTGATCCCAGGGAACTAGTAAATTACAGACCCATCTCAAATTTATCTTTTATTTCAAAAATACAGGAAAAGGTGGTGCCTTCAAAGATATGATAATTCCTGGAAAGAAATGGTATCTGTGAGAATTTTCAGGATTCAGACCATATCATAGTACAGAGACTGCTCTAACAGAGTGACAAATTATTTGCTCTTGTCGGCTGATCATGGTTGCATCTCTCTTCTAGTGTTACTCGACTGTACCGCAGCCTTTGACACATCTGACCACAGCATTATTTTAAATTAAAATATTTATGTCATAAAAAAATTATGTTGTCATAAATGGAGCTACACTGGCATGGTTTAAATCATATTTATCTGACTGATTCCAGTTTGTTGCTGTGAGTGAAAAGGTGTCATATCGACCACAAGTTCAGTTATGGAGTACTGCAGGGCTCAGTGCTTGGGCCTCTGCTTTTCACCCTGTATATGCTACCTCTGGGAGCAATTTTTAACAGATATGGAGTTAGTTTTCATTGTTATGCTGACAATACTTAGCTGTACATTTCTTCTAGACCCAACAAGACACATAACTATTCACCAATTCACCAAACTAACAGAATGTATAGTCGATATTAAAATGTGAATGACTAGCAAGTTTCTACTACTAAATTCAGACAAAACAAAGTTTTACTTATTGGATCAAAATCTTCCACACAACCTAGAACAACCTAGAACACTGTTTTAGACTTGATGGATGCTGTATAAAGCCTGCTTTATTAGAATCTGGGTGTGCTTTTTGATAATAGTTTGTCTTTTGAAAACCACATTTCCAATATTTGAATTCCAATATTATTCACAGTCCCATCTTAAAAATATATCTTATTTTATAGCTGTCTATGTTAGACACCAAAAAATTAATTCATGCATTAATGATATCAAGACTTGATTATTGCAATGCCCTACTTCGTGGCAGGATTAATACATAACTCCAGCTGTTTTGTCAACACTGCACTGGCTGCCTATCAAGCATTGTATAAACTTCAAAATGTTGCTGATTACTTTAAAGGGGATGGTATCCTTAGATCCAACCTGTGGCAATCATATCCTTTTTACATATTAATCAGTAGCTAATCAGCATTTATCTTCCAATAAGCTACTGATTTAAAAATGAATAAGATCCAATCATTATTAACCTGGTACAGGTTAAGGAAATCTTAGGAACATATTTTCTTTCCGTGATGGTATGTCAGTAAAAAAAAGTACAAGATAGGTGTCCCTGCTGGTATGAAGCATGCTGGGGCCCTAGTGAATCAATCAAATTGGAATAAAAGCATGTATTGTAGACCACAGCTTTTGATTCACTTTTGGCAGAGTAATCAAACTTATGAAAATATGAAAGAAGTTCTTATCATCATGTTTTGAGAACATTCTCCTGTCTGAATAAGAAAGCTGGACACCTCAGCCTTCAGGAGCTGAGTGTATATGTGTATGGTTACAGGATGGATCAGGGGAAGCGTGAAGAAGCACATAAAGGCGGTGACACTATGACTTGTTCGAGCTGTTTCTGGACTTGTGCTGTCATATGTGACGATCAATGGAGCATGTAAAAGATTATATGTCCTTTTATTATATTATATAAGAGTGCTGATATAGAAATGTTTTTGGACCTTAAGTCCTAGTATGTTGATTGCTACAGACTATATATATATCCTGACCAATCAGAACTGAATATTTGTATAGATATGATGTAGATTAGTTGACTCTGTTAGAATACTACAACAGCAGGTTGGCCTTTGAACTCCTTGTGAGTGGTGAAGCTGACTTCTGCTAGCAAAACTACAATAAATTTTTTCTTCAGTAAATTTTCTTCTAAATTGACATCATCTCTGCTTCCTTTTCTTCATTCATCATAACTGGTCTACGGGTCTTAACTGTAAATCCCCTACAACTTACAAGGCCCTGAATGGTTTACCTCCTCAACACCTGAGTGAGCGCCTCTCTTTTTACAGTTCTTCACGTTCACAGCAATAAAAAAATTCTGGCCATTTGATAATACCCAGAATTTCAAAATCAAGCACGGGTAGTAGATCCTTTTCATATTTGGCACCCAAACTCTGCAACAGTTTTCCCAGTATTGTCCGGGAGGCAGATAGACTAAGTCAATTTAAATGTAGACTAAAGACCCACCTCTTTAATCTAGCCTACACAGTCCTATGGATTTATTAGGCTGCACTAATTAGGTAAACCTGAACCAGGGACACATTTCATAACAGATGTACTGGCTCCACACTAACTCTGTCTATATTTCATTTCCCCAAGGTCCTGTAGTCAGCTGAATCCAGACTTTATCCAGACCAGATGGTGGGGGACAGAATGTTATGACTCCTGAGACAGATCATTGGAATTTTATGGACTTCTTTATTAAACGTACTATTATATACACACCTACTTCCAGCCTAGTTAGTTTCTATATTTTTGTTCCCTGCCTAGTCACAGCAGTGGAATGTTATAGCTGCAATTAGTAACATTATGCTTCTGTCACCATTTCCGTTGGTAACATTTCTCAGTGCCTGACATATTGTCAGATGTAATCAGACCCAATAGTTTTAAATCAATAAATAATTCATTATTATATAAATCATTATAGATAAATCATTATTATCAACTCTGTTATATCCAAGAAAGTTACAAATTGCAGTTTTAATGTGCCAGAGGAGAACTGGCCCTCCTAGTTGAGCCTGGTTTCTTCCCAGTTTTTTCTCCATCTATACATCATTGGAGATTTGGTTCCTTGCCACTGCCGCCCTGTTGGCTTGCTTACTGGGAGACTGCTGACATCTAACTTAGCTTAGGGTTTTGTAAATTGTTAATATTTCTTCTAGTGAAATGATATAACTACAGTCCTAAAGATCCTTCTATTTTGTTATTCCTTTGTCTCTAATGCTCTTTAATTGTGTAATTTTCAGGTATTTTGTGTATGTATTTTATTTTTGTGTATTGTGTGTATTTTGTGGTACTATTGCAAATCCCTTATACCCGTCCCATAAGATGTCATCTTTCTATGTGCCATCTCCATGTAAGCTAGAACAACATGTCTTGCTTGTATTCATAAACCAACTTTAAACCTTGTATCCCTAATTAGGTTTATTAATATACATCTCACAGATATTATTTGCAATAATACCATATATTCTGTGTTGAACATGTCTGACATTTGTTCTGTGTTTTTATTTCTTGTTATCTCTCTCTCTCTCTCTCTCTCTCTCTCTCAACAAACTAAACTATGTTTAGTTTGATGTTATATGTTTCCCCTGTAGCGTTGTTTAATAAACAACTATGTATTCATTCTTGATTGTTTCTGCATTTAATGCTCACAAATAAGGTGAATTGTAAATTGTGTCCAATCATGCTACATACTGTAAAGTCCTGTTTCAGCAGAGAAGCATTGTTTTTAAAGGCCTGCGAAATAATGGTTTTGGGTTCGATAAGAATGTATGTACTCGCTGGACAAAAAGCTGATCTCTGTCATCATTGCTGCTAATCAGTACTAAAAAATATGCGTATTTATATTTATAATGATTAATTATACATATTTTCTGTTGAGCTAAATCAACTATTTCCTGCATAGTGTTTTAAATAACACTATTTCACTGATTTGACCCTAAATTCGTTACACTGAATTCAATTTGTTACATATTATATTGGTGGAGAATGCATGGGCACACTTTTAAACGTTTGTGAGCATACTCAATAACTATTCATGTGTGTTTCTAATGCGTGTTTATTCAGATCGAAACAGGTACAACTGAACTTGCTTCTTTTATGAATTAGGGTAGACCCACACACTTTTGGATCTTCAACTGAGAAACCTCAGCCACTGTTAATGAATTAAGTTAACTGCAGTTTGTAAATTTGACCCTATAAAAACAAAATTTTCTATAGTGCATCTTCATATTTTTCACCACCTAATCGGAGCGAAAAACCCTCTATTAGTGCAAATAAACTCTCATCTTACAAGGCCTTATTTCAATGTATAGCTAGACTGATGCAGCTGCGAGCCCCAGGGCTACTCAGCTATGCCATTTCACTCCCTTTAATTCCCTTTACGGGTTTAACCATTACAGTAGCTAACTAATGCGTGCCCACTTATTCATTGAGTGGATAGTAGGATACTGTGGGTCAGTAGATGATTGCTATTTAATCCAAAATCTTAGTTTGGCAGTCCAACGGGGAGGTTAATTATACTCATCACTACACCACCAATGCAGCCAAAACTACACAGACCTGTGGTATTTGCAAAAAGGCAGAAAGTCGTTTTATTTAGCAATGGCTGTGTCCCATTATATCGAAATGTTGATCTCTTTCCAATGGCTCTAGCCCAAGGCTGGAGGACATAAACTGCTCCTTCTGGCACTCTACTTTCACGCCTGAGAAAGTGATCCTTATTATATTCGGTAAACCGTTATGTATCATGTTATAATTAATATGCAACAGTGAAGAAAACATCAGTAACTTGCACACTAGAATAGACAGTGAAGGAAAGCTGCCACATACCATTGTAAAGTGCACGGGCCCGCTAGATCAAATTACACTCATTGTTGTAGCAACCCTGCATTTAAACCTTGTAGTTAAATGAGTAATTTTCACATTAAATGTGGTTAAATGGAAGTTCAGGTTAAGGTGCATTACCTCCTAGGGCAGTGTCTTCCACCACCTAGCTATTTCCATTTCAGATATTCATCTAATGACTTAATTGATTTTACCTTTGATCTGCCTTTGTGTTCCCCTATAGGTAACATATCCCCTAGTGCTCAGGAAGTGAATTGACAGTTCTCTCCATGGGGGTATCTGGTTGGTGGATCTGGTTGTCCTGGTATGCTTGAAACTGACTGTGGATTGCCCTTGCAATTTTGGGTGCATAAAGTTGAGCTGTACCATTTGGCAGGAGGACTAGCCTTCACACCAAATTTGTTGTAAGTGGTACACTCAGGTAAAATCTCAATTTTTGCTGTACCAGGTAATCTAATAGCCAGGTTGCCCCACTTGAATGCTACCCAGTTGTGCTAAAGGTCAGATGGGGGGAACACAACACATAATTTCCCCTGACCAGCAGGCCCAGGCCCACCAGCCAAGAGTCCCAAGCTCTCGAGAGCAGTGCAGCTATACTTGAGTCAGCAGAGATCTTGAAAACATTTAAGGAACTGATTTTATAAGAGGCTTCACCAGCAAGGCGTAAAGAACAAATCAGACTCTCTTATTAAATATGAGTGGCATACAAAATGATAACCCTATAGAATGCCCTCCTACCAGAGACCATGGCCAGATCTCTGCAAAACTGCCACCCAATCACAGAGACAATCATCCCAACACCAAATGACCATGGCACCCAGACAGCATGTCAACAGATGGCTGACCACACAGAATAGGCCAAGACACACATGGCCAAACTGAGGTATGACTGGAAAAAAGAGTTCCCATGCACATGATCATCGGTTCCATAAGCCTGATACACCATGTGTAAAAAGTACCAATGGACATGCACCCTCTACTCCTTTGGCAAAGATGTGCTGGATTGTTTGAGACCTAAAGGACTTTAAAAAAGCTGTAGAATCTGGGCTCCACTATGGGAACATTCACCTTTACAGTCGGCCAACTTGTCTGGATTGCACTGCCAGGTCACAAAGGTCAGGCATGACCCATCAGCTGGTCATGAGAACCCAGTCTCAGGGTCAGAGCAGCCAAGGACACAGACTTCTCCTACCCTCAAGCCATGAAAGACATACAGCTGATTAATGGATATCACACTTTAGTTAAAGAGGACAAACAACAAAACACCTAACTTTCAGTTTATTGTCAAGTGCACAGTTCTCGTTGAACTCTTGCTTGTCAACCATGGTAACTGCCAAGGGCATTTGTGCTCTGAACTTGAAGTGGAATAACCAATGCTGAACCTGCTACCTCATGGTTCTTGAGAAGCTCACAACCCAGACCATACCAGAGGTTAGACCATGGTAAATATTCTAAAGACTGTAGTACCTGCATGAACTGAAGGGGTCACTCTCCAGCTCAACAGATGGTGTGGTCAAACTCTCAACCACACATCTTCAACATGTGGAGCTTGGTCTCACTCTGGAAGCCACAGTCCTAATAGACATGCCATCCTGTGCAGCATACATTTTGTACAAGTACAGAAACATTTACCAAGACTTTAGACAATGCCCTCATGAAGAACATGACTGTGGAGGATCATCCCTACACCCCACACCAGCTAACAACTGCAAGTGCCTTGCTTGTCACAAAAGACAATGATAATAGCTCATTTGTTGCCAGTTCCAAACTACAGAGTCCTACCGCAACACAGAGCAGCCACTATTTCATGGCTGACCTCCAAATAGACAGTGTGTGACCTGTCCACAAGGGAGGTCCAAACTATCATGGGCCAGCTCACCAAGTGGATAGAGTCCCTTCCAACACCCAATGATGCAGATCACAGAATCACAGCATTCAAATGAACCACATCCTCTCCAAGTTTTGGCTGCTACTGAGCACCCAGCCCAGACCAGAGCACCCACTTCATGACTGAGATAATGCAGAGGATTTGGAAACCCCTTGGCATCCTGACAAATGAAATGAACAAACCAAACAGTGGTCAGTGTGCTGGAGATGTATGTGTCTGTGAACAGGAAAGACTGGGATGAGAAACACTTGTGCTCATTGTCATCAGAGCGACCCCAAGCCAACCCACCTTTGGGTCTCCTTGTGATCTGATGACACTAAGATTGCACTCACTATGCTAGCCAAGAAACTTTGGCCACACTGGACTGGAGTTCCTGTGATTGTAGCCAAAGCTTCCAAACAGATGAGCAGAAGGGGCAGAAAGAACCAATCATCAGAATGGTCCATCAAAACCAGTTTAAAACATTTGGCTTCGGGGAAATGAAAGAAAGGGGGGTCTATTATGAACATGGCAGAACTGAACTCCACCTTTACAACTGAAGCAGTGTGTGTGGGTCTGACCCAGATGAATACCACTCCCCACGACATGGACCTACAGGCACCTGCTGGGATGTCAGTCATGCCCAACTCTCCTGCTGTCCCATCTGGGACTGCTGTTGACACTGTGCTGTGCATCTCCACAGAGAGAGAGTTGGTGATAAGCCTTAACTGATTCCTCAATTCCTGACATTTGTCACAAAATCAGACCCAAACGTTTTTTTAATCAAATTAAATTTATAAATCAGTGTTATCAACTCTGTTTTTATGGAAGAAATTTTACGAATCACAGCTTTAATGTGCCAGAGGAGAACAGACCCTCCCGGTTGAGTCTGGTTTCTCTCAAGGTTTTTCCTCCATTTGTACATCATTGGATGACTGCCCCTGTCCCCCTGTTGGCTTGCCTACTTGGCTTAGGGTTTTGTAAATTATTAATATGCTTTAAGCATAATGGTTTATTTGTCTCTTGTATTATGCAATGTTTAGATATTTTATGTTGTTATTGCAAATCCCTTGTACCCTTGTCCTATAAAACTGTATTTTCTTTCCCAGCACCATCTCCATGTAAATCTTCCACAACATGACCCTTGTGCAAGGAAGCAGTGAACAGCGTGAGATCCGAGAATCGGACTTGGTTGGGCCAGGGCTGCACCACTAACAAACTGTACCTGTGCAATGAGGCTTATTGGGAACACATTCTGGCATTGGCCTGGCAGCCAGCTGTGTGCAAAGAGGGGCTTTGATCAGGAAATACTACAGGGGCTGTGGGAGTTCTTCTGGGAAGCGAACAGATCTACATGTGCTACCTGAACTATAGGCTGATGTGTTGTCGGCATAGCAGTGATATGAAAAGCTATGCGACTGTATAATAGGACCCAATAATGTAGTGTAAATGGAGAAAAGGAATGGTCCAAGAACTGATTCTTTCGGTTTGGACAGCTCACCTTTCCACAACACCCTGAAGTATATCAGAGTTAGGACTGAAACCATTGAAGTGCAGTTCCTTGGATCCCCAGCGAGGAGAGAGTAGTAAGAAGGATCTGGTAACTGACCATGGCAAAGGCTGCAGACAGAACTAGTAACATGAGTTACTAGAGACTCTGCCTTTTCTGTCCTCAAGGCTTTGTTGACAGATAGCAGCGGGGTGGTTGCTGGGGTGGTTGCTCCTTAAGTCTGACTGCTTGTCATCAAGATAGATGTTCTGGGAGAGGTAAAGTGATGCCTGGTTGAAAACAGCTTGTTCAAGTGTTTTCGCTATGAACGGAAGGAGTGAGACAGGTCTGTAGTTGTCAGCAATAGCAATTTAGAGTGTGGGCTTTTTAAGCAGATGAGTAGTCTGGGCTTGCTTAAATGCAGTGGGGAATGTGCCAGTGAGAAGGGATGAGTTGATGATAGCTGTGAGTGAGTTCAATATTGCCTGTAGGTGATGGGAGGGGATTGGGTCAAGTAGGCAGGTAGTGGGGTGACAGGAAAGACCTCTGCTTCACTGACAATAGAAAAGGAGGTGAGCAGGGTTTTGTGGGGGGGTGTCCTGGAGATTGTGATGGTGTGCACTGGCTGCTTGTGGATGCTATTTTGTTTTAAAAAAAGTCTACACAATTTTAAGCTGATAAGGATGTGGGTAAAAGTGGAGGGGGACAGAGGAGGGAGTTCATGGAAGTTCATATGAACTATCTGCAACTTTCTTCCAAAGCAATGGATTGTGCTATCGTTCAACTTTTACATTACTGTTTGTTTTTTGCTGATTGCAGCTTCATCCAGCCAGCTCTGACTTCAACACATCCCCCCCACTCTCACTCAGAAGAATAAAATTTATTATTGTGCATCTGTCCATATAATTTGATTGTTTTACATGATTGGGATTTGTGGAGATTTATTAGATTTAAAGCACCAGAATGACCATGATTCTGACGAGAAAGATACGCTATATTTGTGTGCAATATTTTTTTTCATTTTTTTGGGTGCAACATACGTGATAAAATATACGTTTTGATTACATTTTTATTATTTTTCATGTATTATTTTCATTTAACAGTGGCCACATCACGGTAACTGCTAGACAAGCTTTTGATTTTTTTGCACAAAAAAGTCATTGCACACAATTTCTGATGTTTCTTGGTTTAGTGAAATTTATAACTACGTCAAACCATGCTGTTTTGTTTTCAAAAATATTCTTAATGTGCTTAAGCATAATGATAATATGAATAAGCTAAATGAGCAGCATTGTATAAATTTAAGGTTACAAACATAAATAGGCTAATGGCAAGGAACCATGTAGACAATTGAGTGATACACTTGCCTGGAAGTTTTATAAGCTTGCATTAAGAACAAACAAATACATTTATATAAAATCCCCTACTGTTGGTGTACCATAATTCTTCACATGAATTTAATACATTCCATTATTACAAGTTAAACTATTTTGTAATTCAAATTTTACATACCTGCATTTTTGAGAGTTGGTTTAAATAAAATAATTAATAAAAATGAATGTGATAGATCATATGAAAAATTCAACAGAAAGCCTGTGAAGATTGCTGCTGAATATAATTAAATGAACAGATGCATAATAATAATGATTATAACAATAATAACTCTTTTGAGCAAGAGTGGGATGAACATGTCAAACTCTAAGCTCAGTAGCAGCTGGCTAGATGGAGTGGCCAGTGCAAGCAGTCAGAATCATGGTCATTTGAGAATTTCAAAGAAGAAACTTCTGCAAAATGCTGAAAAGCATTGCAAAATGCTGAAAAGCATTTTGCAAATGTCCAATCATGTTGATCAACCAGATTTGCATGACTAATTCCATATAAATAAATATAATTAAAGTGAAAATAGGAGGAAAAGCACTCTTTAACTAAATGGTTGGCTGGACTGGGGCATACAAGTGGCAGCAACAATATATTCAAAATCCACTTTTAAAAAGAATTTATAGAAACAGAAACAGTTTAAATAAATTTCATGAAACCTGATGCACATTACTTCGAAATTGGTAAGTGTGTTTTCATGACGGGGAGGTCATTTTTTAAAATTTGTTTGAAATATGGTAGAGGTGAAGATAGTTGCCTGTGGTACACAGAGTGGAGGCTGACTTTCGGGAGTTGCACTTGAGTCCAATGAACAGACGCCGACTAAAGGGGACCTGGCAAGGTGACAATACTGCTGGAAGAGAGAGAAGAAGTGCCTCATTCCCGCTATTATTCACAGGGTGCTGTGTGAGGGAACATCTGTCAAGAGACTGTTTAATAGAGAGACAGTTTTATATATTTATATTATATACAGGTTTTATAAGAGAGACAAGTATTATATATACACATTTGGAAACATATCCTTTGGCTTCCAAAATAATTACAAACTGATTAAGAGACCGTTTTTGTCTTAAGCCAATGGTGTTTGCTGGGTTAAACTGGTATAATTTGCAATTTTTAAAAATGTCACAGTAACATGATGTTTCACAAGGGGTGGGGAGTAGTATGCATGACATGCAGGGACAAATTCAAGAGCTTAACAGAGAACATGATAAGACTATGGCAGCAAGCCATCTCTGCTCAAGTTATAGCAAGAGAATGTCATATTGTAATGATGAGAACATGTCACAGGGATCCATTTGCAGCTTTAAATAATCAAAGTCAACAGGCAGGGGTCAATCACAACAAACAGGGCAAACATAGGCAGGGTTCATAGACAGGCAGCAAACAATCAGATAATCCAGAGACAGTCCAAGTATAAAGGCAGGCAGCAAGCAATCAGGAAAGGGATAAGGAGTCCAATAATCAACACGGGTAATCAAACAGAGTAACCCAAAACCACTTAATAACGTCAGCCGGGGCAAAACAAGACTTGGCAATGGGCTAATAAAAGGCTAGGGCTTATATACAAAAGAGTTAATGAAGATCAGGTGCACAGGAAGTAATCAGTTCCAGGTATGAGGCATTATGGGAAATGCAGTTCGTACAACAGTCAATATTCTGGAGATGGTTCCCTCTGGTGGCACGGAGGAGGTGAAACAGGAGCTTCCACCGTAACACATATACAACTATTCAGTGATTATTTTTGTACAGATGGAAGGTATGTTGATGAATTTATTGAAAAAGTAGAGAGGGTTTTACGAGTAAAAGATTACGAGTAAGAAAGGAACCAAAACAACCATGACATTTTTGAGTATCTGAGAGCAGCCATTTGAGAAAAGCACAGCATTTCTTAGTTATTGCAAACCTTCCATAGTCGTAAACCGATGGAGGGTGAGGAGATTCACGCCAAATGTGAGCACTGCTATTCGTGACCAATTCATTGAGGGCATTAGAGATGATGGCCTAAAGAGAGAACTTTGGAAACTTGTTAGCAACAAGCCAGAGTCAGCATTTATCACAGTGTGAGATGAAGCCCTCATGTGGTCTTTAGACCTAAACCCAGAGTCACAAAAGTGGTCAACAGTTGAAATGCTGTTTCTGAGTCATTTTGTTAATAATGATCGCTTTATGCAACAGCACTTTGAAAGAGAGCAGGAACAAACTCCTCCCCTGACACTTGACTAGAAAGGAGTATAAGATCCTGTCTCTCTAATCTTCTCATTTAATATAAAACAATGTTATAGGCATGAGCATATAGGCATTTGGTTCAGCGCTTGCCTGTGGTAAAGGTAAAAATAAAATAAATGTTAAATAAAATAATAAAGGACCATTTGCAAACCTTTTCAACCCAGATACCTTGCGCATTGTAGAGGGTCACCCCCAGGGAGAGGTTAAGCTAGGACTTACACCCAGTGCATGGCCCATCTTTATTCATCTTCTTCTTCGTCCTCATTTGAGATGCTTGAATCCTCATCTGATGTTTATGAACCTTGATGATATATGTATATCCTTTCTATCTACAAGAAGCCTCTTCCACTTGGACAGCTGTTGGAATGGCTGCCACAACGTTGTAGGGTCCCTCTCTCCTGGGCCCCCTCTCTCTTGGGCTCCTTTCCATATTCTCATAAACACCCTCAAATATACATGTTCACCTGGGACATTTAATTCTTCATATAAGATCTAAGTTCTGATTGCAGTTGCTTTGCAATATGGCACAGGCATGCAGTAAGCATTTCATGCCGGGTTAAGTGTGTGCTCCTGTTAGTTTGCATACGATAGCTCATTAGTGCAAGGGGTAAAGCATCAACCCAATTAAGTTTAGTACTTTCACAGATTTTAAATTTGGCCTTGAGGGTACCATTTATTCTTTCTACCATCCTTTGTGATTGTGGACACACCCTAGTCTTGCTTTACAGTTTTCTGAATGAATGCTGATCCATTATCTAAATTTATTTCTGATGGAATTCCAAATCTAGGGATTTCTTGGGATTACCATTCTCTTGTGAGAAAGTTCCTGCCCCCTCATCCGCTGATGGCACTGCTTCTACCATATACCTTTTGCCTTGAACTCATAGTTTACTATCATATCTTTATCATATCTTACTATCATATCTTTAACTTTATCATATCCACACAATCTATCACCAAGTGCTTGAATGGTCTTTCTGGTACTGGTATGTGGGCTATCTGTGTTGATGTTCCTTTTCTGACATTGTTTTTGGCACAAATTTCACATGAGGACAGAAGTTCATCTACCATTCCCTTTAAATATGGAGACCAATATTTCTGTTTTTAATTTTCCTTATCACCTCCCCCCTTGTGCAATGATCAAACTCATGAGTGTCTGAAATTAAAATGTTTAAAAGTAAGGTTGGTGCAACAACTTGTTCTTCATGTGGACGCCAAATATCTTGTGCATGTTTCTTGGGCCCCTTTTGGTGCCACAAAGCATGTGGAACATATGTGGAACAGAACCTCCTACATTAAACCATATTTTTACAAATTCTCTTTTAGTTATTTTTATAGCTGCTCCTTGTTTATCTATTATGATGTACTGTGTGATCAGTTCAACTTTCTGCCCTGCAGTTTCTTTCTGCCACTTCCAATTCAGCATCTCTGTCAGGATCATATATCATTATACGGTGAGACTCTTTTGGTAAAATTTGGTAACTGTGCTTCAGGAATCTGTGCTTCAGTAAACTTCCCCTATTTATTAATTGTCCGTCTCACATCTTTTTCTATTTGCCCTATCCAGTACACATTTGCTTTTGGCTCAGTAATCATCATTTGAGTTTCTATTCCTTTCATGTCTATATACACTCCTGGAGAGAACCATATTTGTAGCCCCAGTTTACACACTTTTATTTTTGTTTTGTAGACAAACTGGAGCAATCATAGGAAATAGCTGCTTTTTTCCATGACCCCGACCTTCTGCTTTAGCCCTGTTTTAACTTGTCTCTTGACTCATTGCAAAATGGGAACAGCTATTGGAGTTCATTAAGAGGGAGGCGTTTCCCTTAACCATTTTGTCTCTAAACCTGTCTCTCTGCCGGCAGCGACGATGAAACCACGCCCCGCTTTCCACATACCCCCACAGCCCAACTCAGCTCTGTCCACTGGACCGGGTCTGGAGCTCCCTTTTTAGTAAGATCAGTCAAGGGGCTGGTGAAGTCCGAATAATTTGGTACAAACCGTCTATAATAGCCAGCCAGACCCAAGAACTGTCTCACCTCCTTTTTGGTCTTAGGATACAGACAGGTTGCAATAGCTGCGGTTTTATCAATTTGGGGCCGCACCTGTCCATGTCCCAAGTGGAAGACCAGATACTGCACCACCACCTGTCCAATTGCGCATTTCTTCAGGTTAGCCGTAAGCCCTGCCACACGCAGAGACCTCAGGACCACCCGTAGATGTTAGTCATTGCTGTATATGATGATATCATCTAGGTATGCGGTGAGTTGGTGGATGGCTCCCGGGGGAAGGGGAACCCCCACCCCCTATTCCAGCGTGGACCACAGCAGCGATTCTCCTGTTGCCCCTTGAGGAGAGAAAATTCTGCATCCATGTAAACACTGTTGGTTTTTAAGGCAAAATATTATATGCTATCTCTCTTTGTAAGTCGCTTCGGATAAAAGCATCTGCTAAATCAATAAATGTGAATGTAAATAAAAAAGCCGGTTACAGCTCTTCACTTTGTAGTTATTTCTCTGTACACTTCTGTGTTGTGTTGTAGTATTTAACGTGTGGAAGCACATGACCATTGTTTTCTATGTGCTTTCCTTTTGACCCCACCCTCTTGGTTCCTCGTTAATTATCTAATTATTTGTTAATGCCCTGTTTGTTGTCTTGTGCTGGTGTGTTGTTTTACATTGCCATGTGTCTGAAATAAAGCCAAGTCTTGTCAGGAAGTTTTTTGCATTTTGTTCTGGTGTTTCGTTGATTTTTTTTTTTTGGTTTTTGCCCTCTTAATGGGTTCATGGGTTTGTTTTTGAGCCCTTTTGGCTGTGTTAAGCCCTGTGCTTGTATTTTCCCCATGTTTAGTTAATATATATTGTACACCTTTCTTTAGCACCTCATAGGATTGCATGACAAGTAAATTATGGGATTAAATTTCAGTTTTTGGGTGAACTAATCCTTTAACCTCCCCCTAGAAATGTCATCTCTTCTCTTCAGGATAAGACTATATTAACTGTCCAATGGAAAGACAGTTTCTACCCCTTCAACTTCCAATGATCTAATCAATTGCCGAAGGACAAAAGCAAGTCCCACTATACATTTATCATTCCAGAAGCTGTTTTACTCAGATGTGACAGTGTTAAAAACAGAATTGTATACTTTAACATCTTGATAATGTCTTTTCCATGCCTTATTACCAAAATGTAGCCTGTAACAGTGTCTAAAAAATTCAAACCAACATGTCGGAGTAAGAGGCTGGCAGGTAGGTCCAGCTCAGCCCTCGGCACAGATCCAGCTGTATTAATGGACTCATCTGTACCTCCAAATTCCTCCACTGACACAAGGTGATTAAAAACATTGATTTCTGAGAGAGGAGAGGAAGTCACACAATAAATGTATACTAACAAGGAACTTAAAGCTTCTACTAACTTCTGCAAATTATAGCCACTAGGGACTTAAGCCTAAAGGCAGATGTCACAGAAACACATGTGATTTGTCACACACCTTTAGTGCAGCTGTAAAAGTAGTATACTTTCGTACTTCCGAGGTTGCATTTGGAGAAGTATTTTACAGGGACAGCAGTCTCTAGTGAAGTTATTATCTAGTGAAGAGGCACTTTCAATTATCTTTAAAAAAGGGCAGGGACTGGAGCCCCCAAAGCCCTCCCTGCACATGCCTGATCACAATTTGCTTGTTATGCTTGACATCATGCAGAACTGCTTTTGGGTCCAAACACTTCATCAGATGCCAGAGTACAAGTGTGAGGGGATCAAGATTGTGTCCTAAGCACACATTGTAAAGAAAAAGCACTGGTTACATATTGTTATTTTAAGTAGAGCAAACATCTAAATATTACAAAAATAGTAAAAATTACAAAAAAAAAACACAAGTATTCACAGCCTTTGCTCAATACTTTGCTGAAGCACCTTTGGCAGCAATTACAGCCTAAAGTCTTTTTGAGTATGATGCTACAAGCTTGGCACACCTATTTTTGGTGAGTTTCTCCTTGTTTCATCAGACCAGAGAATTTTATGATCTTGACTTTTATGATTTTATGATGAATTTTTTTATGAATTATGATCTGAGAGTCCTTCAGGTGCCTTTTGGCATACTCCAGGCAGGCCGTCATGTGCCTTTTACTGAGAAGTGGCTTCCATCTGGCCACTCTACCATACAGACCTGATTGGTGGAGTGCTGCAGAGACGGTTGTTCTTTTAGAAGGTTCTACTCTCTCCACAGAGAAGCTCTGAAGCACTGTCAGAGTGTTCTTGGTCACTTCCCTGACCAAGGCACTTTTCCCCGATGGCTCAGTTTAGCCGGGTGGCCTACTCTAGGAACAGTCCTGGTGGTTGAAAACCTCATCCATTTATGGATGATGGAGGCTACTGTGCTCATTGGGACCTTCAATGCTGCAGAAATTGTTCTGTCTCTGAGGTCTACAGACAATTTCATTGGACTTTATAGCTTAGTTTGTACTCTGACATGCACTGTTAACTGTGGGACCTTATACAGACTTGTGTGCCTTTTCAAATCATGTCCAATCAACTAAATTTACCACAGGTGGGCTCCAATCAAGTTATAGAAACATCTCAAGGATGATCAGAGAAAACAGGACCTGAGCTCAATTTTGATTGTCAAGGCAAAGGCTGTGAATACCCATGTATGTGTGATTTTTTCATTTTTTATTTTTAATAAATTTGCAAAGATTTCAAATAAATTTCTTTCACGTTGTCATTATCAGGTATTGATTGTAGAATTCTGAGGAAAATAATGAATTTAATCCAACTTGGAATGGAAAGGCTGTAACATAAACTGTGGAAAAGATGAAGCGCTTTCCGTATGAACTGTAAACAACAACTCCAACCATACATATTTAATATTGTTTACATATTGTTTTGTTATGAATTGTATGTAAATATTGGTGTCCGGAATGCTATGGAGACTGGAGACTGTAGTGCACACTTTAAGTTTATAAAAGCTCATCTTAAATATGCGATATAAATGAATATTGCTTATAAACGGCTGTTGAGATATACTTGAAATCAATGAAAGCTTATACCCAGGAGTGGAATTATGTAATGATTTAACAAGCAGATTGGAGTGAGTCTTATGTAATACTTACAGTTTTTTGGGTTAGCAGTCAAGCGAGCAACACTGATGTGCAGTACATTCAACTTCTTCCTCAAAGTACAGAAACTCAGTAAGTATGAGGCTGGACCTGGTCAGCTCACCATCATAGAATCCACCATGAATTCTACTGTGTATCAGAAGGTGCTTGAAGAATATGTGAGACCATCTGTTAGAAAATTAAAGCTGAAGCGGAACTGGACCATGCAACATGACAATGACCCAAAACATACTAGTAAATCAACCAAAGACTGGCTGAAAAGGCAGAAATGGAGAGTCCTGGAATGGCAGAGTCAAAGTCTAGATCTGAATCCCATTGAAATGCTGTGGGGTGACTTGAAAAGGGCTGTACATGCAAGAAACCCCTCAAACATCTCACAGCTAAAAAAATTCTGCATTGAGGAGTGGGGTAAAATTTCCTCAGACAGAGGTCAGAGACTGGTAGATGGCCACAAGAAGCGTCCTACTGCAGTTATTTCAGCTGCATGGAAGTAACACTAGCTATTAGGGGCTAGGGTGTCCTATCTTTTTTCAGTTAAAATAGGCATTTTTGTAGAAAATTACAAAATGTTACAAAATACACATGCTTTAACAGGGTGTCCTAATTTTTTCACATGACTGTACTTTTGACTTTGGCAAACTTCCTCTGGAGCTACATAGATCACCGCAGACCTCACACACCGACCGGAAGTGTTCAGTGCGGGAAGTGTAGAGGGCTGCATGATAAGCTAAGGCTAAACCCACACCGACCAGCTCTACCCAGCATCTTTCTCGCCAGTGTATGGTCTCTGATGAACAAGCTGGGCAAACTAAAGTCTGGACCCTCACATAGAATTGGCTTAAGGACTGTATGGACTTTACTTTATGGACTTTTATGGACTGTAAAAATGTCCCAAACAGCATGGTGGATCTGGATAGACACACTGTCTTCAGGGCTGACAAAGTAGCAGCAACCTCTGGTAAAAAATAAAGGTGGTGGAGTATGCATTTACATAAACAAAACATGATGTACAGACTTTGTCAGTGTTGATACCTTCTACTCTGCTGGAGTTTCTCATAATAAAGTGAAGATTGTTCTACCTACTACATGAGTTCACTTGCATTGTTGCTGATGCAATTACTGTACCACCGGATGCTAATGCTAACGTGGCTATGAAAGAACTTTGGGCTGTTATTTGGAAACTACAAACCTTGCACCCGAACACTGCACTTAAGATCTGTTCAAAATGTCTCCTGCACAAACAAAGGGACATAAAACATTGGACCCTGTCTAGACCACTGTGACTGATGCCCACAAAATCACACCTCTCCCTCACCTTGGTCAATCTGACCATCTCTCTTTGTTCCTGCACCCCAAGTATAGCCCAGTCATTGAAAGTGTTAAACCTACATGATAAGAACCATCAAGACCTGGTGAGAAGGTGTTGACTCCACTCTTCAGCATCAATTCCAGCACATAGAAAGGAGTGTGTTTGCTGCCCAGGCCACCAGAAACTCTCAGATCAATTAACACTTACATCAACTCTGTCCTGGAGCACATCAACAGGTGTGTGAGCACACAAAAAATAAAAACTTTCCCCAGTAAAAAGCTCTGGATGAACAGATTTCAGAAGGTTTGCTTTTTGTTCAAAGCAAGAGATCTGCAAGGAGACCTGGAGGCCTACAGCACAGCCAGAGCCAACCTAAGGAAGTGTATTTACCAGCCCAAACTTGTAAACAGACAGGGGATTAAAAAGACCCCTTGTGTATGTGGCAAGGCATACAGACCACCAATTACTACAAACCACCCAGCACTGTGCCTCCCTCCCTGATGAGCTCAATCGCTTCTATGCTCATTTGGACTGATAAAACAAGATCTCTCTTAAAGCAGAGCTTTCATCTAATGATCTACTTCTCACACTCTCCAGCTCAGATGTTGTGGAATATTTTTATTAACCTGAATATAAAAGAATCAAGTATTGTCAAAGTAAATATAGCTATTTATGTTAACCACTTATTTTACTATTATAGTCCCTGTGTGTAGGCCTGGAAATGTCCACATATAATCTCATTAGGACACGAGTGATGTGTGTGATGAGCCCCTAATTTCCTGTTAGTAAAACAATAGTCTCTTGACTCCCATGTTGTCCTTTTGATTAATCAAAATAAATTGGAATTTTTTTGATTGAATCAAGCAAGCTGTTTTGGGTTCTCAGTTTAAGGAGTGAATGCTTGCATCACAGTCTCTGCATCGCTAAATGGAATTTTCTTTTTCCCTAATATCTATGTCACTCATAAGGTTGTTGATGTAGCTTTATCTTGTTCTGTACAAGCTCCATACAGGGTAAGACGTCTTTTTCCATAGTATACAGATATTCCCAAATTTTTTGCTGCCGAGCATCTGAGCCAAGTGGGAAAGTGTCTTAAAAGGTCTTCAAGTTATATTCCTTACACACAGATATGCACTCATTGCAGAGTAAACATACAGGTCTAGCACAGACAGATGTAATCAAATACTTTTCTTTCTATTCGCTGTTGAACTGCCTGTTTTCTGCATCAACTTTTTTCAAAGGAGAAAGAGACATTTTGTGTAATTAGGCTGCAGTAGGGTTAATGTTGTTTCACTAAATTTCTCAATTTTTTGAAGAGATATCACACTAGACTACTTGAAGGGCCAGAACAAATTACCTCCGGGGGTAGGTTCAGCCTGCGGGCCACCAGTTGAATAAACCTGACCTAGACGATAACATTTGTGTTCATCTGAAACAATTATTCAGTTTTAATGTTCATAAATATAATGTAATTTGTGACAACATATATAACTACCACTACCACACATATAGGCATTACAATTAGGAAATACTGTTTAATTGAAAGAAATAATGGTTAAATCGTGTAATATACTGACAATTCTTTACAGTGTGCAGTGACCACTTAAACATTGACAGTTCACACAATGTAAACACATTTTGTAATGGCAGATCACAAACTAAAAGGTAGCAGGAGCGTGTCTAAAAGGGTGGCTTACTGTTAGGAGAGAAGCAGGACCCAAACGAGGTAAAGAACAGATACTCTTTATTAAGTCTGGTAAATAAGACAGACAGTCTGCAGTGCGTAGACTCTTGAAAGCACGCAGAGCTGGAAGACAAAACTATCAGCGGCAACATGCAGACAAAGAAGCCCAGTCCCCATTCAACAGTCTCGGCTCCGCATGCAGCATGAGAAAGGCAATCGCAGGCGGCAGGACAACTGGGCAGAAACAGGTATGAAACGTAGTGCAGGACAAATATTATGTCAGGGACAAAGGCGAAACTCTCCATTCTAGAATATATATATATATATATATATATAATACAAAAACTATAATTCATCGCGACTGAAGTTTTAACTTACAGAAGTTTTAAAATAGATGACTAAATAATAAATAAAATCAGCCAATAAGAGTCCAGTATAGATCGGATCATCTTCAAAAGTCTTTAAAAATTATCTCTGGGTGAAAGCTCAACAAACTAAAAATATAACGGTCCTGATTCATTCTCATAATTTAATTTGTAATTTTTCACAATTTTGAGTTGAGTATTCTAAAATGTGGGAAAAAAAAACAATAAAGATAACCTTTATACTGGTAGAATACAGACATATGTAATAGCAAATTGTCACACCATTAAAACTTAAACAATTTGTTTCATGTTTTGCTAACAAGAGGTTTGGAAACTACTGGAGCTTATTTTGGCATATTTTACCATACAAGAAGAAAACACCTCAGTTGACTCCTCCCCCACATCCTTATGTCACAGTGTGGGAATTTTTAAAAAATGTTGCCTAAATGTATCCACTAAAAAAGTCACAGTTGTGTTGCTGCTTATGATGGGCCCCAAAGGTACAAAAATAAGACTAATGACTTATTGGTTCCTATCGATTGGTGACTTCAACTATTTAAAATGGAAAGTAGCTACTTTCCGACTTAAAGCCGACTTTAAAAGTCACTATAATTTTTGCCATGAGATGACGTCACATTACTTTGCATATTCATTACATCATCGTGTCATAGTTGTGTTTTGTTTTATTTACATTTACATTTAGCAGGCACTTTAATTCAAAGTGTTTAAAAGGTGAGATAGACACCGATTCTCTCGCTTTTCTTCTGCTCTCTGTGTACACGTACTGTATATTTTAATGTGTGTTCCTGTAGCTCAACTGGTAAAGCATTGTGTTACCAGTGCAAAGGTTGTGGGTTGGATTTCCAGGAAACACAAGTACTAAACAATTTATACCTTTAAAACACTGTCAGTTGCTTTGGATAAAACATCTGCCAACTGAATAAATGTAAATGTAATACAGCCGTATGCTCAATAAAGCTATTGCCTTATTTGTTTCCCTCACACAGCACACAGCCTCCATCTGGGTATAAATGACTGTCAGCTGGCCAATCAGAGTATGCTGCGTTTTTCGGAAGCATGGGCTTTGTTGAACTTAACATGTTTGAAAAATTTGAAAATGAATCATTACTATTAAGAAGAGTTGGAACAGTAATTGTCAGAAATTAAAAATAATTCCTCAGTAATGTGACAGTACTAGGTGAGGATACAGACTCTGAAAAGTAGTGTTCGCCCTTGTAAAATATTAGGTGATTTTATTCAAAAACAAAACAAATATACTAATTAAGGATAGGGGGATGAAGAAGAGATCAGACCGCCAGAAACAGGAAGGGTCATAAAACATCATATTTTGACACTATAATACAACTACCCACAGGGCATCAGATGCAGTGCAGAGCATTGCTGCCGGGGAAAGACAGGAGCAGATGATGCTCCTGTGAATAATAACTCTTTAAAATGATGGCTGTCAACTTAACGTGTTAATTCAGTGTGACCAATAAAAAAACAATTCTAAAAATTCATTTTTCTGCAATTGAAGGTTTAGGTTTAAAATATGTAGTGCATTTTTGGGTTAAATTATGACAAA
Source organism: Chromobotia macracanthus (assembly GCA_036877525.1). Taxonomy (NCBI): domain Eukaryota; kingdom Metazoa; phylum Chordata; class Actinopteri; order Cypriniformes; family Botiidae; genus Chromobotia; species Chromobotia macracanthus. The sequence continues at coordinate 93,699 of JAZGTH010000050.1, forward strand.
ATAATCAATTTAAAAAATGGCTGGGTTAAAAAAAAAACCTTATGGTCAACCCAGTGCTTGGTAAATACTGGACAGAACACATGCTTACACATTTTAACCCAGCAGGCTAAAAATTGTATTCATTTTAACCATGATCTAATACTGTGTTTTTCCCAGCTAAGAATTTTAGGTTCTCAGAATGTTCTCCTGTGCGTATGTATGAATGTATAGTAAGAATCAGGTAATGGGAAAGATCACCATCTGTGACGTTACAGGTTAAATTTATTTTATTATCTTTGTAGGATACATAGGTTTTTAGATAAAGTCAGTTACACATGGTAATGTGTGGTAAGCAATAAGCAGTTATTAGAAAATTTTACTGATGAACCTTACAGCAAGTATTACAGCTACTACACTTACACAAGCAAACATATAGCATAATGTTACAGAGAAGGTTCCTGCTCCACCTCCTCCTCACCGCCAGAGGGGCCCCTCTCCTGAATATTAAACTTTACTGAACTACATTTCCCATAATGCCCCATGCCTTGGACTGATTACTTCCTGTACACCTGTAGCCAATTAACTTCTGTGTATATAAACCCCTGCATCGCCATCCTTCGTTGTGAATTCTTGTTTTGCCCTGGTTGACATTAATAAGTGGTTTTCATTACATACTGTGAATTACCTGTGTTTGACCTGGATTGTTTATCTTGTTTTGGATTGTTAGCTGCCTGCCACGACCCTTTGCCTGTCTACCATTTTGTCTTTTGCCTAGCCTCCTACATTACTGTTTGCTGATTTTGACCCTTGCCTGTCCAGCTTTGAATAAAGTGCTGGATGCATGGATCCTCACGTGTCACACTCATCATTACGCATACAACATAGAGCCAAAGTTTGGCAGTGACCTAAGTTCATGTGATATGTCGGTTCGAATAGACTATTCCTGCTCAGGATTCTGTCTTCAGAGACTGTTTTTAAATGGGATCATACACCATGATAACTTTACCTATGTTAGTACATATTTACTGTAGATATGCAACAAGGATCATAGGCATTTGTAATCAGTAGCTCTGCAATATTTTTTGTGTTAATGTTATATAATGTAATAGTGTTCAGTGCACAGTATTGTTTAATCTTGACCAACTATGTCACTGGAATGATTTAAAACTTCAGCATCAATATTAGACCATTGTTTGACAAAATGTTTTACAGTAATAATTTATTAATATTTTGTCAAGATTTTTTACCAATCATGCAGAATCAAATATGGATTTATTATTTTGCATAAATGCATGCTAAATTTGTCATGGCTGCGGAAAAGTGCTTGAATGAGTGCACTTGATTGAACACCACAAATAAAAGTCCATTAAACGCAATATAATAAGCTGAAATTGCAAAACTGAACCTGGACAACAAATATAAGGCAGACATCAAAAAACCAAAACACATTTTTCACATATTTTACTTTTGTTCTACACCAGTGTTTCCATTCTCATAAAACTGGAGACTGTTGTGTTCCTGTTTCTACAAAGCCCATCATTTAGAACATGCAATAGGCTCAGATTGGTAAGTTGACCCAGTGTATTGTAATTGGCCACCTAGTATGTGTTGTCCGCAGTTCCTTACAGCTGTTTATTGTAGTCCTTATAAAGTAATTTTGGTTAAAAAGAATCTCCCTTTGCAGTGAACTTTGAACGTTGTAACGTTGTAGACACAAAGGCAAATCAATGAGCTTAGTCAAGCTGTACGTTTACTGAGGATACATAAAAAACACTGTACAGACATAAAGCAGTGCTCACAAAACTGCCAATAAAAACATACAAATTCAAAATAAACACCCTTTTTATAACACTAATATGAAATACATTGATTAAATTATATTTTATAAATTATATAAACTCAGTTTTGAATTAAATGATAGGAAATTAAATCTTTGTCTTAACATTTTCTGTATCTGACCCGAGACATTTACATACCATTAACCCCAACAGCTTGAAAATACTGAAGATAAAATGGCTGACTTGGCAATATATATTTTAAGCACATGACCTGTAAGTGTCCTCATATCATCACTTCCCAGATGCACCTAATATGTTCTTACAATATAACATAATACAATAATTAAAAAACAAGCATTTTGGCAACATTCATACTTATTTCTTTTTCTGTTACATTCTCCACTGCTGAATTTGCCAAAATGCATTAAAAACAAGAATAAAACAAATGCATGCAAGAATGAAACAAACTGGAATTGCCACCCTTAACATAATGCTTTTGATCAATAAGAACTGTTTGTAAGAAGAACTGATGGGGATAAGTGCTGCACCTACCACTTTTCCTTAATCTTGACCTGAATACAGTGCCTTTTATACTTCATCCCCACAATTCCAGTTTTTCTAGGGTCCTGTCAACACAATATTCAGAACATTACTCTTTAATGTTTTAAAATAAGAACTGAAATAGTCTTTTACTGAGCGTCTGCTTTCGAGTGTGAAACTGCTGATTCATAGAGTAAATAAGGTTGTTTACTGTTTCAACAGTCTGCCCAACTTTGACCTAGGGTCTGACAAATGATCTTCATTACAACCAGCAGCAAGGTCAGAATCATGGACACTAGCCTCTCCAGGACTCAAAAAACAATTTGTTCTACAGGAACAACGTCTGAGGACTGGCCTTTCTGAGTGCTATCATCAGCAACAGGGTTTTTTTGTTGCTGTTGGTAGCAACAGACTTTTGACTGACCAGATACAGGGTGCTTTATTTTACAAGTGTAGGTAAGTAGTAATTACAATAAACTGTGTGTCAACTGTCAATCAAAAAACCCTAATTAATTTATTACCCTGTTTAGGGAGGGGCGTCCGATTTTTAGTCTAGTTTTACATGTCAATCATGTTTATGTGCAAAATGTACTTTTAACCCCTGTCCCCTTCTGAGGAAGTGCCCCTCCCTACTCTGCTCTGGCCCCTCCATACCTTTCTCTGAATTTATTGCTCCTGTTTTGGGTTTTGTCTGGTTTTTAGTCTAGTTTGTTCACGTCAATAGGGTAGACTAAATCTTATGCTTGTAAACACTATGACCACATGGTTCTGGCTATCACTGATGATCTGAACTCCTCTCCACCTTTCTACACCAGATATTTTTGGACTTTCTCCTAATAGTTGTGTGATTGTGAGCAATTAAGTTTGAATGTGTGAAAAGTTTCATAAAGGGTAAATAACTGTTTACGATGTGTGTGTGTTGACTGTAGTAAGAGCTGCGTTCCATTTGTAGCGTTTACACTTCAGACACAAAATGAAAGTGTATGATCTGAGACTTTTGGGTTCCCCCTGCGTCCCCAACATGTGTATTCCATGCTTGTTTATTGCAGATTGTGAGGTGTATCGTTCAAAAGTGTGTGTATCATCACCTAAGGTTAATGGCTTTATAATGCCTGTTAAAACAGAATAAACGTTTTAAAAGAAAACATGGCCCCCTGTTTGACCCCTTCTGACAGCTAGTTTTCTGATTAAAGGACATGCCCCAACTTGCTGTCTGCATCTACTGGTTTGTAGAGGCTATTAAAACAGAATAACGTTTTAACAAAGCACATGGCCCCTATCCTGTCTGACCCCTTCTGCCTTGGGAAGATACCTGTCCAGAGTGAAGAGTGTTCTTAATATGATTGTTAATAATCTAATGCTAGCACTAGATGTCTAGATAATCAAGGAATGACATTTTTGACAAATAAAAAAATAAAAAGCCTTTTCTGGTTTAGGGTGAGTATTTTGCATCTTCATCTACTTTTCTCATTCTAGTTTCCTGACCAAGCCTCCAACTTGTCCTTCCTGACTGGAAAGAATATCCTTAATGTGTGTACTGACACCCATAGACTCCTTCCACTTCCACTGAGCTTCATGTCTCAGATAAAGAATCTTTCACATAAATACATCTTATACTACTTTAGGGTAAATCTTCACATTATAACAAGAAAAACGGTACATAATCTACTTTTCAAAGCTTATATATCTAATCATTTTTATTTAATGTTTAGTTTTAAACAGACTTTTGACAATATCTTAAATTAAAGGTGGCCTATTTTATATATGCATATAAAAAACAAAACAAAAATAATGCTATCATAATCATGGTCTTTGTGTTAACCACTCTCGCTGTATCTGTTCAGCCAAAAAAACCTTTTAGGGTGCATCTATGGACTTTCATGAAAACATCTTATGTAATTGTTTTCCCAAATAAAAACCAGAAAACTTGTACACAATCTTACATTTTTCTTTTTAAGTGTTTACTTTCAGAATATATATCTGAAGATAAATCTGTATAAGGTTGCAAATACTAATTTTATTTTTGAATAAATTAAACAAAATAGAGATATACTGATACCATAATCATAGTTTTAAATATGCAGATTGTTTAGCACTGTTTAAACATTAAATTTAAACACCCATGTTCATCTTCCTGACATAGTGGGATAAGGAAATCCTGTTTAGTGTACAGACGCTGTGTCTAGATGTTCGCAGCATCACATCATCTGGTGACATCTCAACAACAGTTCAGAGAAACTGAAGTAGTACTGTGGAAAATTTCTTTCCAGCCTAACAGTATGTGTGTTTCCCTTTGTATCTTATGTATTTGTAAGAATATACATTTAAAATTGTTTATGTGTGTCACTGTTGTGTTTAAACTGTTTAAATGATGTTTAAACAGTTTTGTGTAACTCTCCAGGTAGATCAAACAACATTTTCCATTAAAACCAAGAACTGAATCAACAGGGTATGTTTTATCTATTTGTCAACATTGTTTTATGTTTTTGACTCAGAGTAGGTATTGGATTGGATTATATTGTCTGACACAAAGTAACTGAGGATAATAATAATAGTTGCCACTCTGTCTATTGTCTGTATGTATATGGAAATCAGCTGTAACTTGTCTATGTGTGTAGCTGATAATCTTTATATCTTTTCAGATAGATTGTGAGCTGGTTCATGTAATCCCTCTAAAATACAGGTAAGCAGCAAAATGTATTTACAGTTATGGGTTTCTAAGAACTCCTATTTCTAGTTTAAATTCATGTTTTACAGATGACTAAGAAAGTGACTACAGCATACAGGGAAATCTGCAACCTCTGCAGAAAATAACTTTTTGAAGTATTGTGAATGGGTTGTCAATGTTTAGAATATAATCTTCCAGAGCTACTAAGACATGTTTTGTTAGTTTTTAGCTCTTAGAAAGCTCCTGATTTAAAGGTAACATGGATCGTTATCACAAGATTTAGTTATCTTATTCAGACAAACTTTTTTTTTCCTGTTTTCAGTCTTTATCTTATGGATTCTTGAGTACTGTCAAACACATCTTTTTTTTTGCCTTCATGTTAGGTCATTCATTGGAGTAGAATGAAAGGCAATTTGCATCAACATGAAAAGGTAAGACGGATGCATTACCCAAACCAAAACTCACATGTTTTAGATGGATCGATTTACTTTGTATGTTCTGTATTAAACCACTGCTTCAATGAATGAATCATTTGAAAAAATCAAATTATTTGAAGTGTGAATATTTTAGTCAGCAAAGTTCTACACTGATACGGTGTTGTCTTAATAAATACCTGTACCGTAAGTAGAGAGTGTAGCAAATGGCCAAATCCTAAAGCTATACCATGAAATAAGCACAGTAATGTTTTTTCTCATTTGGACTCACAAACCCGCCTGTTTATTCACATGGGTTTTGTGTTCACACCCCGAGGATGTCAGGAACGTCTTAATTTATTCACCTTTGTTACAAAATTCAAATAAAAAATTTAAAAATGCATTACCTTTTAGTCAGGTTACAATGTTGTCAGACTTCACCTTACATTTTTTCTTTCAGGATTGTTTTCCTTAATGTTTGCCAATATTCATAGATGACATGCACTCCAATGTGTTTAGCATGTTAGTTTCATTACATGTCTTACCAATCTAAATGGAATGAAAACACCAGTAAATAGCAGTCTACATTTTATTTGTTATCCAGTGTAGCGAAAATGTGTTTAAGGGATAACCTGTGTAACCTCGTGGATCATTTGGTGATCTAGGCTATTTGGTTCATCAACATTATTACTGGTAGTTTTCCTGATGGTTCAGACAGGTTTAATCTCTTATATTAAACAAGACATAAACAAACTAACGAAAAGGGAGAAGGTAAGGAAAGGTAAAGAAGAGTTTCCCTGTTCAGAGTGGGCTGACGTACCAGGGTTGATGAAAGATCCTGTAGATAGTGGGTTCTCTAACAAAAGTAGCAGGAACAGGCCTAACAGTTTGGGAGACAGAGAGTGTTTCTTTCTCTTCGGTGTCTCTAGCAACTGAATGGGACTGCACCTGACTTAGTAGGCCTGGGCGTGAACTGAGGACTTCCAGGTGGGTACCAGTAGCAGGACCAACTCCCCTGACTTGTCAGGACAGACAGATCCACTCACCAGATACCACCATGGACAGAACTGTCACTTCACTATCTGAGCACTAGGGAAGTGTGACCTATGTGGGAAACACAAAGGCTGATCATGGGTAAAATCAGTTCAAAATCAAGTCATTTAATGAATAACTGAAATGGAAATAGCTAAGTAGTGGACGGCTATGTCCTGAACACCTTCAAGGGTGACTGATTTGATTAAAGTTTAAATTTAATTAAGTCTATTTAATTAAAGTTCAAGTTCAATCAAATGCAATCCTGAATGCAGAAAAGAATGTAAGAAATAATGCAGGGGAATAGAAAAAGTTAAATCTGTAAACCAATGACCAATAATATTAATTATCATTATTGTTCAAATAGTAATTAATAAGCCAAGGTAATCAAAGGTGAAAAAATAGTTAGTAGTAAAACAAATTAACTAAAACAACACGAAGTAAAGAAGGAAGAGACTGACTGAAAATGCCCACAGGTGGCGTTGTTGCCCAAAACAAAAGGGAAGTCAGGCGTAAAGAGATGGAACCGCAGTGTTAGTTATACTGCCCTCTGGTGTAACTAAGAGGTAATGCGCCTTAATCTGAACTTCCGTTTGACCACGTTGTACGTGTGCGTTACTCTTGTTTTTAGACGCAGAGTTGCTATGACTGCGAGTGTAATGTGATACAGCTGGTCTTAGAGCTGACGCCGTGCGCTGCACACGGGTATGCGGCAGGTTTTCTTCGCTGCCCATTCTGGCATGCAGGTTACTTGACGCTGAAGTAAACGGCTTCTCTGCCGTTATTAAAACAAATTAAGAGTGATAAAAACAAAACAAAAACAAAACAAAAAAACAACAGGGTTTCTTCGCTGTTGCATATTAATTATGACTTGATCAAGATTTGTAACTCCCACTTAAATAGCAATCATCTACCAGCTCACAGTATCCTACTATCCACTCACGGGACGAGTGAGAGAGCACGCATTAGTTCGCTACTCTAATGGTGACTCCCGGGGAGTGAGCATAGCTGAGAGGCCCTGGAACACGCAGTGGCATCAGTCTAGCTCCAGTTAAAATAAAGGCCTTAAACAAGACAAACAAGGAACACGCTTGCCCAATCTTCTTCGTGCTAACCGAGGGTTTCTTCGCTCGAATTAGCCGGTGAACAACAAGATGAGGAATACGCTCTATCTTCTTCGCTCTAACAGAGGATTTCTTCGCTCAAATTAGGCGGTATATAATATAAAGACGCACTATAAAAAGATTTCTTCGTTTTTATAGGGTCAAATTTATTTTTAATTTAATTCAACTACAGTTACATAATCATTAACAGTGGCTGAGTTTCTCGGTCAGAGACTCGGTGACTGTTAAGGCAAAAGTGGGTGGATCTACACTTTCATTCATAAACGTTTCGCTGTGAATAAACATGCAATAGAAACACACATGAATTGTTATTGAGTCTGCTCACAAACAACGTTTAAACTGTGTTCTCTAATTTATGTACTTGCAGATACAGAGTTCAAGTGTATAATGGGATTGATCTAACCATAATTTACAAGGCCTTTATGATGTAGAAGGAGGAGCGTCGCTCATATCTACGTTTACACAACACTGTACTGAGATTCCTTCGTCAGAAACAGGTTAATTCATTCTGGTACAGTTTACAAATGCCGCTCGTCTGAGATTTCTTCGTCAGAGTAGATTTATGCATTAAGTAATACTGAACGGGATTTCTTCGCCAGATCAGATTAACATTACACCGATACCATTTGAATATGCAAACATGCGTTAAGGCTCTTTCAATCACAGTAGAACTACCATCGCTATCACTTCATCTGTATTCAAACAAGACACAAATAGGGACATAATGTGCATCGCACGTCGCGTCCTATTGGTTCCTGATTTGTCATACAGAATGTTTGAATGGTTGAAGCTCATAACCATTGTTTAATTCTGCCCGCATTCTCCACCAAAAATGTAGCGAAAATGTGTTTAAGGGAAGTTAATAGTGAGGCTTGTTCAACGATAATTATGTCATATATGAACGAGTTCAGTCAAAATTAATGTTAATATGTTCTCCACTATTCCCTGTGTAAGGGAAACATATACACATATATATGTATATATGTGTATATATATGTATATATACACACACACACACACACACATATATACATACATACATATGCACATAAACATATACACATATATATACATATATAAATACATACATAAAATTATGAATAATTAATCAGGATCAATGATTTGGGGAATTCTTAATCAATGTAACAAATTGATTTAACACTCTTGTAGAGCATGTAGCAAAGATCAGCAGAATTAGGGACTCCAGATTATAAGCATGAACCAGCACCACAATTATGTAGCAAATCGAATGTCAAATCAATGAAATGGTGTTGTTAAAACTCCATTTCATTTGTGGAACGAAACTCAAAGGAAAATACATATAATTATGTATTTTTAAGTTTAAGTTTCACGCCCAGTGAAACTTAAACAACCAATAGGTGTTAAGCAGGCAAAGTTTCTTTGTCTCTCTCAACACCTTATTTGCATGTTTTATGGCCGGATGGCATATTTGCAAATATTAATCCAGATTATTGTGGAAAGACTATCATGCCTGTTATGGTTACACAGCATACATAGTCTGATGAGAAATTAGAAGACGATCTGTTAGATATGAAATATGACAGAGTTTGAACTACATTAAGTTGTGATTCATCCTAATGCATGAATGCAAACAAAACATCAATTCAAACTTTGCATACCTATCTACAGAGTTACAGTAAAGATACATAGTTTTGTAGCCAGCATACCATGGAAATGTATACAACTATATACAGTTTAGGACTGTTTAGTTGTAAATTAAAAAGAGTTCTTCCTTTGGATAGAAGTGTTCTTTCTTGGGCCACCTGGGGTTACTGGAACTCCATGTGGTGCCCATGGAATTCTTTTGAAGCTTGTGCAGGGTGTCATAAACTGTCCTAGTATCAGAGGCTGCTGATAACAATCTGGAGGAGTAGGAGACTCTCTGGAGCCTAGGGGCTTTCAACCCCCCACACTAGGTTTGTATGTCTTAAGTTAAAAGGGGTATTTTATGATCCATACATGATCCAAATATTGTGTCATGCCAGACACTACACCAGCAAAACGTAAAGGCACGTAAAACCATTATGGCATTTGTTTTGATACTTTAACATGTTCATTGTTATTTTTTCCACTTGTCGAACTGAAATCCTTTTGAGTTTTCGACTTTATCACACTGATTCAAATCCCCCTTGTTACACAAAAATACCAATGGACACCATTTACTGTGAACACTTTTTCACTCTTTCATCAGACCTGGAATTAGACCGTCCTTGTTTTGAATTCTTGTTTAATTGTCATGCTACATCGTCTCATTTTCTTTCCTCTCCTTCCATGTTATGTTTCACAGCAATGCTGGTGAGATCTAGTTGTTTTTAGTTTCTCATTGTTCATGGCCATGTTCTTGGATGTATGTTTTGGTTTAATAAAAATAAGCACTTACAACTGACTTTGTCTTGATATCATTGCTTTATTTCATTCTTTATCCAGTATTATTTGTTGTTGTTGTATGTGTGTGTGTAATAGTTATTCTTTTGCACTTTCAACAATATTATACGCAGTCAACAACAGTTCTTGATAAAGGTAAACTCAGTTGTATTTCCACTAATTTAAACAGTGTGTTTTAGGGTAGTTTTCTTTTAAGAACATTTGACGTCTCCTGTCAAACACATACATTTATAAAATCATACAAACATTTTACATTTAAAAGCCCTATGCTAAGTGTTGGTTTCATAAGCACTATTATTTGCTTGGAACACACCGGCACAAACATTGCTGGGTGTAAGAAGGTTACAAGAAGTGATACCAGTTCAACTTTTCTTTCTGTTTGTATGTGCATGTAGGTGTTGTATCTATATAGTTTGGATACACAATACTGTACTGAGATTCCTTCGTCAGAAACAGGTTAATTCATTCTGGTACAGTTTAAAAATGCAGCTCGTCTGAGATATCTTGAGATTTCAACATCAATCCAATACCTACTCTGAGTCAAAAAAATAAAACAATGTTGACAAATAGATAAAACATACCCTGTTGATTCAGTTCTTGGTTTTAATGGAAAATGTTGTTTGATCTACCTGGGGAGTTACACATAACTGTTTAAACATCATTTTAAACAGTTTAAACAACAGTGACACACATAAACAATTTTAAATGTATATTCTTACAAATACATAACATACAAATGGAAGCACACTTACTGTTAGGCTGGAAATAAATTTTCCACAGTACTACTTCAGTTTCTCTGAACCGTTGTTGAGATGTCACCAGATGATACACCAAACTCTAACACGTAGCCTGTTGACAGAAGTTTGACTCAGGGGCAAACTTTGAAAAGTGAATGCATCTGTAAGAGGTGGACACCCAGAAACTCGCTAAACACATCAAAAGACAACTGATAACATAAACACATACCCAACCCAGTGTGACGCAGTCAATGTTAAATAAGATGCGTGAGATTGTTTGGCTAAATGTTGTCCAAAACGAGAGTGTCATTGTTTCAATTTAAAACGATGCAAAACAACCCATATTTTAAAACAGAATTATGATGGTTGTGTCGGGAAAACAATTACAGAAGATGTTTTCATGAAAGTCCATAGATTCCTAAAAGGTTTTTTGGCTGAACAGATACAGCGAGAGTGGTTAACACAAAAACCATGATTATGATAGCATTATTTTTGTTTTGTTTTTTATATGCATATATAAAATAGGCCACCTTTAATTTAAGATATTGTCAAAAGTCTGTTTAAAACTAAACATTAAATAAAAATGATTAGATATATAAGCTTTGAAAAGTAGATTATGTACCGTTTTTCTTGTTATAATGTGAAGATTTACCCTAAAGTAGTATAAGATGTATTTATGTGAAAGATTCTTTATTTGAGACATGAAGCTCAGTGGAAGTGGAAGGAATCTATAGGTGTCAGTATACGCATTAAGAATATTCCTTCCAGTCAGGAAGGACAAGTTGGAGGCTTGGTCAGGAAACTAGAATCAGAAAACTAGATGAAGATGCAGAATACTTACCATAAACCAGAAGAGGCTTTTTATTTTTTTTATTTGTCAAAAATGTCATTCCTTGATTATCTAGACATCTAGTGCTAGCATTAGATTATTAACAATCGTATTAAGAACACTCTTCACTCTGGATAGGTATCTTCCCAAGCCAGAAGGGGTCAGACGGGGGGGGCAAGTGCTTTGTTAAAATGTTATTCTGGGGGGGGGGGGGCGCTAGAGAGTAGCACATGGAGTAAGATGCGTTTTCACCCTGCTCCATCCCACTTGATGGAATAAATCATTTAAAACTTCGTTATTTTCATTTAATTTGATCACTCAGCAAAGTTAATACGCTGAGAATGAATAAATCCAAAAAGACTGTCAAAAAGGCTCCGTCCCTGTCCGTCAATACCGAGGAAGACATTTCAACTAGCTTGGCGTTAGCCGATGCTAACACGTGTGGAAACTAACCAAACTAATCTTGTCAGTAACACCACGGACACCGATGCGTCTCATCCTCTGGAGGCTGAAGATGAGGTTTCACCCAAGATTATTCTTTCGGCCATTACAAAGTTGGATTTCTCTATGAATGCCCAATTTAATGATTTGGAAGCCTCCTTGTCAGTAGTACAGTCAACGCTAACCGCCAATACATCCCGTATCGCTGATCTGGAAGAGGCTAGCACTGATTATGAACGCTGCATCTCTCACCTGGAGCAGCTTTGCTCCGGTTTATCACAGGAGAATACATCCTTGAATGCTAAGCTAACGGATCTAGAGGCCAGATCTCGCAGGCAGAATATCAAGATAGCAGGTCTTGCTGAGAACGTCGAGAAGGGCAACCCCACACGATTTGTTTCCGAACTTTTGCCCTCGCTACTAGGAGAATCCAACTTTCCGCGTGGAGTAAAGGTTGATCGGGCTCACAGCATTGGCCCCATTGGAAACAAGCTGTGAGTTATGATTGCCAGGATACACCACGATTCTGTTAAGACTGAAATACTGTGCCTCGCCGTAACCAAAGCCCACTCTCTTTCGACGGTGGTCGTATCAGTATCCTTCCGGACTTTCCAGCAGAGGTATCCGCCCAACGCAAGCAGTTTGACGGTGTACGGGAGAAATTAAGAGCCAAGGGAATAAAATATGGACTCCTGTATCCTGCTCGTCTCATCCTCACACATGAAAATATTTTCATCCCCACAGGAGGCCGATTCTTACATTGACAGTCTCTCCCCGTGATGGAAGGTGAACTATATTGGGACCCACTTTTGGTAAAGACTTGTACATTTTATTTTGTTGGTGGACGTTTGTTTTCTATATTTTTGGCAGATCAGTCAACCCCACCTTTACCGTTCTATTAATATTTAAAGACTATTAGGCAAATAATGCTAAAAGATGTTCATGTATGTATACAGGTGGGTTTGTATGGGTGTACATGTATGGGGATGATTGTGCATTCATTTACACACAAAGTTTCTTCCTGATCACTAAGTATGGAGACGGAGCGGTGTGTGTTGTTCTGAAAAACAGGTAGTCCATCACCTGCTTATTTTTGCTCCTTTTTTTAGTTTTATTTTTTATTATTTATTTACTTACTCCCTTCTGTGTTTGGTTCGGTGACCTCACGTTTAAATGGGGCATTTTGATTTTCGCTTATGTTTGAGAAGCGAGATTACTGGGGTAGTATTATGCCAGCTTATCTTTGTATTGAATACGTTTGTGTTTTTTCTTCATTATTATTCAGTAATACCTGTGCCTGTACTTAAATCGTTGCTCACTTTACCCTATGGTTCATCTTCACTGCACTTTGATGAACTCCCATAAGAAACATTTGAATATTCTGAGCTGGAATGTACAGGGTTTAAACAATATTGTTAAAAGATCCAAAGTCTTCGCACATTTAAACTCTTTACATGCAGATATATTGTTTCTGCAGGAGACTCACATTAAGCATTCCAATGCTCACAGACTTAAATGCAGATGGTTAGGCCAAATGTACCACTCTACTTTCTCTTCAAAGGCCCATGGGGTATCTATATTAATACGTAAGAATGTTCCTTTTCAACATTTACCTACTAAGCAAGACATTAATGGTCGTTATCTTATTGTGACTGGTACCATTTTAGAAAAACATGCTACATTTGTGAATTTATACGCTCCAAACTTTGATGATCCAAATTTTTTTCGTTCTGTTTTCAACCTCATACCTGATGTAGACTCTACTCATCTTATTGTTGGTGGGGACTTTAATTGTATTTTGGATCCTTTTATGGATAGGCACTCACTCAGCCCTCCCAAATTCTCTAGTTCGACTGCTGTTCTTAATGATCTTATTCACTCATTGAACATACTTGATATTTGGAGACTTCATCATCCTACTGACAAAGATTACTCTTTTTTTTCTAATATTCATAATTCATATACAAGGATTGACTTTTTTAACTGATTTCAAATTAACCTCTACGATTCTATCCTCCAAATATCATAACATTTTAATATCTGATCACTCCCCAGTCTCTATATCAGTAGATTTTGGAATGGAAAAACCCCCTTATGCATGGCGTTTTATCCCCACTCTATTAAATGAGGACAGTTTCAAAGAGACTTGTTCCTCACATATAGCTGAATTTCTTTCTTTAAATGATAAGGGGGGCGTGTCTGACTCAACCCTATGGGAAGCTCTCAAAGCTGTTATTAGAGGCCAAGTTATAGCATACCAAGCGGAATTGAAAAAGCGGAGGGGCAAAAGGCTCTCTGAGATAGAGACAGAGTTGTCAGTTTTGGAGCAACAGTTTAAACTCACATCTTCCAATTCAACTCTGACTAGTATTATGAAATTGAAATATGAATATAATATCCTTCTATCTACTCAAATTAGTTCCCTTTCATTAAAGATTAAGCAGAAACAATTCGAATTAGGAGACAAACCTAACCGCTTATTAGCTCGTCAGCTTAGGTGTGCGCAAGCTAGTAGAGCTATACATGCCATCAAGTCAAAATCTGGTGTCTTGACCACTAAGCCTGTAGAGATAAACAATATATTTTGGGAATTCTACCAGGAATTGTACTCCTCTCAAAGTAATAGAGACTCGTTGAACATTCCTAAATTCCTTCGTTCTCTTGGACTCCCTAAAATTAGTGAGGAGGATAGTGAACGTTTAAACTCAAATATTACACTGGAGGAAGTTCTTACAGCTATTAAGAAATTTCCTAATGGTAAAGCGACTGGCCCTGATGGGTTTTGTATTGAATTTTAAAGCTTACTCTAACCAGATTGTCCCCTTGATGTTAAGGATGTTTAAAGATTCTATTGAAAATGAGAAATTACCAGAAACCCTTTACTCAGCAAATATTGCATTGATTTTAAAGAAAGATAAAGACAGTACAGACCCTTCCTCCTATAGACCCTTTTCCCTTCTTGGTAGTGATGTTAAGATATTTACTAAAATTTTAGCAAATAGGTTAAGTAACTGTATTAGCTCGATAATACATGAAGATCAAACAGGCTTTATTCCTAAGAGATTTTCGTTTCATAATGTACGCAGACTTATGAACGTTGTGTATAAAAATAGAGGAAAACATGATAAAATAGCCGTTTTAGCCCTGGATGCCCATAAGGCATTTGACAGGGTAGAATGGACTTATATTTTAACTACTATAGAAGAATTTGGTCTGGGACAAAATGTTTCTTCATGGGTTAAGATGTTGTACCTTTTCCCCTCTGCTTCAGTTCTTACAAACAGTAATAGACCCCCTCCTTTTCTACTCTATTGTGGCACCCGTCAGGGCTGCCCACTGAGTCCTTTACTTTTTGCGATTGCTATGGAACCTTTAGCAATAAGTGTAAGAAATCACCCGCATATATCTCCTGTTATAATGGGGGATGTAGAACATCAGATTTCTTTATATGCGGATGATGTTCTTCTTTTTCTGTCAGAGCCAGAAGGATCTTTGCCTTTCTTGTTTGATCTTATTAGAGAGTTTGGGGGCCTTTCCGGATATACAGTTAACTGGCAGAAAAGTGAATTTATGCCATTATATGATAATATAGAGTCAGGTTTTATTAATAGTCTCCCTTTTAAAACTGTAAGTGAATTAAAATATCTTGGTATCACAATCCCTAGACTTTACAAAAGTTTATACGAAAAAAATTATAAAGTTATGATAGATAAATTGAAGAAAGATATAGAGGCTTGTTGAGTACTCCTTTTAACAATGATCAGCATTACTATTGGGCAGCCAATGTTAGGGCATTAATGTACTGGTGGATTGCATGTCCCGGGAAATCGAATGTTACCATCCCTGCTTGGCTAGCTATTGAGAGAGATATTCCAGAATCCTCTCTCCCTGCTCTACTCTTTGCACAAAATAAACCTATTGGAACACTTAAGAAATGTAACCCTATTGTTGTGGAGTCTCTTAAGATTTGGTATCAGCTTAGAAAGATGTTTAAATTCCCTCAGACCTGCTCTCTTACCCCTATAGCTTGCAATCATGCATTTCCTCCTTCAAAGTCAGATAGAACCTTCTTATCATGGAAAGAAAAAGAAATTATATCTATAGGGGATCTATATATAGATAATGTATTTGCTTCTTTTACTCAGCTTAGACAAAAGTTTGGGCTTCCTTCCTCTCATTTTTTTTAGATATTTACAAGTGCGGAATTATGTTAAAAAAATATCTCTAATTTTGAAACTTACAAGCCCCCTGAACATCTTTATTTATGTATGACCTCTGAACTTGACTCGAAGGGTCTTGTCTCTAAATATGTTGAATTCTTTAATGACTCTAGAACCCCCTCTACACAATATTTAAAGATGTCTTGGGGAAAAAGATTTGGGGTTAGACATTTCAGAAGATAACTGGACTAAGGTCCTCCAGGGTATTAGATCTTGTTCCATAAACTCTAATTTTCAGTTGATTCAGTATAAAACTGCCCATAGATTACATTACTCTCGTACCAAATTACATTCTATATATCCCTCTGTGTCACCTTTGTGTATTAAATGCAAATCTAATGAGGGTACATTGGCTCATTTGTTTTGGTTTTGCCCAAAAA
Source organism: Chromobotia macracanthus (assembly GCA_036877525.1). NCBI lineage: Eukaryota > Metazoa > Chordata > Actinopteri > Cypriniformes > Botiidae > Chromobotia > Chromobotia macracanthus. The sequence continues at coordinate 110,246 of JAZGTH010000050.1, forward strand.
TTTCTAAATTCTGGACTGAGGTGTTTTGTTTTTATTCAAAGGTACTTAAGACTGACTTCCCTCATGATCCTCTTGTTTCATTACTAGGCTGGGCCCCTTCTTTGGAGAACTATAGTCTCAGTCAAGTTCAGACAGTTCAATATGGGATGACAATAGCAAAAAAGACAATTTTGTTGTTGTGGAATAAAGAGTTTGTACCTAAATTTGAGACATGGCTTACAGAGTTTAGCAATGTGTTACATATGGAAAAGATTAGATATGAGATTGCAGTTAAACCAAAGAAATTTTCACAGATTTGGAATCCTTTCTTTGAATACTTGGAAAGTGACCACTGATAACTGAAATTAACATCCCTATCTAAGTGGCGTGGTAAATTTTATAGAGTAATAGTGTGCAACAAATTTGTTTTTCCATAACTGGGTATTTACTGGTATTGGCACTGGAATATGTGTGTATATATATGTATAAATGATGTATGTTTATCAATGTGTATAGTACTTGCAAATGTGTATACATGTATCTTTATGCTGGCATGGGGGGTTGGGGGTGGTTCTGTAAAATGTGAAAAGCCTTAAATAAAATATTCAATAAAATGTTATTCTGTTTTAATAGCCTCTACAAACCAATAGATGCAGACAGCATCAGAGTTTGTTAACAGGGTTATCACCCCAGACCAGAAGAACAAGTTGGGGCATGTCCTTTAATCAGAAAACTAGCTGTCAGAAGGGGTCAGACAGGGGGGCCATGTTTTCTTTTAAAACGTTTATTCTGTTTTAACAGGCATTATAAAGCCATTACCTTAAGAGGTGATGATACACACACTTTTGAACGATACACCCCACAGTCTGCAATAAACAAGCATGGAATACACATGTTGGGGACGCAGAGGGAACCCAAAGTCTCACATCATACACTTTTATTTTGTGTCTGAAGTGTAAACGCTACAAATGGAACGCAGCTCTTACTACAGTCAATACACACACAGCGTAAACAGTTATTTACCCTTTACGAAACTTTTCACACATTCAAACCTAATTGCTCACAATCACACAACTGTTAGGAGAAAGTCAAAAAACATCTGGTGTAGAAAGGTGGAGAGGAGTTCAGATCCTCAGTGATAGCCAGAACCATGTGGTCATAGGGTAGACTAAATCTTATGCTCGTAAACACTATTGACATGGACAAACTAGACTGAAAACCAGACAAAACCCAAAACAGGAGCAATAAATTTGGAGAAAGGTATAGGGAGAGCAGAGCAGAGTAGGGAGGGGCACTTCCTCAGGAGGGAACTGGGGTTAAAAGTACATTTTGCACATAAACATGATTGACATGTAAAACTAGACTAAAAATCGGACGCCCCTCCCTAAACAGGGTAATAAATTATTTAGGGTTTTTTGATTGACAGTTGACACATAGTTTATTGTCATTACTACTTAGGTAGTTGGATCACAGTCGACCAATGTGCAGACCACACCTTCCCATCTGTCAGAAAGCTTACGTTTCGCTTTTTTTGGCTCACCCTAACACCAACCTCAATATCAAACACATTTAGTTCTGCGATTGTACACCTGAGCTTGATGAGCGTGAGCTAATGCTTGTAGCATTAGATTCCGCAACAGCATAAGTTTCCTTAAAATATTTGCTCAAGGACTCTGTGTACTTGGGGAGGGATTCATTCAAATCATCTCACAGTACACTTTTAAAGATGATATCGATTGGTAGCCTTGGGGTATGGCCAAACATCAGATGAAAAAGAGGAAACCCTGTTGTTTCATGCACAGTTAATTGTACAAGAATGTTAATGTGTGGATCATCAGAGGCCAATCATGCTTTGGCCGTGGCTCAAGGGCTCTGATCATGTTCAGTTAAATCGTTCAGATGCACCATTTCCCATAGGGTAGTATGGTAGATGGTTTGTGATTTCTTAACACTATAAACATTTCTTAATGCCTGATGAGCTTACTAGAAAAAGTGACCCCTTGTTTAGAATGCATTTGCTTTGGGAAACCATAATAACAAAAATAGTTATCCCAGAGCTTCTATGCCACTGACATAGCAGACTGGACAAGAAAAGCATAAGCAAGCTTTCAAAAGTTGTCATTGACCACAACTCAGACTAACAAAAGTGGACATCTCATTTCATAGGTGGAGGACAAGAAGAAAATTGTTGTGCCAGAAAATGCATAACATCATATCAATAGCAGTGTAGCATCTGGTAATTCAGTCTGTCGCGAATATTAATTCTACTACATCAGGTAAAATCTATAAAACACGTACGATTAATAACATTGTACATGATTTTTTTTCCCCTTTGGGTTAATCATCTAGTGTTCCAAATACACTACAGCAGTACACACATTACTTATTCACAAACATCTAATGTGCTTACTGTGTAATACTGTCATGTTAAACAACTCTGTAAAAATTCTCATTTTGTTTTTTTATTATAAATGACTCTCACTCTAAATACCTATCACCCGCACTCTCTGCCCTTGTGGAATTCTGCATGATTTTTACATTGTCTATTTGTTATATGTTTTAACTTGTGTTTTATGACTCTAAACCACTTAGTAATAGGTATATACAGCATATCTGTTGCTAATTATTAAGATGGTAATTGTCAGTGTTTAGAACTACTTAAAAACTCTTACCTTACATATTGAAAATGTACCAAAATACACTATGCTGACAGTGCCTTTTAAACAAAATTAATATTTTAAAACTAAACTACTAGTGACAACATTCAGTAATTAGGTAATCAGTACTTATTGAACAATCAGTAATTGTTAATTATTTTTATTAATTGTTGTTATATTAAATGTTTATAATTTTAAATGTATGTACATTAAAAAAACAAAATGTCTTTTCACTGTACTGGTGCCCAAAGCAGGATTTGACCCTGTTTGGGTGTATTATTTCCGGCTTTCGATAGGTCTGCCCTGACACATTTTTCTCCCTTCTATTGGCTAGTCAGTGCTCTACACCCACAAGTGACTGGCCTCCATGTGATGGGCTATACTGAGATACTGTCCAGAGATACTGTTCACTATACTAACGAGGACTGCCAAATCGAAAGGGTCTGAGCAAACACAGGCTTGCTGCTTCCATGGAAAGTCTCATGCCTTTCATCAGCAGTTACACGTGGTCACATGGGATTTGTGGACTTGGTGACCAGGTCTTTGGGTGCCAGAACAAGCAGATCAATTAGAATGTGTGTTTTACCTTATGGATACCATCACACGTGTTGTGAAGTCTCAGTCTTTACAAAGAAGGTGATCATGTGGCAGACTCAATCGATTCCAACGGGTCACAATAGACTTGCATAAAGCATTGAATTGAATTAAATTCTTGTGCTGGCTCAGCTCTTGCTCCAAAACAACACACCACCCTATCAAACACTTACAGGAACTTTCTTAATGTTGGAAATAGTAATGGATACCCTTCACGTATTAGGTCATGACTTTAAACAAAAAACAGCCATGTAAAGGATTCTTAAAAATTGTTGACCAATTCACTGCAGTATATTGTTTGAAAACTTAACAACAATAGCAACAAAAACAAAAGTTAAGAATGTGGATAACATTAAGTGAAAGTCAAAGTGACATATTTGTCAGATATGGCCCATACCCGAACCCATAACCCATACCCGATATGTGACATCTACATTTAACCCATCACTGGTGAGGAGTGAACACACACTGCAAGCTGTGAACACATTTTTTTCCTAGGCATGAAAGTATAGTGCCAGAAGGAGCAGTTTATATCCTCCAGAGCCATTTGAAAGAGATCGATCTTTCAATATAATTGGACACAGGCATTGCTAGATAAAACAGCTTCCCGCTGTTTTGGCTGCGTTAGTGGTGTATTGGTAAGCATAATTAACCTCTCCTTCGGGGAATTGAACCCCGTTTTCCACGCGGCGGCCAGGGATTGTTTTGCTAATCGGCCCTAAAGCGTGGTAAAGCAATGGTAGTGCTAAACCACTATGGATGTAATACGCTTTTTGCTGCCGAGGGCGCTCTTCGAGGGCCCACTCTAAACTTTTCATTAAAGCTGAGGTTTACTAAGTGAGATAATGTGTGTTGGCGAAGTATATCATGACAAATTGCTAAAAGGTAAGTTACGCATAGATTAATATCTTTACCTCTCTCTGTCTTTTTTATCGTCATGATACCATTCGCTTTTCCTATACAGTTGCATGCAATCTAATATAAATTTGTAATGCATCATCTGATAAATGACATGCTAAACCATGAACAAACATGACCTTAATTATCATTATAGTATAATGCGTTCAAGTTTGTACTTTCTTATATCGACAACATTTCATCACAAAGAACCTCCAGTAGTGTTTCATAGCCAATGTTATCCTGTCCTCTTTATTACAAACATAACGTTTTGATAAACTGTGCTTTAAGTTGTTTTGGATAAATACATCTGTTAAATGGATACTGGTTGGATACTTGCTTGTTGTGTAATGTATAAGTAAATTTCTGTACAGTGATCCATATAAACTGTAATATGTGTCCCATGTTAACTTTTCTCAGGCAGTAGGAAATGTCAACTTTCTAGCTTGCTTGAAAAGAAAATTAATTTCTGTTAAACTTTAAGTGTTGAGAATGGGAATGTATTGGTGGTGTGTGCCTGTAATGGTTGTTTTTTCTAGCAGGGATAGGAGCCGAATTCAATAAACACCATTATAAGGATATTTTTCTTTTTATATTTCTTTTACAATTATTTACTATCTGTCTATAGTAGCTATATATACATTATACAAAGAGAGAGAGACAGATTTTTCCCCATCTTTTGCCCCTTTGATCATGTTTCTCTGCTTCACTGTCACACTATTGTGTGAAAAGCAACAGATAAAAGAGGTCTGAAAACGTGACCCCCTGTGCTTAATGCCTTGACTATCTCACACCTCTGAAAGCCCATTATGTACTGATGTGTTGCAGACTGTCTGTTTTTAAACAAAAAATGTAAACGAATACTCATTTTTATATTGCACAGGTCATCATGCACAAAAAAGTTGTTTTTCCCTGGAAGAGTTAGGATATCTTCTTCAGGAGCCAACTGATAAAGCCTTACTGATCAAAGGTAACCCGTCTCTACAGGACAAGTCAGCACCTAAAAAACAGGAGTTGGTCTGTCAGAATGCTCTTACTATGCATGCAATTTGGGAAGTACAAGGGGAAGTCTTTCCGGTGGCTCCTTGAAAATTACATTGGGTATACCATCTACCTAATCAAAAGCATCTAGCAGGAAGAGGCTGCAGGAAACTTTGTGACAAAGGGTCACAGCAAGGACAGCCTTTTGTCCTTTGTCAGTTATTTTTGGGCTTTGTCAGCCCACAGCTTTGAGGAAATCCAGTGTCTTCTTAGCTATTTAAGCAAAAATCCAACTGCCCTAGCAGCGTTGTACAAGTAAACATGAAATTACAAGTTACAGAAATACCTGTGGAAGAAGCAGCATTCCATCAACCCCTTATGGGTCAGTTATTTTTTCACATTTGTTCTTAAGCAGAAAATATTTGCCATTTTACTTTTTAGTATACTTGTTAAATAGTATACACAAGAATGGAGCTTTTTTTTAGGGTAAATAAACCTTAGATAGCAGAAATATGACCTACTGAAATTTCATTATGGTGAAAAAAAATTGTTTTTGGGACATTAATTCTTGCCTTCAATTCAGAGATGGATCAATATGCATCTATGTAAGTTATACATGAAATAGATACAATGACGATGCATATAATGGTAAATGACATATACTGTACACAACTGTAAACAGGAGAATGTGGAGAATAGTACCTTGCAGACAAAGAACATAAGACAGAGAAAGAAAGATTAGAAAAGAGAGGGTTGGAAGTTGGGCCTAGAGCTCAGATAAAGAAGAAGAGCATAAAGTAAGTGCAGAATCCCAGAGCAGAACTCAAGGAAAAACACTCAGAGAAAAGAAGAGCACAAATTAGAGGAGTGCAAGAGGAAAAGAGCACCATGGAAAAGACCCAGGAAAAAAGAGACAGAGCATATCTTAAATTCCCTTTTTATCCTTTCCTTGACCATGTGACTGAAACCAACCTAAGACAACCAAAGTGACCAATCAGAAGACCATGTTTAACCCCCACTGTACTCAACAAAAGTTAGACCCCCTGCATGCAACACAAACATTTCAGCCAATAGCCTTTGTTCTCTGTCAGCTCATCTGTGGGCTCAGGAATGCAAAAGGTCCCTTTAATCAAGGAGATGGGCTTTGGGGCACAGCAATAAATGCCATTTAAAATTCAACCCTACAAGCATTTCTAGTGAATCACTTTGTGGCCAAAAGTATGTGTACACCTGAACATCAAACTTATTTGTTGCTTGTTGTATTCACCACAATTCACCTGAATGTCATTGTGTGGTGTAGCACTGAGATTTACCTTTACCTTTACTGGCTATTAAATACTATAATAGCCAAACCTGTTAATTATAAGGGGTACCAACATACCTTTGGCAATGCAGTGATCATCACCCTGGTTATATCATGTTTAAATAAATGTTAATACAGCAATTGTGCTCTCAGGAGACAGCAGTACTGCGGACACCTGTCGAGCTTGTAGGACACTTAAATTTGAGGAATGTGGCATTGATGGTAAGGGTGTACTGCACAAAGACTTGACAAATGTAAACATTTCAATAAAGCTGCGTTGAATTTAAAACTGGGTTAACTGGGTCTTAACTGGGTTAAGACAGAGCTGGAATTCATGGGTCTGTGGCCTGGCTCGATTCCTTTGAGCAACCCCATGAAAACTGTGTCATTGTGGCGTTTACCTCCTCAACCAGAGGTGATGGACACTATCACTGATCTGCCATCTCCCAAATATTTCCAGCTTCATCTATTTTTCATTTGGAAGCCTGAAAATGATACCCTAATGGCTTGGCTGAGGAATAACTATGTGCTGCCATGCATTGAGGAGTGTAGATAGCCACAGGTGACATCTGCAGGAGTTGGTAGACCTCATGTGATTGCAGGAATCATGGGTTAATACTACCTATTCTCATCAAGTCTGTGCTGCAAAGTCTGCAAAAAGAAATGGTATGCAGACAACCCGCAGTGGCTGGTAAAGCTCCCCAAAAGATTCACAAACTTGTTGCCAGCAGTTCTTACTTATAAGAAGGCTATCTGTAAATCTTTATTGGATGAACTGTGGCATACAGGTAAATCACCCACAGATATGGCCAGTCAGGTGATAGAAATGATGCACCTGAAATATGAACGTGCCCACTTGGCCTACCTCCTCAGTTACCAGAATATCCTAGATCCCAATGGAAGGTATGGATAGAAAAGCATCACAGGATTCCTGATAACGGAGACCCAGACAGCTCCCTTTGGGGAGTATGATGATACCACTGGATCACATGTCCACACACTACCTCGCTGACTGCCTCATGTGTGAGGACCAGCACCAAGAGGAAGCTATTAAAAAGCTCCTACAGAGAACCTTTGGGCAGGTTTTCCGTTCCGACCACACCCGGAAGGTGGCCAGGAAGACTACATTTACATCTGGCACAATGTCATCCTATGCCATCATGAATAAAACCTGGATGATATTATTGGTGATGGTACAGTCAGAGACAGAAAAATCACTTGACCCATGTACAGGAGGCTTACAAACCAGTACAGGATGGCAGAAGAGGAGAAGGCACAGTACCAGTGTGTAGACAGGTAGGGCATGGGCCATTGTGAAGATGATTATGATAAGAATAATACAGGATTGATAATTCCATACCTTGCCATATTCCAAGACATATCACATGGAGAATGTGCATATCAGATAATCATTATCCTGACTGATGAACAAATCTATTGGCTGATTAGCATTAACATTTTATTCTTCTGTTCTTTTTCAGAAATTCACAAAACAGAGCAACTGAACTAGGAAGAATTGCAGACTATGGATGCCATTAGTGCTGAAGCTACTTCCAGAAACGTGCAGAACACCTGTGCCTCCAGATTCCACTTTAATCAACATTTAATCACTATCAAGCTGGACCTGTTCCATTGTATGAGGCACTTCCTCTATGAGTGTGTTTCTAAGCATCATGCCCTTTACAGCTCCTTCTCCCAGTTCTTGTCTGCTGCTTTCACTGTGGTCGATCAGGAACACCTGCAGAAGCTCAATATGGCATACACTTTTTGTGGGATTCAGCCTGCCAACCCCATAAAGCAGAACATTCGAGATCACTGCAGAACAGAGATCCCACAGCCTGGAGAACTCCTGAGGAGGGCTGAGGATGTTATACACCATTTTCAATTGGCAGCAGATGCTAATGTTGTTCCCCTGTACAAACCCTCCATGCTTAAAGCATGGCATGTTCACATTCTGCGGGGCTGTCTAAGTGATCCAGAGGTTGCAGGTGAAATCCTATACAGGCATAGTGGAATGTTACAACTTAACCATGTCCAGAGCAAAGGTGCCAAAGTTATGACAGTGACCACAGCAGTTGTACACCCACCTGCACGTTCTTTGACCACACCTCTGACTCATGAGACTCTGACTCATTGAGAAAATTGTGGAGGAAATTATGGAGAGACAGCAGCAACAACAGCAGCAGCAACATACTGAACTGAAGAAGAAGCAAACAAAACATGTCTTCCCTGTGGACAGCCCAAATCTGAGTACAAAAACAATGGTTTCTCAATCCACTTCTTTTATCAGCAAGGTTCTGTTAGCTACGTATATTGTTCCACAGAGGTTTTTAAAACCTACAGTGCAGAAGGACTCACAAACCCAAGAATGTCATTCCAAGATTTTATGGAGACAGTGTTCTTTCAAAGGGAACTGGAAGCCACAAAAAAAAAAAAAAACGGGTTGAGGAGAACAACAGAAACGGAAGAGGTCCGAAATTCAACACACTGGTCGCCTGTGCAGATTCTGCAAAATGGAATTGAGGAAGGGACCGAATAGTCCACATACACATACAGGCTTTTCTGGGGTACCAGGGAAATATATTTACTGTCCGTCTAAAGTCTTTTCAATTTACAAAGGTCAGGGCATGGACAAAGAGATGACGTGGAAACAGTTTCAAGACTCTGCTTTTTATGAGGCGGAAAAGCAAAGATGGGTGGCAGAGAAGGGAAATTGAATGGGAAAAATAAACTCTTGTTTCTGTAAATATCTTTATATATTCTCTGGATATCTTTGGCTTTCTTTTATAGTTTCAGTTTTATACTGAGCTTTATACCATTATAATGATATATAATGGTAGTTGTTTGTGTGTGTGTTGACTGTAAGGGTATTGTACAGTTAAAACATGTAAACCAATAAAGATCAATGAAGACCATGAGTCAAAGATGCAATCAAAGTAAAGTAATTGTTTAGTGTCACCAGTCAGCTTTAATACTCAACAAAGAGCCTCCAGGCTTGCTCTCACATTCAGTACAGCAGTAATTACACTGTAACAGAACTATAAACTTCAAGGTGCATAGTTCCGATTGGTTGAGAAATAGATAACCTTAGAACATCTCCACACATTACATGGGTGTCTAACTTGTTACATATTGCCATTGATTATCAGCATGACACAAAGGGTCCTAGTTAATGTACGAAGTAATCTGTACTTTACTGAGTACAACACTGTCCTCAGCCCCAGAATTGGCTCATAAAAAGCCACATGAGATTACTTTCAAAAATATTTATTTACGAAGTTAAATAATAAGAAAATGTATTATTAATTAGTACTGGTAGAGCATTGTGTTAGCAATGCAAAGGTTCTGAGTCTGATTTTCAGAGAACACACATACTGATAAAGAATGTATACTGTGTTGAATGCACTGTAAGTGGCTTTGGATTAAAGCTTCTGCCAAATCTGTAAATGTAATTTCCTTTTCTGTAAAATATTTTTATTTTTTTTCATATGTACATCTGCTTTGCAACAATGCAACATTGTGAAAAGTCATAATTGAAATTGAATGGAATTACAGAACCATGGTTATTTTTGGTTACCAGGGTTTAACTATAAAGTTAATTGTGTTTAAAAATATATAATTTATTAACAAAAATATAGTAACATAATGTATGTCTTTAAATGTGCAAAACAGTGAAATTAAAACTTAAATCTGTGACTACTGTCACATTACTTTGCATCTTTAAAGACTCCAAAAGGATGCTTAGTAAACAAATGATATGGAAACCATATTTACACTAAATAAACACAGTTCACTACTATATACATCATATAACTACACAATGAAAAGATTTTAGAATAAATATTTAGAAAACAATAATATGCATAATTCTAATAAAAATATATTTTTACAGTGCAGCAGTGAAAGTGACGAACAAAAACGTTTTAGGAGTAGCCTGTGCATAGACCTGTTTTTATGCAAATATGTACAATTCAAGGTGTGATACCAAAAATCACTTTAAACCCACACAAGACCACCATACCCTTCCCAAAGCATTTCTCTATCATTTACTTAAACCTTGTGTGCGCGTGTGTTTGTCTCTGCTTGTCAACTCCTTCCCCCACTCCCTCTCTTCTGTTTTGTGTTGTTCTTTCACTAATCCTAACCCAGTGATACCTTTAATGAACTTTAATGCAACTCTGCTTGTATTTACATTTATATTTTACATTTATTTATTTAGCAGATGTGTTTATCCAAAGCGACTTACAAAGAGAGAGAGACCATTTAACATTTGCCCTAATAATCCTGGCCTCCTGTTCTGAGTCTTTCTGGATTATCTTACCAGGATCGAGACATCCCCGTGTTCCATGTTCCCTGAGCATGTTTAGATCCTGACTCCTTCTAGTCTTGGTTCTTGTTTCTTGGAGTCGGAATCTGAACTCATGCTCTGTGTCCTTGTCTCTGGAACTGGCCTCTGTTTTGTTTTGCTGGAAGCACATGGCCCCCTCTCTGTCTACTGTTTCACCTTTCGTTGCCTTGTGCTATCTTCCACGTTTTTGTCTTGTGTCGTCTTCCGCTTCCTTGAGCTGTTTTCCTGGCGCTGAGAGTCTTGTTCGTGTTTCTTGTCCATCAGTTTCCTTGTTTGTGCTCCATCTTTTCCGGTTTTTTTTGCTCAGTTTTGGTCATGTCCTTGTTCTGTCGTTGTCCCGTTTGTGCTTTTGTCATTTATTAATAAAGAGAATAATTTTCAGTAACGGTGTCTGGGTTTGATCTTGACACAAGCCAAGACTACAAAATTACATTTACAAGTGGGAATCGCATTCTGATGCTAGTGACAGGATGAACAGTAGAAGTTTTTCTGAGTTGAACAAAGCATTAGGAATTAGTCAGGTGTCTGCAAAACAAGTGTTTTCAGTAGTTTGTAATGGTCCCAGCAGATCAGGTGGAGGCTGGATGCTTGTTCCACTAGGAAGAAACAGAATACGTAAATGTCTTAGGGAGTGATCTGGTACCTCGTTGTGAGGGAACAATTAGATGCCACTAATTTACAGAACATAGCTGGCAAGAGGGGACATATAGCTGAATGAATGAGTTAAGGTAGGGGGATGAAGTTCCAGTGACTGTCCTAGGGGCCAGTCACTGGCCCCTAGGACAATAAAAATATTGTCTGAAATTTGTTCTTGCCTGCTGTAAATTTTCAAGAACCGACAGGAGGGCAGTCTCTGTGGAAGGGAGAGGTAGTAGGATGATAAGAAAGGAAAATTCTGGAGACTTCTCTTTCTCTCCTCTCACTGAAACAGAAGAGTGTCGGATGGTAGAGGGTAAAGAGAGGTTAGGGATGTGTGGTGCTGAGAATTGCCAATTTTTTGGCAGTCATTGGCAGGGGGGGAAGGAAAACTGAGAAGAGATGAGAAAGTTAAGAACAGTTGACAGCCGTTAGAGGTGTTGCTTATTTTGAAAACAGGTAATTTTTGCAGTGGAGATATTATCAGAAAAAGGAAGAGAGAAGATACATGCTAAGGTCTGCAGTATCTTTGGACTTGCACCATTTTTTCTCCATAGCCCTGAGCTTGGTCTGGTGGCTACGGAGAGTCTCAGAGAGCCAGGGACTGGAGGGTGTTTTAATGTGTTGGCCTAGAGGTTAGAGGGCAGATAATGTTGTACAAAGAGTATCAGTTGCTTTGTGTGTGAAAGTGGAGTTAGTTGAGAAAGTTGATGGAGTTGCAGTGTTTTCCTTGCTGATCCATGTTTCTGTCAGTGTCAAATCACAGAGGTTTTTTTGGCTGAAATAGGCAAGGATGAAATCTGCTTTTGACAGATGACTGGCAGTTTAACAAACCAAAGGCTAAGGATGATGGCTATCGAGGGACACTTCTGAGGGAGCGCAGATGATAATTTCATTGTCTTCTTGCATGTGTAGTTGTATGCCTACAAGAAACAGTAGGAATATACTGGAAGCACATGTTAGTAGTAATAAAAGAGTTTGAAAGGAACAAAGGTACCAAGCACTGGAATGTAATGTCCTGTCAGTGTCCCTGCTTGGTGGAGTCACGCAGGATGAATCGCAGGTCTTCACAAGGGCTGCCGCTCCAGTTTTGAGTGCTAACTAAAACAATGGCTCACTGATTGCTTCACAGCTGAGCCCACCTACTTAATTAATAAGTCCAAGGTTCAGAGTATCTAAAGGTGTTAAATGAAACTCCATCCAGATGGTTAAACACTAGCAGCGAATTAACAAGACTTACCCAAGAAAGTGCACTGTAGTTTAAATTTCCTACTAGCAAACAGTAAGTCCAAAATAATTTAAAATCCTAAAGTAAACTGGTTAATGCTAAATGCTTTCTGACACATTAATTTATCTTATTGTGCTGTGTTCTTTTCTTCAGCAATGGATGTTTCATATGAGGAACGGAGTGAAGAGTGACACATTAGAGGACCAAACCCATCATTCTTCCAGCTGGTCCTAAAGATTGGCTCTTGATTGAGCTGCACTTGTGGGCAGAAATTGTGACTGTCCGTCTGTAGTTCTAACATTGAAACAGATACAGTGTGCTGTTTTTATAAGCCATTCACCTTTTAATGAAAAGCACAACCTTTGATACAGACACGCTACACTTAAAAATGAATATAGACTCCCGGCAGCCTTTCAGATCTGGTGATTTTACTCTACGACCATACCAGGCCCTTTAGTTGGCTATCGCTTTACAAGTCAATAATCCACTATCGCTGTTATTTTCTAATATATTATTATGGAGAAGTGCATCAGTGTTGTCTTCTAACCAAAAACCCACAAACATATTGAGCTTCTATTTAATAATAAAAACAAAAAAAACTTTCCTTAGCAGTTTTTAATTTTTGCTCCCTGTAACCTTCAGTGTCTGTGTGTTTCATCTGGAATCAATAGCCAGACAGCAAAACCAATGATATATTTCTCATTAACTTGTGCTTATACTTTAAAGAACATTACATTTAATAAGTTGCAGAATTTTACCATAGAATCTTTACAAGACATGAATACTTAGTCTGCTGACATTGGCATAGATATAGAGAGTAACTGCCCATGTTGGTGTTGTTTTGAACAGTAAGAATTGAAGGATTGGTCTTTTTTTGATCCTTTTTGTGTTTCCTTGAGTAGATTCAATTCACATTGTTCCTGGCCTGCCCACTGTTTGACATGCAATCTTTAACAATGTGTTTTAATGTCTTAACAGTACTCGTCAAGCCAGTTTGGCATAATCTTTCCAACATTTTACTTTCACATTGCTGCTAGGAAACGAGACGTCACCTGAGTTTTGGATTTTATTAGATTTATCAAGTAATCAAAACAAATATACCAGCAAAAGGGAAACATTGTAAAAGCAGGGGACATTAACAGGCAGTGGTCGTCTTTAGCTGGGTAAGTTTTTATTGGATTTAATTTATTATTAAGCTTTAAGAATAAAACAAATTATGTTTATAATAAATACTAAAACTAAATTGTTCTTGATGGATAACAACTTGATTTTAGTTTCATATATGTTATTTCAAGTTTTGTGGAACTGAGTGTGTGAAGCAGAGATGAGGGTGAAGCTGATGGTTTTTGTTCTTGGTGTTCTTCTGAGTGGCGTCACCGAGGGATTCAGTTTAGGTGCAGCTGTAAATATTGAACCACTCGAACAGGATGGTTCACAGCAGGTGAGAAAACAACAGCATTGCTTACCTTTGTTTGGTACTTAAACATCTTTCCTGTATGTTAGTATAAACCCTGTGACCTCATTTAGATCAATTGACAGAAAATGTTTGTCTAAAATTTTCAGGATTTTTTTCATTTTTTCATTTGACAAAGTTAATTATCCTGACATTTGTCCTGACGTGCTTTCTGCAATGCTGAGCCAAATTTTATGACAAGAAAGTCTCCAGTGGGGTTTAGGTTTGGGCTTTGTACAGGCCAGTCAGGTTGTTCCACACTAAACTCAGTTTCTACTATTTCTAAATTAAAGATACACACATACACTCAAAAGGCAATTTATCCGGTACACCAGGGGTCGACAAGTAAGGTTGGCATTGGGCCAAAAAACTAGATGGCGGGCCAGAATATAGTCAAAGAATAATTTAAGAAGTTAATTAATGAAAAATGCAACTAGAATTGCCTGTGACAGACAGCGTCTTTTGTAACTGGTAGTGAGTCGTTACTCTGTGTTAAATCCTGTAGTAGGACAGTCATTAACATAAAGCCACATTTGTGTGGCGGTGTCCAGGTTTTACATTGGATAAATTAATAAAGCAGAGTAGTGACACATAACCTGGCAATAAATCTTCATTCACCAATTAGCAACCCAGACCGCCTTGCTAAAACATACACATATGTGGGAGATGCAGATTGGATAAAAGTAACTCAAAATATATAAGAGGACTTGAATAAGCCCATTAACGGCATTGAGTCATGCCCTTATCGAACTGTTTTATTTCCTCTTGTATCATTTTAATTTCCTTGTTATGCAGATTTCTGCGGTACCCGCCCCCACCTCGGCTACTTAGACCACATCTCTGTTATGCTAATTCCTGCATACATACCACTCGTCAGACACTCTAAACTGGTTCTGAAGCAGGTGATCAGTATACTGTTCACTGCTGTTTATTGTGCAGCAATGTACAGTTTGTACAACATTATCAAGTTTGCAGATGACACTTGTTGGTCTCACCAGCAAGTGGGTCTCAACAATGAGATAACATATGTCTGATTTAAACCCCTACGATACTATATCCCACGATACTATATCAATTCTCTCATCCAGCAATACAATGTTTGCCAGTACCTCACAAAATTCAGCAATACGATTCGATGCATTTGAGGGTATATTGATCGATTCTCGATATGTATTGGACTCCCGAATTGTGGATAGTCTTTTGGTAATTCATTTGTTCAAAAGTCGGCAAAAGAATACCCAACATATGACAACTCCATATATCCTTATAGCCTCCTTATATTTGACTTTAATGCTCTTTATTTTGTGCTGGCATCGCAGCCAGGTTCGGTACATGTGCGAAATGATGACGTTCAATGCAATCTCTTAATGGTCAACTGTGTGTTGTGTGGCCCAGCTCAGAGCTCACTACAGTGTGTTGTCCAGTCTGCCCTGCCCAGCCCTGGATCAGCTGTGTAGTGAGGTGGCCTGCACTAATGAGGCCATGCCCTCTCCTCTACAAGGACTCGAACCTTCACCAGGCTGGTGCCTCCTCCAGTGGCAAAAAACCATCCCCAAAACCTACACCTCCACATTTAAGCTTGGGTAAGAAATGACAGGTTCTGTCATTTTCGAGTACATGCCAGCAAATAGGGAACGTTTTCAGAACATTGGCTAACATTTTTTAAGTTATCAAAATGTTCTTGCAGTAACATTAGTAGAATGTTTTTAACATTGATACAAAAAGTTAAGTTGTTAGTGGAACATACAAAAACGTTACAGAATTTAAAAAGTTATAACGTTCCTATAACCAAGCAAAAATGTTAATATAGCATCTAAAAAAACTGGATTTGTTTATGCATGAGGTTTTAAATGCTTTAAATATACCTTCAGGTCAGATGGAGATGTGTCACTGTACACAAGCGCAGATCTGTCAGTTAGAACAGACACAAAGCGCGTCAACCAGCCACCATATGCTGCACTGCCTCCTCCACTCAGGTAGAGAACCTCAGACATACTTTCAGTTTAATTTTATTTATATGGCACAATAATATTTTCACAATATTGCATTGTTGCAAAGCAGCTGTACATATGGAAAATAATGAAATATGGCACAAAAAAGGGAAAATACTATAGGCAATACAAATTTTGTTTCTCATATATATTGGAGTGGGTGCAATTATAGGGCCAAACTGGAGCTAGGGTCAGTCTGACTCTGGTACCATCCCACACTGTCTTGGTGTTTGGATAAGGACTGGATTCTGCTGACTACGGTGTCCTTGGGGAAATGAAAGAGACAGACTGAGAGTATTTTATGCCACGCGATGTAGCAAGTACATCTGTTCTTATGGGAAGTGTTCCTGGTTGTGGTTGAGCTAATGAATACAGCCTAACAATCCTTTAATTTAAACCAGGCTAATATGGCCATTCATTTTTCTTCTTGTAAGAACTCTAGCTGCTGACCAACTGGAGTTTTTATGTTAAACCTACAGGACAACCACCCAGCAAGGCATTGCAATAGTCTAGTCTTGAAGTCATGAATACATGAATTCACTTTTCAGTTTTTTGTTCCTATTCAAGAGAATGTTAATTGATAGTATTAAAGGCAGCACTAAAGTCAAGTAGCACTAATAGTAAGATACAACCACGATCGGGGGCCAAAAGCAAATTGCTCACTACTTTGATGAGAGTGATCTCTGTGCTACGATATGGTCTAAATTGTCTAAAGTGGCTTTTTTATAGGAAGATGTGTAGCAGGCAGGAAACCACCTTTTTAAGTATTTTTCAGATAAAAGGTAGATTTGAGATTGCTCTTTAATTGACTAGTTCCCTGGGCTTGAGCTGCCTTTTTCTAATTAGAGATCTAATAACAGCCAGCCTAAAATTCTTTGTGACAGATCCTAGACTAATGATGAGTTGATAATAATAAAGAGAGTGTCTATAATTTCAGGAAGCAACTTATTCGATAGACTGGTAAGTGTAACATCTAGCATACATGTTGTTGATTTAGGTGATTTAATATTTTTTTAATTAGGATTGAATGACTGGAGATGCTCCTTAACCAGGCTATGATAAATCTGATGCGATAGTGTGGCAGGCAGTTGCATGGTTGTAATTTTGTCTCTGATAGTATCAATTTTGTTAGTGAATAAATTTTATAAA
Source organism: Chromobotia macracanthus (assembly GCA_036877525.1). Classification (NCBI taxonomy): domain Eukaryota; kingdom Metazoa; phylum Chordata; class Actinopteri; order Cypriniformes; family Botiidae; genus Chromobotia; species Chromobotia macracanthus. The sequence goes on from JAZGTH010000050.1 coordinate 127,462, forward strand.
ATTTTATTTATTTTTTAGTGATTAAAAAGTTTATCACTACTGTGCTATTGACAGATGTCTGAAATGTTGATGTTTTTTTATTTTATTTAGGGTCAAATATTTAGGGTTGTGTTGGTTTATTCTAGAAGATTTCAGAAATAGGTTGATCTAGAGTTTCTTAAGGCCTGTGGGTCGAGACGCTATCTGTTTATGCAATGTGGAAAACCTCTTCAGCTGCCAACATCCATACAGAAACATGTTGGATCTCATCTCTGGATCTGTTTGTATCAGGTTGCGTGCTGGTTGTCATCAGTTAATCCCTGTAAATGTGAAGGATCTGGATGAAGATGAGATTCGATGTCATTTTGGGAGGAACAACCTTGGTGCATTTTTGCAGCTAAATGAAGTCAGCCATCCTTACTTTGCCTAAAATACAAGCCATTGACATTCAATTAACATATTTTATGGGCAAGTATTTCTATTGCATTTCTTCTAAACGTGTTTTTAACCATGAAAGGAGTCGTGCACGCTGCTGTACAGAGGTGGAGCAAATGCAGGCCAATATACCATTGAGCTCATGGTGGAGGATTTTTCTCCAACTGTCAGCCAGACTTCATCTTTCTCCACTGTATCTCTGCAGCTTTCAGTAACAGGTCAGCCTGTCCTGTCAATATTCACAATAAATCTATGCATTACATCTCCTGGTTGACGCCTGAAACATCAAAACATACTTATTCACAAACATAGCTGTAATTGACAAATATTATAAATAATGATTGTTTCCATTTAGTTATCTAAACATTACAACATATATTGTAAACAAACCATATATAATGTATTATGTCAGTGTAATGCCTACAATTTCATTCCATTTGCACATTTGCTTCATCATAAAGACATATCAGTGTTTTCAATAACAATAAATATCCACCTTTTTTGGCCAAATATATATCAGCCTGTTTGACTAATATTAACATGTATTTACTAATATTTTACATAAATCAACAGATTGCCTTATTCTTATTTAATCAATTTTGTAATATTGAAATCCAAATTTTATTCCACATAACGCGTATATTTTATTTTTTTAATCTTATGACTGAACTTATTTTTAACTTAACTTATTTTTCAGATAAAAATTAACATAATATAGTTTTTTAATCAAAGACACATTTCACCCAGTTTTACCAATTAATTTGCAACAAAAACATTTTTATTGAACTCAGTAAGGGATAATATATAAACAGCCAGCCAACTTTAGCAGTGTGATCAGTGAGTGTGTGAGACAGAGTGTGTGAGACCGAGAGAGTGTACTCTCAGTCCAGTAACAGTGGGAAAACGACACTTATGTTGATAAATTACTAATGCTCTACAATACATGCCAAGTATTGATGTCATAATATAATCATTATGGGGAACTGAAAATAATGACTAATAAAACCTGACCCAAACCCAAATATACTAAAAGTCCTTATTTGCCCCTGTAGATCACCTTCTATAAGGCATCTCTAAAAGGCACCAAATTGTACAAATTAATATACATATATGGGGTTGTTTGAAAAAGCATTAAATTTGTGTATGTACACAGATCAGCACTGTGTTTTTTTGCAGTTCAAAATGAAGCAGGCTGCCCGGTGGTGCCCGAGTTCACGGGTGTGAGTCCAGTGGGCGACTCTCTAGTGCATGTGCTTCCCTTTGAGGAGATCCATGTCAACATCACTGTTTACTCCAGAGTACAGGAGTAAAACCACACTTACAGTTCTTATATACTTACGTTACAGTGTGTTTTGTTCACAATGAGGCACTGACCATCAAATCTGTCATTAAAAATAAAACTCACACTTTATTACCAAAAAAGGTTTCAAGTTCATATGTGCTGCTAGTGTGAATAATTATAAACCAAATATGTGAGGAATAATTTATGACGGGCCATTTATTTGAAGACATTTTTAAGGATTTTTGGGTATGACTAATTTCGTACACATTTTCTGACAATAAAATGCACACCTTTGGAATGTTTGTCAACCAGTCAGAAAGATAATAGAAAAACATGACGATAAACATTGATACTCTCATTACTAGCACACTAGTATTATTTCTCTCTCTCTATAATAAATGCATATCAATGGTTCAAGTCTCTATTACTAGTCCTAAAATGACGTTTTGGAATTAGCAATGAAGGCTTAAGATGAAATGCACAAGAAATTACTTTTACCCAAAAGAGCATTATAAGTATTCAAGACCCCCTTCACTTATTCAGTTGTTATGTTGCAGTGCGATCATGCTAGCGGCATGCTAATTGATACTAAAATGTGCTAGCATCATGCTGATTGACATTAAAACATGTTAGCATCATGCTGAAATGTGTTATCGTGTTAACATGCTCACATCATGCTTATTGATGTTAAAACATGATAACATCATAGCATCATACCAATTGTTGCTAGCATTATGCTAATTAATGCTAAAACATGTTAGCATCATGCTAAATCATGCTGGCATCATGCTAAAATGTTAACATCATTCTAACTGACGCTAAAGCTTAACATTTTCTATCTATCTATCTATCTATCTATCTATCTATCTATCTATCTATCTATCTATCCTTAAACCTTTACACTTCAAAAACTACTACAAACTTAATTTAAATTTTTTCAACATAAACTTTGTTCACAAACTTTACTCCACTGGTTTAAACTGTTTTTTCATTGGTTTACACATAATGACAAAGTGAAAATAGATTTGGAAATGTCTGTAAATTTATTTTAAAAAACCCTGAAATATCAAATTGGTGTAAGTATTCAGACCCTGCAACAACACTTGAAATTTAGCTCAGGTGCCTCCCATTTCTCTTGGTCCTTACTGAGATGGTTTTGCACCTTGACTGGAGTCCACTTGTGGTAAATTAATTGATTGGACATGATATAGAAATATATACCTCTCCATAAAAGGCCTCACAGCTGACAATGCATATCAGAGCAAAAACCAAGCCATGAGGTTAAAGAAACTTCCTGCAGAGCTCAGAGACAGTATTGTTGCAAGGCACAGAACTGGGGAAGGCTACAAAAAACATTCTGCTGCACCGAAGGTTCCCAAGAGTACAGTGGCCTCCATAATTCTCAAATAAAAGTAGTTTGGCACAACCAGGACTCTTCCAAGAGCTGGTCGCCCAGCCAAACTGAACAATTTGGAGAAAAACTCCCTTGGAGTTTTCAAAAAGCACCTGAAGGTGTCGCCCATAAAAATCGGAGTGGTGTCCCCCATAAAAATCATTAAAACCATGCTGCATACTGTAAATAATATAATAATATATACTTAATTGTGTAAGTAGTAAAATGATACAAATGCAAACAGGGCACAAATAATGCGTTTTAACTTTAAAAACATTCTGAGTCCCCTGTCATGGCTATTTTATTTGCTTTACACATCAGATAAAGTGGTAGACTTCAGATACACATCACAAAAAAATGGACATAAGATCATTTTTCAGTGCAGCAAAATGCCAAGTACAAAAAGTTCCCATATTAGGGCAATTTGGCCTTAAATAAGGCAAGCATTTTTATAGAAAACAGGGCTTAAATGTTTTTGAAGAAGAATGTTTTGGTCAATTCAGCTTTTTCATTAAACCAGAGAGAAACTGTCAGGGTCCTGGCTTCCTGTTTCTGAGTATTTCTTGATTATCTTGCCAGGATCCTGACATGCCCCGTGTTCAGTGTCAGAGCATTCTGTTTGGATCCTGACTCCTTCTAGTCTTGGTTCTTGTTTCTTGGAGTCGGGATCTGAACGCATGCTCTGGGTCTTCGTCTTGTATGGAAGCGCATGGCCTCTGTTTTGTTTACATTCGCCATGTGCTCTCCGGTCTTGCGTCTTGGCCCCGCCCCCGCCCCCTTGTTCTCTTGTCTCGTCAGCGCTCATTTCGCACACCTGTTAGTCGTTTGTCTGTGTGCTATTTAATGCCCTCGTGTTTTCTGTCTTGTGCCGATTAGTTTTTGCTTCTTGGTTTTTGCATCTTGTGTCTTGCATCTTGTGTCTTGCATCTTGTGTCTTGCATCTTGTACCTTGGCTCGTTTTGTATCATAGTTTTGTCAAGTTTTCTAGTCTTGTCCTATCGTGTTTTTTGCTCTGTTTTTTGAGAGTCTTTTAAGTTAAAGTCTTTTTTTCAAACCTGTGCTTTGGTTATAGTTTTGCCCCCTCGTGGGTTCTTGTTTTGGTTATTTGTTAAATAAAGACTTTTTTTGTCTAACGCTATTTGCGACTGGGTTCTTTTCTCCCGTACCTGACAGAAGCTCTGAGAACAAGAAAAATGACATGGTCTTCATGCTACACTAATAATTGTAGAAAGGCTATCCTTTGTGTACACACATCCTTACGAATACAATTTTAGGTATATTTGTGTCCCCTTCAAAAATTGTTCTTTTTTTATGTTTTATGAAATTTTATGTTTATTGCCTGCAACTGTTGTCCCCAACTGTTTACGTCCCCAACTGTTAAAATTTACGTCCATGCTCAGAATGGGCCAAAGGTTCACCTTCTAACATGACAGTGACCCTAAGCGCACAGCCAAAACAACAAAGGGCTGGCTTAGGGGCCAGATGTGCAAAGCTTGTTTTGTCATACCCAAAAAAATTCAAGATTGTAATTGGTACCAAAGGTGCTTCAACTGAGTACTGAGTAAATGTGATATTTCAGTTTTTTCTTTGTAGTAAATGTACAGACATTTCTAAAATTGTTTTCACTTTGTCATTATTTGGTTCTAAGTTTTAAAAAAAAAATAATTTCAATGATTGTAGTACCAGGCTGCAACATAAAACTGAAAAAGTGAAGGTTCTGGGAAAGTGACTGTCTGTGTGTGATATATATATATATATATATATATATATATATATATATATATATATATATATATATATAAAATCATAATATATCACAATTATTATTATCATATTATCATAATAATTATCAAAAAATAGTTGACAGGTCAGTTTGACAGTTCTTTGGTCTTCTCAACAGAGTGACAGAAATTGCAGTAATTGGTCCAGCAGGCCTCATTAAATCACCCATTGCAACCATCCTGAATTCTCACAGATCCATCACACTGTTGTGGGTCAGAGGCCCTGATCCATCTTCACAGCTGCTCTCCATCTGTTTTGTTGCAAATACTAAGAGGTAACCAGCCATGCCTGTGTATCATCATGACTATCACAGAATGAGGTTGGTGATCAGATCAGATTCTTTACTGTCATTCACAGCCTGCAGTCAGACATCAGGTGTATATGGCTCCAACAAAGTAAGAGTCTTACTGATTTTTCAGGTTATTTCTGTTTGTATGTTGAAAACTAAAGAGATGTGCTAATGATCTGTGTTGTTCCGTTTCTCAGCATTAACAGATCCATTACCGGTAGGAACAGGTAATCATTATTGTATTGTTATTCCTCAAACATTCTGTTTAGGACTTTTTTCAAATCTCAACTATACATTTTTCCATTTTTAGTCTTTGTTTTGATCAATTTTTCAAACTTTTAAAACTTTGTTTTTTAGATCATTTTCACAACACATGACCAAAAATCCATGTCACAAGACCATTCATGCACACATACACATGGGTTACTGATTGCTGTACGTATGGGTTGCTGATTGCTTGAATACTAGTATACCTCTTGCACATTTAGGCAGCTGCAGTTCTATAAAATGCATAGTTTTACTGCACAATGGCTGCTAAAAAGGACAACAAATTCAGCAAAGCTTGTAGTTCTGTCTTTATGTTATTGTTATTGTTTACACAGCTCTGGTAGCATAGTTGTCATATGACAGGGGCTTGACAAGTCAGGGAAGGACACGCAATGATCCAGAAGAGAGAATGAGAGAGAATGTGAGAAGCCACACCTTTATTTTCATTATTTTCAGTCTCTGTTTTGGTCCATCTACACTAAAACGCAATTCCAGAGTTTTTAAACTAAATATGGGTTTGTAGTGTTTTCAAAATTCTCTGTTTTCAAGAACTGAAAACTCTGGAGTAGTGTGAACATCAGGTGTAACCTTAGCAAAAATTATGCGTTTTAAACATAAAACACTATAGTGTAAATTTAGCCTTTTTTAAGATCAAGTTCAAAAACCTCTGTTGATTTGTATTGTTGGAATGTTTGCAATTCAAAACCTCACTAGCTGAGGGTCCACTGTTGGGCCAAATGAGGGTTAGAGTGTGGGCCAGGGCTAGTTCTGTTTCCACTGTCACTTCAGGGTCAACTGCCAGTCACCTTAGGGTGACGATTACCTTTGTCCAAACAAGGCAAACTAGGTCTTTAGGTGGAGTCAATGTAAAAGACAGAGTTTATCCCATATTAATAGATTTAAGCATTTAAACTGCAAGTGTGAGCCATGTAGTATTCCAACCAAAACCTTCTCAAAAATCAATATAATTATGTCTTTATTAAAGACAATGTTTGTTGTAGGAACCCAGAGGTATTTTCTGAGCAGATCCATAACTTTCTGTATGTAAAACAGAAACCAGTGTAAAAGCCAGAGGAGATTGGCCCCAGGAGGTTTAGACATTTCCTGGCTAAATCGAATAAATTCATACATATCTTATGTATTTTTATAAGATCTGCTTTTGGCCAAATAATGTTTAGGGGGGACCCTCGGGCTTGCTTTTTTCTAAAATTTGTATGTTTTATATGAGTCACATAATCATTAAAAAAAATCATGAAATAAAATAGTTATGTTTTCCTGTGAGGCTGGACATTTCCTTTACGAAATGAAAATCTATCTGATAATCTATTAGTAGATTAAGAACAGAATTCTCTGTAATTGTCTTGTCATAAGTATCTAATCACAAAGTTTGTCTCATCCTTATGCTCTTCCTAATGCAGTGGCATTTTACGTTTTTACCTCTAAGAATTGAAATGCAAGGAGCAGGAGCTGCAGATGTCTTTGGTGCTGCCTGTTTCCTTTCTGGAAAATCTTCATCTATCTGAGCTTCAGTTGAATGACCCCACTTGCCCTGTGTATTACAATAGCACACACGTGAGCACAACCTTCTCTCTGACGGACTGCGGCACTAGAACTGTGGTATGAGACTTTCTTCAAACATCACTGTTAGACAAACAGAAACACTCTGGGAGTAGTTTGCCCCAATAAATATATATGTTCTGATCATTTAACCACCCTCATGTCACTTAAACCCTGATGACTTTCCTCATGAAAATATTTTGCACAATGTCCAGGCTTACTCCAAATTTCACTTTAGTGAATTCACATAACTTTGTTTCCCTTTCTGTCACTCAACATTTGTCAATGTAGTAACACTAGGGTTTTTGACCTTGGACCAATCACTCTGTTTCTTATATGCTTGGATATCCAGGTAAAAAAGAACGATGATTTGCACCACTCATTTACATTTGTTTTTCAGAGCCAATCCATTCACTGCTTTATGAATTTTTTTTGACTGGATTCTATACAGTGTCTTTTCAGTAATCTCTCTCTCTCCACCCGCACATATAAGTGCAGACTGTTCCCCTCAGTGCCTTGGTCACTAAAAGAAGGAAATTCAAATAATACCATGGCAGGACAAAAAAGGACAATTAACACCATGGCAGGTTTTATGCCTTTCTGTGCCTGTTCCTCTCTGGGTGCAGTTGATACCTCTCTCCCTCTGACTGCCATGATTGCTGCCTCAGATGTTTTGGTTATGCTCATGGTAAGGTGGCATTTGTAGGGGATTCATGTTCTTGCTGCGAGAAGGCCTATGGCTACCCCTGCCCTCCATGAAATGTTAGGTCCATCAAGCCAAGGCATTAAAAGAGCTGGATGAAGGTGATCTCAACAAAGTACAATTGCAGGAGCTTATGAGTAAAGAAGTTTTTATATTGTCATTCAATCATATATAGTAGATGCAGTACATAGAATAAAAAAAGTGTTCTTCCAGGACCATGGTGCCTCATAACACATAGACTACATAAACAGCAAGAGACTAACTCCAATCATAAATACATCATCAATTGCATTCTTGACAGTTCAAAGAAACAAGTGCAAAACAGCCAGTACAATACACCACAGGACAGATGGTATTTTGATGAAAGTCATGACATGGGGACTGGGCCAGGGAATGTCAACCATGGTTGTCCACATTTCTGGCTAAACTGAGACGCTTGCTTTCTTTATGCTCCCATCTGTCAAAGTGGCCTGTTTGGTGACACTGTTGAGGACTTTGCCTGCCAGTTCTCAGCGATGAAGCAGCATACAGAGGCAATTAAACGCATCTTGCCTCAACGTGGTTGTACCCCATACAGACCCCAGAAGAAGCCACTTCCTCCTGCCAACTCTTGCAACTCCTCAGCTGGGTCCTTCTACATCTCTGCCGGTATCTCAGACACCTAAGAATTCCAGTCACAGGAAAACAGCACCGGCCACCAACCAGTTGACTTCTAAGAACCCTTTCAAGGCTTCAAAGCACTTCTGAGATGGGCGGCCCAGAGAAAACCAAGGTGTTCTTAAAGAGCAGACCTCACCCAGTGCACAGTGGGAGCCTCACCACAGGGTGGAGTCTCCTCATCCCATGGTCACACAAAGAGCAGCTTTCGATTTCTCTGGGCTGGTCATGCAGAGATGTGTTGACACACCAGGTATGGTCACTCCCTGCCTTTCCCTCTCAGGATTCGTGCGGATACGTTGCTTCCTCATTCCTCACAAGAGGCGATAAGCCAGGGCACAGTCATCAACTCTGATCATTCTGTTTGGCACAGTGCAAGGGGCTTGCCCTTCCTAACCCATTGCACACAGTACGATGGGGCCTGGCTATGTGATTCATTTGGCAGGCACCCACCCAGGTACTGCAGTATTCTCTTCTCCTTGGTTCAAGGAGAGAGCGCAGCAGTTCTGTGTGCAACATCAAGATAGGCCATTGACCCGAAGGATGCATACTTACAGGTCTTGACACAGGACCTTTCTCTGCTTTGCTTTGGAGGGCCAAGCGTTTCAGTTCAGGGTCCTCCCCTTTGGTCCATTCGCTGTCCTCCCGCATCTTTACCAAGGTCATGGCATTTTAAAAAAGGGCAGTTGTGGTCTACAGGTTAGTGAGTTGGGTCTGTAATCAGAAGGTTGCTGGTTCAATTACTGTGCTGGCAAGTAGCACCTGAAGTGCCCTTGAGCAACCCCTGATTGTTTCCTGGGCACAGCAGTGCTGCCCTTTTCTCTGTGTGTGTGTGTGTTCATGACTTGCAGTGAGTGTTCACATTTCAGGTATGGGTTATCATATCTGACAAATATGTCACTTTCATCTCTTTTCTCTGAATGGAGCTGGACTCGATCAGTGTGATGGTACTCCAATGCCCATGCAGCGGGTCTCAACACACACTGTCATAACAACAGATGCGTTCAAAACAGGCTGGGATACCATATGCAATGGGCATGCAGTGTCAGATTTCTGAACAGATTCTCACTTGCATTTTGCATATGTCACAGCTTACTCATCACCTCCTCCTGTTGGGTCAGCAGAGGCTGAAGTCTCTGCAAGCCACTCATATCACATGCAGCCTCAATTGCGCAGTGGATAAGCCCTCACAACAGGTGGTCCCATGTGGGCCAGCTTATATGGAACCAGTTCTGAGTGGCACAGGTGGATCTCTATGCCTCTCGGGATTCAAGCCATTGTCCACTATGGTATGCCCTGACTGAGGCTCCCCTCAGCATGGGTGCCTTAGTGCACAGCTGGTCACAGGGTCTTTATGTATGCCTTTTCCCCAGTGAGCCTCATTGCACAGACACTGTGCAAAGTCTGGGAGGAGGGCAAGTGTAGATGGTGGTCCCCTTTTGGCCTAATCAGACTGAGCTGATGCTCCTCTCAACAGCTTCTTCCTGGTAGATTCCCCTGAGGAAGGACCTTCATTCTCAGAGGCAGGGCTTGAGGACAGACATCTGGAACCTGCACGTCTGATCTCTGGACGTGACATGGAAGACTTGGGTGATTTGCCACTGGCGGTGGTAAACACTATAGCCCAGGCTAGAGTCGCCTCTACCAGTCAGCGCTTTAAGTGGCATTATTTTGTGGACTGTTGTTCTTCCTAGGGGAAAGACCCATGGACATGCCCCATCAGATCTGTGCTGACTTTCCTACAGGAGAGGTAGGAGAGACAGCTGTCTTCCTCCACCCTGAAGGTGTACGTGGCTGCTATCGAAGCACATCACATTACACTGGATGGGATGTCTAAATCAGATGTCTGTGTCTTCCCCTAGACCGAACTGCCCATCGTAGCTCATTAGGTCACGACTGCCCAATGTGGTACTTCCCCTGAAGTCCATCTATTTCCATATTAACTTCACCTTAGGTAGGCTGTGGTTTTCAGAGTGTCTTCTCTCAAGGAAAAGTTAATTTAGCTTTATGTCTTAATAGTGTGTTGGAAGGTAATAAACTCGGTGTCAACTTGCTCAGGCATGCTATGCTTGCCAGCAGCTGTGCCACTTGTCTGTAACACAGTTCACCAGTTGTGGTGCTTATTATAGGGATCCATAGTGTCACTACATCGAGACAGAAAATGAATGTCTCGGTTACATATGTAACCTCCATCCCCAGATGGAATTGACAGCTGACAGCCGGGTATGTCTCAGCTCCTTAGTACAAACCTGAATGAGTGGTGCAGGCCATCACCTGGATATCTGGGGTGGAGACTTGCATGCAAATCCCACTTTTCAATTCATATAGGTGCTTACTTTAAGGCCAATTTCCATTGGCGTTTTCTACTAACATTCTTGTGTGTCTCATAACTAACTGTGCCCTCTTTAAATATGTTAGCTAAAAGCTGCAGGGATTGGAAGATTTGCTGTAATGAACCACTTAAATTTCTGTCTGTTCCTCACACAAAGAGATGTTTTTGAAAGATTTAAAACAACCATTATGAAATACACTACCTGTAATTTTCTAAAGATTAGAATTAATTCTAAATTCCTTTAGATTAAAGGCATAAAGATTAGCTGGTTTAGATATGATTGATTACGGCTGAAGCAAACTCTAGGACTCATTTTGCTTTAAATGTTGTCCCATCCTCAACATCTGACCTTTGACTCCGGTTCCTTTTTTGGACTGTTGATATCTCTTACATTTTCCAGCACGTAGGATCAAAACTGGTCTACACCAACACATTACGCAGTATAAATCCCAACTCCACTATCACCCGAGCTGCCAGTCTTGTTCTTCCACTAGCCTGCCAGATTTCCAGTCAACAGGCCAAAGGTCCAAACTTTAAGATCTCCATACCCACAGAAGTGGAGACATTTGGTGCTGTGTCTTTCTGGCTTGAGTTCCACGTTCCTGGTGAGGGCCCTATGGCTTCTGAGACACGACAACCACGTTTACGCAGTTTACAGCCGGTGCGTGTTGTGCGAGAACTCCAGCGTGCTGGCCGAATGGACATGTTGGACTTGCATGTGTTCTCCAACTGTTCATTAGCCCGGGCCGAGCTGATGGTTGGCCGCTGTGTTGAGTCAGAGACAAAAGACTTTCTGCATTCACAGCCTCTCCTAAGCCATGGGTTAGTATCAACATCAGCTGAGCTGTAGAGCTTTGTAAAAGCAAAAAAGGATTAGTAAAGATGATAGATAAGAGCATATGAATGGTTATGGACTTCATATAGAAGAACTGGTAACTGAGCTCTTTCAGTAAAAACAGACATTTTGTTTTTATCTTTTATTATACTTTGTTATACTTAAACCAATAAAATCCAGATAAACTCTGCAAATGTTATCCCAATATAACCCTACCTCTTTACACACCAATCAGAAACTAGATTCAATTCTTCCTGACAATAGAAGTAAATTACCTAGTAGTACATTTGAACACAAAACTAATGCTATATTGCTATATTTGCAATGCTATATTTATATCATAATACACTGCAATCTCTATAATCAAAAAATAGACATATATATATATATATATATATATATATATATATATATATATATATATATATATAGATATATAGATATATACATATAGATAGATAGATAGATAGATAGATAGATATAGATTGAATGTTCAGAGTCTAGAAATAAGGAGATATTCTCTATGTCAGTGCTCTAATCACATTTTATCTATGTTTTCCATGATTAAATGTCATCTGCTTCATGTTTAACGCTCCTTCCATAATGTATCTGTTTGTCTGCTGTCTGGATTTCAGGTGTATTGCTAGTAATGGAACTCTGGAGATCCTGACGTCAGCGCCAACTGTTCGGATTTATCGCTTGTTTCTTAGTTCTCTGGATATTAAAGGAGACACTGTATGTCCTTCGTCTGTGTTCTTATTGTTAGAATAATGTCTATATTTGCATTCTATATTCAGGTAGATTCTTGAGGAATCTTGCATTGCTACGCTTATGTTAAGTGCTGTTAGTTTTCTTTCTAGATGTACGTTGAGTGTGAAGTTCATCTTTGTGTGACCACCAAACCAACCCATGTATGTGTGGACCCTTGCACAAAATCATTGGCACAGACGCTAGTAGACAGCATTTTTACTAGCACCTACAAAATACGCTCAGGGCCAGTTTCCCTCATAAACAAAGCCACCCAAACCAGCACAACCATTGCTAAACCAACCCAACTCGTTAAACCAGCTGTTCAGCCCATCACCAGCCAATCAACAGCAACCTCAACCTCATGCAGTAAGTGTATACTTGCCAACCTCATTGTAGTGAACATTCCTTGGCCCTGTGAAATCAGGTTTGCAATGGCACATTTCAAAGTGGCTATGTTCTGTTTTATTTTAGATGCGGGTCAAAGTGTACTGGGTGTAGCTGCTGTGGTCCTGTTGAATATGCTCATACGGTCATAATGTGTCCTCCCATGATTCCAAATGCTTTGGAAGAACTTAAAACAGTTCATTAATGACTGTTCAAAATCATCTTATTTTTCCTGTTCTTGCAAAGTATCTTCCTAATGAATTTTTGTCTTTTTAAATCACTGTTATCATATGTTATAAGTTATCTCTTTTAAACATGTAAGAAGAATAGTGACGCACTGACAAAGTCTTGTTAAAATTGTAACATTAATTAAATTAAAAATCTTTGTTGCAGTCGCTAAATTAGACTGTTGTCATATCACAACGTTTAAATATTATTGATTAAAATATAATTAACTGCATTAGCCTGCATCCTCAAAGAAAAGCCACTGCAGTATGTGTTTGAAAAATGACAAATACTGCATTTTACTGTGAAAATGAGCAAATGTTTTAATTTCAATCAAATGTGGTTCTAAATTGATACACATCGGGAGCCTCATTTTTAAAATGCTGCATTGAAAACATTCTATGTGTGATATATTTATTATTTATCAAATCTACGTACATGTGATCCAGAGAAAACATACACCCAAAAAATATGCATATTCCTCTCCTTCAGATGTAAAAGATGAGCCTTCCTTGTTATCCAGATGGACCTCCTCAATATTATTGCTGCCTAGATTTCTAAATATTCTGGATTTCAGATTTCAGTATTCTGACTTCCCCAAAAGAAAAAGTTTGCGCCTGCTTTACATTGACTGTTTATAACTCTGAATGCTGGTGTGGATTTTAGTGTATGCACACAATCAAATCTGTGTGTACACAGGTTTTAGAAATAAGAAATTCAAAGAAACAAAACAATTCTGACCCTGGCCTACATGCATCTGTGCTGTATTTCAGTTATAATTTCCCATATATGTATTTACTAAATTTTATATATTTGTTCTATTTTACTTCCCTAAGACTAGTCAATAAACTGCTCATTTTATTCCATTGTCATATCTCCTGCCTGCTGTTCTTCACCTTCATCTCTTTTTTGTGGTAAGATCTAGAGCAAGAATTGATGATAATGATGATGTGGTAACGATGATGGTAATGATAGTGATAATGGTGTGACGCCCTGTGGCTTGCTTACTGGGAGACTGTATTCAGAAAGTCCCCCTTCTTGTTTTTCAATTGTGTTGCAATTTTGAAACTGCAATCGTTTATATTTTTTTCCTGACATCTACTGCAAGCAGTCTCTCCGTGAAAGCCCAAACAAATAAAAAAAAAATGAAAGGAGTCTGAATAGTTTCTGAATGCACTGTATATATGGTTTCCAATTTGATGCTGACCATAATTTGGTTCCTGGATTATTTTGAAATTCTCATACTTTTTGTTATTCTTTCATTGTATTTGCAATTGCGTTTTCTATTTGTGGGCGTAAAACTAATGACACAATTCAAAATGCAATTTGTTTGGATTTTTGTTTACACAAATGTCTGTCAAATTTCAAATAAATATGCAAAGTCCATGTCAGGAACGGGAGAAACGAACCCAGTCGCAGACAGCGTTTAACAGAACGCTCTTTATTAACAAAACTCTCTCTTTATTAACAAAAAAACAAACAATAACCCACGAGGGGGCAAAGAGAGAACAAAACAGGCTTTAACCAGAACAAAGGACGACTCCAAAAACCGGAGCTAGAAAACGAAACCAAAACCGGCAAAAACACAGCGGGACTTGACAGGACAAGAAACCACGAAAACTTCACAAGATTACAAAAGTACAAGATTACGAGAGTACAAGACGAACCGACACAAGACAGAAAACACGAGGGCATTAAATAGCACAAAGACAACGACTAACAGGTGCGCGAAATCAGCGCAGACGAGACGAGAACAAGGGGACGGGGCCAAGACGCAAGACCGGAGAGCACATGGCGAATGTAAACAAAACAGAGGCCATGTGCTTCCACACGAGACAAGGACCCAGAGCATGAGTTCAGACTCCAAGAAACTAGAACCAAGACTAGAAGGAGATGCCGGTCGTGGCAGGAGGTGTCCCAACGAGTAATTTGAACTTCTCTCCAGGAGATGAGGGGGTTATGCATGTGGAGCAGGTAATCTCAAAATGAGATCGTGATTAAGCGAGTGAATGACATAGAACCTGATATTCTATGAGTGGAGAGCTCTGATATGCAACTTGACTTCCTTGGTGATACACAGGATTTTTTCAGCTCCAATGGGCCGGCCATCTAGCGCCTCTAGCGGGCATCTAGCGGGAATTGCAAGAGGTTAACAATAAATGGTGTTGCTGAGGAAACTAGTGTGAGATAAAGTTGCCAGCTGCTCCAGAGTCTATTAATGTTTAGTGGTTAGAGATTTGTTAGAGAAGGTTATTTCGACTGGCAGTTCAATTGTGGAAGCGTGGGGAGTTCACCGGGAGCGGACTTGACATAGGCGGTTGACAAGGCGACGTTCACGTTCCTCTGGGCACAGGCGAGTGAGGCCTGGTTGCATGGGTTCTGCGGTGCTTGAATTTTCAGATATATTTCGGGCTATAACATGAGGTGAATGCCGTGAGCGAATTAGATTATCAATTTGATTGAAAAGATCAAAGTACTCACCCAGACTTTTACCCTTGTCTCGGCAGGCCAGTTCGGATTGTAATTCGGATTGTAAAAGGTTCAGTCCTTTGCGAAACAGGAGTTTCAGTGTGTCATTGACCCAGTCTGTTTGAGTGGGCGAGCGTACGTAATGTCAGGGCGTAATTAGTGGGGGTTCTTCTTCCTTGTGAGAGGGATAGGAGCTGCTCCCCAGCACTCCTGCTCTTGGCAGGATGTTAAAAAATTTCTCTGAAGTGTTGTAGAAATAATCTGTATGTTGGGAAGATGGAGCCTTCTGCTCGCCAAATGGCTGTGGACCAGTCCAACGCTCTCCCAGTTAACAAGGAACAGACAAAGGCAATGCGGCTTGAGTCTGTGGGATACAATAGGGGTTGTTGATTAACAAACAATGAGCACTGGAGTAAGAAACCTTTGCATTTGGATGGGTTGCCTTCAAATTTGTCTGGTAAAGCCAGGCCTGGACTGATCGGTGTGATAGGCATCGGAGCTAGACTGGTGGGCACTGAGTAGAAGTCGCTGCCATTCCAAGTGGTGTGAGTTGTAGACCTTGTAGCACCTTGACGAGCTTCTCAGTCAGTGGGGTGAGCCTAATAGCTGATGCTGATGGTTTGCAAGCTTGAACAGATTCGGCTGTACAGCTCTTTAACTGTAAATGTTACTAGTAAAACTTCAATTGTAGAGCTCTCTTATTGGAATTGTTACTAGTAATAATTGAATTAGAGAGCTCTGTAATTAAAAACGAATGAAAGTCAATGGAGACATATGACTAGCAATTCAGTTGCAGAGCTCTCTAATCATAATTGTTACTAGTAAAAAAATAAATTATAGAGCTCTCTGATTCAGTTCTGATTAGTAAAAATGCAAAGTAATGCTAAGAACATTTAAAAAATTTGGTCTTCCATAGTCCTCCCTGTTGTCTGCCTGTCATCTGTATATATCGTCCTCACTGTCGTAAACTTGTGTTTTATGTTTAGGTCACCCTGTTTGGCTTTCATCTTCATGTTATTGGCATAATATTCAGGTAATAAATGGTGTTTCTAAGGGGGAAGATATTGTCTGTTTAAATCAAGCCAGATGATTATTTATTTGAGAAGTCATTAAACATTTTCTGATCAATAAACTATTTAAATGATTACTATGTGGCTTGATTCAGCACAATCCAGAGTGTTTCCAACAGTTTAAAAACAATGTGTAACTTTTAATATCATAATACTTATGATATTAAGTAAGAAATAAAGAATATAAAATGTCATGTATTGTTAAATGCTTGTTTTATTACCTGCAGATTTTTACTTCTAAACTCATGTTGTTACATAAAGTGTATAAATTAGCCTACAGCAGCATGTTATATTAAATGCAAAACTCATTTACTCACTTTTTGTATTTTTTTATTAAATGTAAACAAAAACTGAACTACTTACGTTCACAATGAAGCATTCATAAAGTTAATAAAAATTGACAGGCTATGAAATTGAGTCAAAAATCATTTTATGGTTTTCTTTTTTCTATTATTTTGTTAGTTCTTCATTCTGACAGTTGTTAAACCCCTTGGGTAAACAACAATATGCCTCATTTTATAATGAGTACAAAGTACAAGAAGTAAAACTGACACGTTACATATACAATTGAAATGTTGCACAAGATGAGTTCATGCAATAGTAATTCTCTCATCATTCACATTATGCACTTACATTATGTGACAAAAGCATGCATACAAGTTGGATAAAAGCACAAAACACCCATTTGTTTATAGAGTCAGTTGTCTGGTGTGGTGCAGGTAGAAGTGGGAAAGGCTTCTGTATAGATTGAAAGAGTATCTCTTATGTTTTCAAAGGCACTGAAATGTTCTTCCGATACAGCATTCCTGAAATACAGTAAATACAATTTAGACATCAAGAACAATAATCATAAACGCAAAGTCAGGCTGTAACTTTTATAAAGAATCTCACTTCAGACTTTGGTGAAAACCGGGGTCTTACCTGGGGCAAAAAATGGCAACATGATTTACAAAAAAATGCCCACAAAATTCTAGATATAAAGTTAAGCTCTTAAAGTCTATTTATCACACTTAAAGCCCACAGTGAAACATAAGCACAAGTAAAATCATTACAGCAAAAGTTTAGTGTTAGATTTTGTAATAGAATATGGATTTTCTTTATTTCATAAAGAAAAGTAAGCCAGACCGTAGTTCAGGGGAAAAGCCTTTATTGAAGATACTTGTGTAGCATAGCCTTCTTCTAGATCTTATCCCAAGGAACTGTCTGTGTAAGCAGACCTTTATACCTTATATTAAATGTAAATTCTTACAAAAGACAGGTAGTATTGGGACCTCCTACAAGAGACCCTACAATAGACAATAGGTGGATCATCCTGTGTATTGTCATTTTGATTATATGGGCACAGATGCAATGCAAATAAATCTAAATGCAGACACATAATTACATCAAGGATTGATGTAATTATGTGTCTGCATTTAGATTTATTTGCATTGCATCTGTGCCCATATAATCAAAATGACAATACACAGGATGATCCAGGATGATTAAGCTAGATGAATCTGAATACAATCTATCAATCCTGTTTTCCTTTACGCACTTCTTAGTAACACTCTTGAGTCTCAAGTTTTGATGCCAAAATATAGACTTTATTGCTGAAACAATCAAGTCGAGTTTTCTATAGAGAACTGTTTGTGCCTGGTTGGGGAAGGGTCTTTATAGGAGTCTTGCACACGTCAAAATGTGTTAATGGGGGTCTGTAGTTACTATCTTCCTCCCTTGGACCCCTAACAATAACAAGAGTCCTGCATGCACAGTAGAGTAGAACTATAATGGTAAAATAATGTGTACATGATTCCTTTACATTTTGGTTAATAAAATCTTCTTCATATTCCTCCTTTGAGACGTTCACGTCTCACTTTCATCGCCTATGTTTCCTTTGTTAAGCTATCTAGTGATTAAGTCAAGTCACGTAGTTTTGTTAAGAATGATCGTTTTATGCAACAGCACTTTGGAAGAGAGCAGCACCAAACTTCTCCTCTCACTCTTGACTATAAAGGAGTAAGATCTTCTCTTTCTAATCCTCTCATTTAAAATACAAGAGTTATAAGCATAAGCGTGCATTTGTTTCAGCCTTGCCTGTGGTTGTCACTGTTATGTAGAATATATAACAATAAAATAAAATGAGGGTAAATGTAAACAAATATATAAAGACAAAAATAGAATATGCATAATATGAAAACAAACTAAAAGACAATATTGAGGTTTAGGGTTAGATACATTTGTTTAAAGTTCATTCTTAATCTTCATCAGAGGAACTTGAAGTCTCATCTGCCAGCTGCAAATTCAGTAGTTTTATAAAGCAAGTCCTGATCACATTCCTCTTGAGTTAGATTCATGTTTCATCATCATGATACCTTAACATTTCCATTTGTTTGACTGTGGCTTTGATAATTAAGGATTTTAATTTTAAAAATAAAGGTAATACACAGCAAAATAATAATCCTCCTATACCAACTGTCATTCCCACAAGTATTCATAGTTTTGCTAGCCATGCTCCCCATGATCCTAATGTCAAATTAAACAAATCCTATGTTTTTTCATCTCTGATCTGGTATGCATCTGGGTTGACCTACTGAATCTATATATACTTTAGGGTCTGGCATATAACCTCTTAACTCTGAGATTAATTGTGTTATTTTTTCCCAATGAGGATTCTGAATCCCATTCTATTATATGGATTTCTTGTATTAATCGTACTTATAATAATAGTACATTTTCCTCTCCATCCCAGGGCTGATTTAGAAGACCTCATGCTAGATATCACACTGCTGCAATACATGGATGATTTAATGATTTGTTCAACATCACTGGAACAGTGTCATAGAGATTTTATTAATGTGCTTACAGCATAGGTAAACGCAAACAGGTGCCTACTTTTCTCTGCCACTGGGATGCTGAAAAATGCAAAACAAAGATCAATTACTGTAAAGTATTTGCCATCGGGAGGGACATTTGTTAACACCGTGTGTGGGTTAGGAACATCAGCTGGCCAATCCTCCACTATATCATTGATTGCTCTCAAATCATGAACAGGACGCCATTTAGCTTTGTTTGCTTTAGGTATAGGATAAATGGGAGTGTTGCAATAACTGTTGGTTTCTATTAACACTCCAGCTTTTACAAGACCTTCAGTTGTATCCTTTATACCTAATTCAGCCTCTGGGCTTAAAGGATATTGCATTTTTCAATATCCTAGATCCGTTTTTTCCCAATTTGTGGAATAGTATCATTTACATCGAACCATCTCTTTATAAACTCATTTTATGTCATTTTCATGGCTGCTCCATGTTTGCCTATTATAATGTATTGTGAGATCATTTCAATCCTTTGCTCTTTAGTTTCTTCTTGCCATTCCTTTGCCATTCCTCTATATCTACATTTCTCGAGGGGTCATATTTCATTGTACAGTGAAATTCTGATTTGGGTAGCTGTGATTTAGGTATCTGTGCTTCAATGAATTTCCCCCATTTAGTAATTGTCTGTCTCACATCTTCCTCTATCTGTCCTATCCAGTACACATTTGCTTTGGGCTCAGAGATCATCATTTGGGTTCTCTTTATGTCTACATATACTCCCTCTGTAGAACAACAAATTTGTAAGCCCAATTTACACAATGCATCTCTTCCTAACAAATTAATAGGGGTCTGATTTGATATCAGGACAGGTATGGTCACACTTTTGTGTTTTGTTTGCAGGCAGATTGGAGCAGTCATAGGAATCAGCTGTATCTGTCCCGAGAATCCTACTGTCTTTACAAACTTTCCAGACATGGGGAGGTGTGAGGGATAATTTACACATGTATAAACTGCTCCTGTGTCTATCATCATGGGTATGGTTTTTCCTTTTACTTCAATTTGCAATACAGGTTCTTGGTTTGCATTAGTAGTTATAATTTGAAGTTGACTCTCCCCTATAGGATTCTCTGGGCATCCCTAGTATTTTTGAGTTGGGCCTCCCCAGGGGTTCACAGGACCACGAAAAGGTGCCTGCCAACCCGTCCCCCTTTCAACCTCAGGAGCCTGTTGCTATGAATTGATAGGGCAGTCTCTTCTGTTCTGTCCTGGCTCTCCACATCCCCAGCACACTCCTGGAGAAAAATGTATAGCTCTGCCTCTGCCTCTCCCTCTCTGTCTCCATGCTTGAGTTTTTCTTTTCCACCCGAGAGGCCCCTGCTGCTGAGCATAAACAGTTGGATAGTTGGTTGTAAAGCATTTACAGAAGCCATTACAGTCATTTGGTTAGACTCCTCTTTCTTTACGACTGCTTGAATCTTTTTCTTATGTTTGGCTGTTAGTTCTTCAAGCTGTAATTGAGTTAATTTTCTCTGTAGTTCTTTCTCTTGATTTTTGAGCTTTTGTTTATTCTTTCTGTACAGTTCCACTGCATGAGACATAAAACTCTTTGTGTTTTGGAGACCAACTACATCTTCTAACTTACTTTTTACAGCTTGTGGCATGACTTCTATTACAGCATTTCTGAACAATGTAGCCATTAGAGGGTGTCCTTCTGGATTCCTTTCAGTCTCTTGTTTCTATCTTTTCAATTGTCTCTGAACATATGTGACTGGGTTTTCAGTTTCCCCCAGCTGCTCACCTTTCAATGCTTTAGGGTCGATTCTGGTTGGATATTCAGCACGTAGTGCTTGCCATAGGATGGGGCGGTAAACATTAAAAGTAGTACTGTCCATGTAATGTGAGTCTACAGCTCTCTCTAAGCCAGATGCTTGAAGGATTTCTTCCATCTTCAACACCTCCTATAATTTTTGCTAGGAGTGTTTTGTCACCCACAGCTAAAAGCTTGCCCATAGTTTCTTCTTCGAAAACTCTAATCCATTTCCCAGCTCCCTTGTGCATGTCAGGGAGGACAGTGACCAGCCCCTCAAGGAAATTGACCTTCAGGGGTCACATAAGGAGGGGGACCTGCAAACTTGTCCTCCTTTTTCTTTATCTCTCTGTCTGCCTCCTTCAGAATTTTTCTAGCCTGTTTTATGTTTTTTATCATGTTCTCCCCTTCTTTTTTGAATTGTGTTAACACTTCTTGTTCTCTTTTTCTTTTTTCTTCTCTTTTTTCCGCTTCTGACCCATATCTTTAGTTTTGTAATTTTTTACCAATGTTTCCATCTCCTCACACAACACTCAAATGTTCCCTCTTTAGGCCATTTTGTCATCATGTTTTTTGTTCTCTTCTGCCATTTTTTAGAGAGCTTATCTATAAGTTCTTTACATAGGGGATACTTTACTTCCCAAAGTTCTATAGGAGTTGTTGCCATAGTTGTTTCAATACTGCAAACCTTTACTTTTCAATTGTTTCCACTCAAACTTTTATAAAATTATCAGTTTTTACAAAAGTTTTTCCTTTATACCTAGTAATCAGTTCACTGCTGGTTTGCAGAGTGCTTACGTTTTTCTTCCAACTAATACCAAACAGCAATATCAGCCACTTTTTCCTCAATATTAAGTTTTATACATCATGTTTCCCAACCCATCATTTAGACATAGTATTCAAGTTTTATAAATAGATATACGCTTAATTATAATAATAGACTTTCAGTTACAATAACCCATACAGGTAAGAATTTTTAAGTAAGTAATACTCAGCATTCATACCAGTCCCTTTATTTGAATGGGGCTTATGTACACATTCATTCAGGTCCCTTTATTTGCAGGGCTCATACTATGTCGCTTTATTTACAGGGCTCCTAGAATTATGCTGGGTCCCTTTATTTACAGGGCTCATACACTCTTCTCAAGTGAGACAACAATTACACTCCCTCTGTAAGACACAGAAGGGTACACAGTCACCGCTCACGAGATGAAGAGCTTGTTATTCACAGTCATATTTCAGTCGTACTCACACAGACCATTCCCAGCTCTTACTCATAACAGCTCATAGCTCTTAACTCATAACTCATATATCATAACTCATAACTCATTGATACACTTCCTCAACACAATGAAAGGCAACCCTTGCAGAATCTGATGCCTACCTCTTGTAGGACTTTGGCCTACAGGATTTATCAGCGCTTCTCTTTTAACAATCTACTATTCTAATCTTCTATATCTAATCTAAACTCTACACTCCACACTCAACTCTACACAGAAAAAATAAAATCTATCCAGTGTTCTCCTCAAGACCAACTCAACAGAAAACACAGATCAATGCATGCATTTAGTGCTTTTGCAATCAAAACCCCTTTTTTTCTTTTATTTAGAAAATTTTAATCTGTTCAATTTAGTTTGATGAATTTAAAAGAACTTAAAGTGTCTCACCACGAGCAACTCTGGCAAACAACACAACCTAACTATATAAGCAAAAACTGCTTACCTTTGTCCAATTTGTTGTGTTGTTCGTCCAGAATCCGCCCGCCGTGGTCCACCCCACCGTTCTTTTGGTGTCCCTTCGTGGTCACCAATTGTTCTGGTTTTCCTTTCACACTTCTTAGTAACACTCTTGAGTCTCAGGTTTTGATGCCAAAAGATAGACTTTATTGCTGAAACAATCAAGCCGAGTTTTCTATAGAGAACTGTTTGTGCCTGGTTGGGGAAGGGTCTTTATAGGAGTCTTCTCACGCACACGTCAAAATGAGTTAATTTTGATGTGTGTTAATTGGGCCCCTAACAATAACGAGTCCTGCATCCATAGTAGAGTAGAACTATAATGGTAAAATAATGTGTACATGATTCCCTTTACATTTTGGTTAAAATCTTCCTCAATCCCCCCTTTGATAATTTTTTTGATCATTAAAAAAACATTATTCTGTCATGTCCACAACATGTTGTATGCAGGTTCTTACTTGCGATAGGAACAATATTTACAAAAGTTATGTGGTTGGTTGATGCTGTATTGACAAGTTGTCCTGTATGGTTTATATTGCATATGATGGATCTGATTTACTCTTGGTTGTACCGCATATTAATTTTAGCATTATCACTGTCAGCCCTTTGATCAGCAAGGTAAATATAGTCAACCCAATTCAAACAAAAAAATGTATTTAAGTTCTGATTTCCCTTCATTTCCTACATATTTTGTTATCCAATCAAAGAATCCATAACTTGATATTGTTGATATTTCATGCACTACTGTAGAGACATTATGAATTTTGGAAATTATATTCTTCAAATCTTCATTATTATTGGGAATGTAAGAACAGCACTCTATTCTAATAATTTTAATAAATAATTAAATAGCTGTCTAAGAACAGAGACATTTTGTTGTACACACCATGGGTATGGCCCAAGGGATAGAACAATTGTAGGACAGGTTGATCAAACAGGTCGATCATCCATTCTCTGGCTGGATCTGACAAAAACTTCACTAGTTCCAGAATTTTCTGTGTCATATTTGGGAGTGACAGGTTCAGACATCATGGGAAAACCATGTGCAGTGGAATGTGGTATTAGTCCGCAGATGTACCAACCAGTCCTGTTAGCATGTTTGGCTGTCATCTGTACCAGCTGCATGTAAATGTTTTTGTTCTCCACGTCATCCCATTATATCCCATTCCCGTGATAGCGTTGACTTGGCATATGAGATGTGTTGTCTGAATCATGCAGCGTTAGCTTGATGACATGCGGGGGAGTGTAGGTCCTCTGGATCACTGAAAACCCATTGTCTAGGTATTATACCATGCCCCCCTTCTGGGACTTGCTTCTCAGCACCCTGTACTGCTAGGCTGAGTCTTTCACAGTATTGGACCAGGCTGTCAGATGTCAAGCGCACATTAGTTTTTCTTAAATCAATGGTGCCTAGTAGTGACATGGGACGGCCTGTACAGACCGCTAGTCAGACTCTCCAAACCGGTTCTGAAGCAGGTGAAAACCTGGCCAGAAGGTGCCATCTCTGCTCTCCAGGACTGTTTTGAACTCACTGACTGGCACATGTTCAGGGAAGTGGCAACTAATGGCGACTTCACCAACTTGGAGGAATACGTGACATCAGTGACCAGCTATATTAGCAAGTGCATTGATAATGTCACAATCTCCAAGACCATCACCACACGCTCCAAACAGAAGCCATGGATGACTGCAGAGGTGCGTGCGCTACTGAGGACCCGAGACTCCGTCTTCAGAGCAGGTGACAAGGCAGCCCTGGGAACAGCGAGGGCCAAACTGTCCCAGGCTATCAGAGAGGCAAAGTGCACACACGCGCAGAGAATCCATAACAACTTCGAGGCCAGCAGAGACACATGGCGCATGTGGCAGGGCATCCAGGCTATCACCAACTACAGGACAACAACACCTGCCTGTGACAGTGATGCCTCCCTACCAGATGCGCTGAACAACTTCTATGCTCGGTTCGAGGCACAGAATGATGTGACAATGAGAAAGACCACCTCTCCTCCCGATGACCAGGTGCTGTGTCTAACCACAGCTGATGTGAGTAAAACTCTACACAGAGTTAACCCGCGGAAGACTGCTGGTCCAGACACAATTCCTGGCAGAGTACTCAGAGGATGTGCAGACCAGCTGGCAGATATTTTCACTGACATCTTCAACACCTCCCTGAGCAGCACCGTTGTTCCGACATGCTTCAAGACCACCACCATCATTCCTGTGCCAAAGAAGTCACCAGTGTCCTGCCTCAACGACTACCATCCTGTTGCACTTACACCCATCATCATGAAATGCTTCGAGAGGCTTGTCTTGAGGCACATCAAGACCATGCTGCCCCCCTCACTGGACCCCCTGCAATTCACCTACTGCCCCAACCGCTCAACAGATGACGCCATCACAACACCCCTCCATCTGGCCCTCACCCACCTGGACAATAAAGACAACTATGTTTGAATGCTGTTCATAGACTTCAGTTCAGCGTTCAACACAATCATCCCTCAGCACCTGATTGGAAAACTGAACCTGCTGGGCCTGAACACCTCCCTCTGTCACTGGATCCTGGACTTCCTGACTGTGAGACCTCAGTCAGTCCGGATCGGGAACAGCACCTCCAACACCACCACACTGAGAACTGGGGCCCCACAGAGCTGTGTGTTCAGTCCATTGCTGTTCACCCTGCTGACTCATGACTGTGTAGCAATGTACAGCTCAAATCATATCATCAAGTTCACCGATGACACAACCGTGGTGGGTCTCATCAGCAGGAATGATGACTCAGCTTATTGAGAGGAGATGCAGCGGCTAACGAACTGGTGCAGAGCCAACAACCTGTCTCTGAACGTGGACAAAACTAAAGAGATGGTTGTTGAAGAGCACAGAATGTCCACTCTCCACTAAACATCGGCGGCTCCTTCTGTGGAGATTGTCAAGAACACCAAGTTTCTTGGTGTTCACCTGGCGGAGAACCTCACCTGGTCGCTCAACACAAGTTCAATAACAAAGAAAGCCCAGCAACACCTGTACTTTCTGAGAAGACTGAGCAAAGCACATCTCCCATCCCCCATACTCACCACGTTCTACAGAGGGACTACTGAGAGCATCCTGTGCAGCTGCATCACTGCCTGGTTTGGGAATTGCACCGCCTCAGACCACAAGACCCTCCAGCGGATAGTGAGAACAGTGGAGAAGATCATCGGGGGCTCTCTTCCCTCCATCACAGATCATCTGATGCTGCATCCGCAAAGCCACCAGCATTGTGGATGACCCCACACACCCCTCTCACACACTCTTTACACTCATGCTGTCTGATAAATGGTACCAAAGCATTTGGGCCCTCACGACCAGGCTATGCAATAGTTTCTTCCATCATGCTATCAGAGTCCTTAATACACAGAATTGGAGCTGAAAGGAACACACACACTCATACACAACTGTTTATCCTCCACCCTGCATTATTTTGCACATATTAAATACTTTTTGCTGCTGTTAAATACTTTCGGCTGCTGAAATACTTACAATGGACATAGACATTGTCTACACTTATGTTAACACTTATATCTCTATTTCACCAGGATCACTCTGGAACAGGACTGTGTGCTGGTCTGCGCTGCACTGGGACATACTATGTCCATTGTCTGCCCCAGAAGTCTTGTGCTGTCTGCACGTTTGCACTTGTGCACTTTATGTATAAATTATGTATAAATTATGTAGCCTAGTAGTTCTGTGTTGTTCTGTGTTCTTATGTAGCACCTAGTTCCTGGAGAAATGTTGTTTCGTTTCACTATGTACTTCATAGTGTATATGGTTAAAATGACAATAAACTGTCTTGACTTGACTTGACTCTTGATGATCTCAAAGGGGCTTAGTCCAGTTTCCTTTTAATGGGTGGCTCAGATGCTGCAAACCACAGCTGGTAGTGCATCAGGCCAGGATATTCCTTCCTGGTGAGGTTTTGAAAGGCGCTCTTTTATGATACGGTTTGTCCTCTGTTAGTATTTGTGTTTATATTTATACTGTTTCACGTCATTGTTGTATGTCTGTATTTATGTAGCACCGTGGTCCTGTGAGGCACGACATTTCGTTCCACTGTATGTCCCCACATATAGCGGAATGACAATAAAGCTCAACTTGACTTGACTCTGTTTGTCCTGAGGGCCTGTAAGGGCAGTGTAATGACCATTGGATGCTCAACATTCGACATACCTCTTTGTACACTGTAGCTGTAAAGTGTGTTCCTTGCTCATAGTCTATGCTTTCTGGTAGACATCATCATGGAATAATGTCTTTGACCAGTACTTTATCTGTGTGTGTTGCCATGCCATGTTTTGTTGGAAATGCTTTCACCCATCTTGAAAATGTATATATTTTGACCAGCACATCCTGAAATCTCCCACTCTTAGGTAGTGTTATGTAGTCCTATCTGAAGATGTCTGAATGGACCAGGTGGAGCTGGTGTTCCAACAGCTGGGGTCTTGATCCTAGCTCCTGGATTTTTCTTTTCACATGTTATGCAGTTTCTAGTTACATGTTGTGCTTGTGTGCAGAACTTGGGATTCCACCACACTTTGTTAAATCTATGGATCATTTTGTCATCACATACATGGCCCAATAAGTGAATTTGTGTGGCCAAATAAGACATTCAGAATAAGACATTCAGAAGCAACGATTTCCCCACCTGCTTGCTGTTACTTGTGAGGCTCTGTGCATTGTTAACAAAGTGTGTACTGCAGGTGAACACTTGACAATGATCTTTTGATCTAATACAAGACTGGAGATCATCTCATTAGCCAGATAAACTGCTTGTACTGTAGAAAAGGACCAAATCCCAAAGCCACATTATCTAATTTTGCTGAATAATAACCCACTGGCCTTTTTCACCTCCACGTTCTTGTGTCAATATTGCTGTCATATATCCATCGTTCTCATTCACAAACATGATAAAAGGTCTTCCTGTGTCAGGTATTCTTAGAGCAGTTGCTTCACTTAAAACCCTTTTCAGTCTCTGAAATGCTTTACCAGCTTCTTCACTAAAGAATGTATTTTCCTTTGAATGTGGATTTCCCTTTAGCAAATCATACAGGGGCTGCACAATTAGTCTACCCAAGATCTGTTGCAAAGTCTTTAAAACGTCATTAGTTCTTGGATCATTGTGGGTTCAGGAGCTTATTTAATTGCTTTAGTTCTGTCTTGAGTTATTTTTCTTTCCCCTTTGGATATCTTCTGCCCTAAATAGATCACTTCTCTGTGGATGATCTCAGCATTTTCTAAGCTTGCTTTGTGGCCTTTAGAGCTTAGATAATCCAACAGAGCTTTGACATCCTTTTCATGTTCCTGTGCAGTCTTTCTTTTGCAGGCAATTAGTACATCATCCACATACTGTATGATTGTAGATGTCACAACTGGCATATCTAGAGATGTTAAATGTGTTCTGAGAGCTTAATGATAGACAGCAGAACTGTTGTGGAATCCTTGCAGTAAACGTGTCCATTGGAATTGTTGTCCTGCAACTGTAACTATTAAAGATGGTTGCAGGGTTAGCTACTAAAGGTGTCAATTTATCTACACTCTTGTTGGCTTCTCTGTAATCCACTGTCAGTCTCCATGTGCCATTTGATTTCCTTACAGGCATCCTTACAGAATGCCACGTTTTTCTACAACCCCAAATCAGAAAAAGTTAAGACAGTATGGAAAACACAAATAAAAAAAGAAAGTAATGATTTCTAAATTTACTTTGACTTGTATTTCATTGCAGACAATACAACAGCACATTATTTAATTCCTATTAATTCCACATATTTAATTCCTATTTTGGTTCTTGAAACACATTTCATAAAAAGTTGGAACGGAGCAATTTAGGGCTAGTAATCAGGTAAATTGGTTAAATAATGATGTGATTTGAAACAGGTGATGTCAACAGGTGATTGTTATTATGATTTGGTACAAAAGCAGCATCCAAGAAAGGTCTAATCCTTTAGGAGCAAAAATGGGCCAAGGATCGCCAGTTTGCCAACAAATACGTGAGAAAATTATTGAAATGTTTAAAAACAATGTTCCTCAAAGAAAGATAGGAAGACATTTGCTTATTTCACCTTCAACAGTGCATAACATAATTAAAAGATTCAAGGAATGTGGAGGAATTTCAGTGCGTAAAGGACAAGGGCGCAAACCTAAGCTGAACAACCATGCTCTCCGATCCCTCAGGCGGCACTGCATCAAGAATCGTCATCCATCTATAAGCAATATCACCACATGGGCTCAGGACTACTTTGGCAAACCTTTGTCAATTACCACAATACGTAGTTACATCCACAAATGCCAGTTAAAACTGTACTGTGCCAAAAGGAAGCCCTATGTTAACAGTGTCCAGAAGCGCCGTCAACTTCTCTGGGCTTGGAGGCATCTGGGATGGACCATCACACAGTGGAAACGTGTACTGTGGTCAGATGAATCAGTATTTCAGGTATTTTTTTGGGAGAAATGGACGCCGTGTGCTTCGGATCAAAGAAAAGGATCATCCAGACTGTTACCAGCAACAAGTCCAAAAGCCAGGGTCTTTCATGGTATGGGGTTGTGTCAGTGCCCTTGGTAAAGGTAACTTGCACTTCTGTGATGGCACCATTAATGCTGAAAAGTACATAGAGATTTTGGAGCACAATATGCTGCCTTCAAGAAGACATCTTTTCCAGGGACATCCATGCATATTTCAACAAGATAATGCAAAACCACATTCTGCACACATTACAAAGCCCTGGCTGTGGAGGAAGAGGATACAGGTACTTGACTGGCCTGCCTGCAGTCCTGACCTGTCTCCAATAGAGAATGTGTGGCACATTTTAAAGTGCAAAATGCGACAATGAAACCTTCGTACCGTTGCCCACCTTAAGACTTGTTTGCAGCAAGAATGGGACAAAATTACACCTGAAACATTTCTTCACTTGGTGTCTTCAGTCCCTAAACATCTATTAAGCGTTGTGAAAAGGAATGGCAACATTACAAAGTGGTAAATGCTTTACTGTTCCAACTTTTTTTTAAATGTGTTGCAAGAACCAAAATAGTAATTTTTTTTTTTGTGAAGAAAAAACAAAAATCATGAACACATTACATAATGTGCTGTTGTATTATCTGCAATGAAATACAAGTCAAAGTAAATTTAGAACTACTTTCTTTTTTTGTGTTTTCCATACTGTCCCAACCTTTTCTGATTTGGGGTTGTAATTGTTCAACAATGGGAAGAATGCTCTGAATAGAGTCTTTGCTGATAGGGTATTGTTTTGTACTTGGTGGTGGTTTCCCAGTAAATGAAAAGGGAGTCATTTGCAGCAATCCACAGTCACCATTGTCTTCTGACCAAATACAGTGCTGCTGCAGATCTGTCTTATCAAGCCTTCTTAAATTCCATGTTGCCTTGCCATCCTCAAAGATTTGTGATGAATTAAACTTAAGTAATGCATTGAGTACCAATAAAGGTTGGGTAATATCTCCTACACAAATTATTGTTTCCACTTTGTGAGGTCCAATGTACATTATAATGTGTTCTATTTGTCTCAGAGTGATATCTTCCCCCCTGCTCCATTTGCGGTGATGTGCTCTTATTTCACTGAAAGTCTGATTTCATTAGCCAATGGTGTAGGTATTAGTTAATTCAGCTCTAGTGTCCAATAAGAACTGAACACTGAAGTAATTTATTTTTGCACATACATACAGTCCATCATCTTTTTGATGAACTGCTGCTAGCAGGTGTTGCAGAGAGGGGTTGTCTAGTTTCTCTGAGGCTCAACTGCATTAAGTACAGTTTGTTTTTGTTCCTGTGTAAGCTTCTAAAATCTTTTATTCATGTCGTCATCAGCTGCATTTTGATATCTTAATCTCTTTTTGCATTCCCGAATATATATTTGCATTTTCCATGTTGTACTGGGGGGTAGCGCCGACCCTCTTGATAATCATTACTTGTGGTTTTGTTGTTGTGTTTTAAGGATCCAGATCTTGCATTCTTTCAATCTTTACTGGCCACTCAATTATCTGATTAAAGGCTGTTGCAATGCTGTCCCAGCCATCATATCTGATCCTTAGGCTTTTTGAGATCAGGTTTCAGTCCATTTATAAATGCAGTTTTTAGTGGCATACTAGTGTCTTTTCAATGTTGTCACTGTTGTTTAAACCAGCATGTTCCAACCAGGTTTGTCTGAAACGTTCTTCATAATCTTCTTCAAACACTTTCTCTTTTTCTCTTCTTGTTTTCTGCATACAAGAGATGATTTTACTCCAGTTGAGTTCTGTAGGCTTCAGTTCAAACAAAAAGGTTTTCACGGCTTCCCATACTGCCACAATGTTCTCTTGAGACTCACCAACCCTGGTTTCAACATTTTCAGTTAATCTGTGTCTCTTAAGTTTACCTTGAGAATAATTGCTCCATCTAGTGGATGTAAGGTGTACATTTTCTGAAGACACTGAAGAACTTGCCATAACTTTCTGTGGCTGTTTGTACACATCTGGTATTTCCTTTGACAACTTGTCAATTTGTCCTGGTGTATCTGGCTGGTGCATTCTGCAGGGAACATATTTCTTGACCATTGTTTTACAATGCCAGTTTGTCTGTCGCCATTCCCCTCATACTCCTCCTCATTATCAACCTCAATTTCTGTTCTTCTGTTTTTTACAATAGCCTTTAAATGGTCTTTTGTAAGATGAGCATATGTGCTGCTGGTTGATTCTTGCTCACTCATCATCAGGGTTCCCCATAGAAGAGAGTCACTTTCTCTCATCAAGTACTGACATTGCTGATCCTCAGTTTTTTTGAGCTCTTTCAACAGATAAAGTGACTTTTGTGTATCCTTGTTGTCATAGTCAGCATTTCTGTTTCAAAGCAGTTATTTGATCTCAATTGTTTAGAGAGCAAATTCAACATTTTTATTGTTCTCATCCAACAGTCTCTCTTTATCATTCTTTTCCTGTTTCACACTTGTGCAGGTGATGTCGAATTTGTTTGCCCTGAATCACAGGTCCCATGGTCTACTCTCTGACTGCTTAATGTTGTATTTCTGGTAGATGTCCTTATAGCATGTTGCTATTCCCAGCCTTTGGTCCAAGTATACATTTAGGTTATCCATCATTTGCTTAATGGTAACATTAAGAAGCTCCGTTCCCTGCCTTTCTGTGGTTGGTTTTATTACAGGGCTGTCACCATTGATTGTGAAGACTGAACCATGGTAGTACAGGAGATCAAGTTAAAGCAGAACAAAGGTGTTAATAGTGCTTTTTAAATGCAAACACAGAATTATGAGACTAATAACCTGAGATCCATAGATCAACTTTTAAAATGATCTTTAATGTGGCTTTAATTTTAAAATTAAGCAATAAATTAATCTACACTAATTATATGGTACAGATAGGAAATCACATAATTTATATAGAGATATTAATAACTATCTGCATATTGTAAAATGTTACTGTTACAGAGGACACTGTAACTGCCTCCTCTGTGCCGCCAGAGGGAGCCTTCACCTGAAAATGAACAATTTCCCATTCGGACTACAATTCCCATCAGACCTCATATCTGGGACTGACCACTCCCCTCACTCACACCCTAATATTCTCACTCACCCTAACCCCAACCCTAACCCTGCTCCTCATTATCCCTTACATATATAAACCATAAAAAAATATATAAAAATCTTGATTTGCCCCGGCCATCATTTTTTAGCGCTTACCATGTGTTTTGAGTCCTGTTATTACTCTTGGATTGTCTATTGTTTTTGATTGTTTGCTGCCTGCCCTGACCACTTAGGATTGTTGTTTGGATTTTGATTGTTTGCTGCCTGCCCTTATCTCTGCTTGTCTCACGTTTTGCCTTTGCTTTGCCCTTGTTACTTCTGTTTGCTGGTTCTCGACCCTGCCTGTTTTGACCATTTTAAAATAAAGCTGCAAATGGATCCCCACACCTCAGTCCTCATTCAATTACACTTTTGCTGTTCAAATTGTTCTTTCTGAATCCAATATCAGAAGGATTAGTTTACTTTAGTACACTTTAGATATTTCCGTATGTTTAAATGGAAGGCAAATTAACTTACAATTTCTTAATTATGGCCCTCAGTCAGCTTGCTTGTTTTTCTAACCTTGTTAGAATTTACCTTTTGTTTATAAGCCAAATGGTGGCAACAGATTATCACCCAGTCAAGAACCCTAAATTCTTCCAGCAATATCAGTTCCAAGCTATTTCTGATATTACAGCCAAAACAGTGGCTACTGATCAACACCTAGTCAAGAACACTAATTTCTTACAGCAATATCAGTACCAAACTGTTCCTTATTTCTACAGCTTCTGCAGTCTCTGGACGATTTATTGCAATTGTTTTAAAACAACTGCTACAGACAATTAGAGAAAGGACCAAACCTCTGCTTCTACAATCTCAAGATGAATGGACTAAATTGTTTCTTTAACAATTCCTACAGACGTCAGACAAAGGACCAAGCCACAGCTTCTACAGTCTCTAAATGAACAGAACAAGTGTTTTTTTTAACAATTAATAAGCAAAACAGTGGCTACTGATCAACACCTAGTCAAGAACCCTAAATTCTTGCAGCAATATCAGTTCCAAACTATTTCCAATATTACAGCCCAAACAGTATCAACTGATAAGCACCCAGTCAAGAACCTTAAATTCGTGCAGCAATATCAGTACTTCTACAGCTTCTACAGTCTCTGGAGAATTTAATACAATTGTTTTTAAACAATTCCAATTAGAGAAAGGACCAAGCTTCTGATTCTACAGTCTCTGAATGAATGGACCAAATAGTTTCTTTAACAATTCATTTAAACTCCAAAGAAAGGACCAAGCTTAATAAATAATACTACAGTATGAATATTGGTCTGCCTAGGTTTTATAAGATTATTAGAGAGCTGATAAGCTTTACTCACCAAATCTTTAATAAAAGGTCCAGATTACACAGAAGTTCTCTCTCCAGACTTAGACTGTTGATCTTTAGTTGAAGTTGTCGAATCTCCCAGATTCTTTTGTTAACTTCTTGTTGCAGATGATGAGTTCTTCTTATCTGTCTCTCCTGGCTGGCTCGCCAAATTGTTAGATTTTCCGTCTTTGGGTGACTCGCCAATGTACTAGAATATGGTTCTAATATATAAGGAAAAGTAAGCCAGACCATAGTTCAGGGGAAAAGCCTTTATTGAAGATACTTGTGTAGCATAGCCTTCTTCTATATCTTATCCCAAGGTATTGTCTGTGTGAGCAGACCTTTATACCTTGTACCAAATGTAAATTCTTACAAAAGACAGGTAGTATTGGGACCTTCTACCAGAGACCCTATAATAGACAATAGGTGGGTCATCCTGTGTATTGTCATTTTGATTATATGGGCCATTTGGTCCACGCCCTTACAAGCGCATATGTTAATTACATCAAGGTACAGATGCAAGCCAGATAAATATGAATACAATGTTTCATTAGAAAATATTGAATTGGCTGATAAGAAGGTGAATTGGCTATTATCTTAAATGGGAACTATTCAATATATTACTATACCACTATTCAAACTATTCACTATACAATATCATTACTGCCCCACGGCTGCCTCTTTGAAATCTATGTGAAATAGAGAGCTTCAGGAGTTGTAATTCGGATGGGTAGTAACAGCAGGCAGTCGGTCATAACTGAATGAGATGATTCTTTGTTGAAGAGAGCACAAGACAGTGTTCAGGATTTTCTTGCCTTCACTGAAGACTTGTGATTGAATGTACATGTGTGGTTCTGTAACAAATTTAAACACAAATAAAGAAATAAACATACTGATATATACACGCAGACAAGTGTTTCTTTATATAAACTGTAGCACAACTATTATTAAAAAACAATGGGTGACGATTCGTTGTTATCACAACAGGGCGCAACAAAACGTGAATGCTACATGCTGCAATTGCAACATTTTGGATATATGGATATTTAATCTCAATTTTAACAATACAGAGAGATTGAAGTAATATATCTAAGCAATTAAAACTGAAGAGGGGATTTTCTGTAAAATGTAATTCCACAAAATGCAAATTTTAACTGAGGCAAAAGTTAGGACACCCTCACATGTATTCCCTCTTAAAATGGCTCAAATCACACACAGGTGTATCACACCAGGTTCACATAATAGTAGATCGTTACTCAGCATTTTGAATGAGGCTTGCCCTATCTAAACCTCAGACATTTAGTTTGGTGTGCTCTTGACTGTTGAAGTGAGAGTGAGCACCATGGTGAGACCAAAAGAGCTGTCAGAGGCCTTCAGAAAAAAAATTGTAGCATCCTATGAGTCTGGTAAGGAATTTAAAAAGATTTCAAAAGATTTTGAAAGAGAGAAAGATTAATCAGTCATTCCACTGTCTGGAAGATTGTCTACAAGTGGAGGGCTTTCAAAACAACTGCCAACATGCCCAGGTCTGGTCGCCCCAGCAAGTTCACCCAAGAGCAGACTGCAAGATGCTAAAAGAGGTCTCCAAAAACCCTAAAATGTAATCTTGGGACCTACAGCAGGCTCTGGCTACTGTTGATGTAAAAGTGCATGCCTCTACAATCAGAAAGAGACTGCACAAGTTTAACTTGCATGGAAGGTGTGCAAGGAGAAACCTTTGCTCTCTGAGAGAAACATCAAGGCCAGACTGACATTTGCCAGAGAGAATGCTGACAAAGACCAGGACTTCTGGAATAATGTTCTTTGGACAGATAAGTCTAAAATTGAATTATTTGGACACCAGAGCAAAGGACATGTTTGGCATAAACCAAAGACAGCATTCCAGGAAAAGAACCTCATACCAACTGAAGCATGGAGGTGGAAGGGTCATGGTTTAGGGCTGCTTTGCTGCAGCAGGACCTGGTCAGCTCACCATCATAAAATCCACCATGAATTCTACTGTGTATCAGAAGGTGCTTGAAGAACATGTGAGACCATCTGTTAGAAAATTAAAGCTGAAGCGGAACTGGACCATGCAACATGACAATGACCCAAAACATACTAGTAAATCAACCAAAGACTGGCTGAAAAGGCAGAAATGGAGAGTCCTGGAATGGCAGAGTCAAAGTCCAGATCTGAATCCCATTGAGATGCTGTAGGGTGACTTGAAAAGGGCTGTATATGCAAGAAACCCCTCAAACATCTCACAGCTGAAAAAATTCTGCATTGAGGAGTGGGGTAAAATTTCCTCAGACCGATGTCAGAGACTGGAAGATGGCTACAAGAAGCGTCTCACTGCAGTTATTTCAGCCAAATGAGGTAACACTAGATATTAGGGGCTAGGGTGTCCTATCTTTTTCCTCAGTTAAAATAGGCATTTTTGTAGAATTACATTTACACCATTACAATTACATTACATTGTAGAATTACAGAAAAACACAAGACTTTTCTTCAGTTTTAATTGTTTAGTTATATTACTTTAATCTCTCTGTATTGTTAAAATTGAGACTAAATAACCATATATTAAAAAATGTTACAAAATACACATGCTTTCACAGGGTGTCCTAATTTTTTCACATGACTGTAGCTGCTTGCTGCAGATTAATATTTTCTCAGATGACGCAAACATAAAGTAATATCACAGCGTGCAGTGTGTAAACATCTCACGATGAAGTAAAACACAAAAAAAACCATGGGGCCCACTGTGGGCTTGCCCACAGAAAACCCACACGAGTCCAATATGGGTTAGCCCATGTGGGGCCCATGTGGTTTTGCCCTTTTGAGCCCCCATGAGAAAACCCACACAGGTCTTGTGTTTTACTATTTAAAGAAGAAATAGAATGGATTATGGCAGTCAGAAGAGATAAACCTTTTGTTGGCCAGGTATTATGTCATAAATGTACTATTTACATTATTTTGTTAAAATAAATGCATAAAAACCAAAAATATATACATTTTGGTACTCTAAACTCTTTGCTTGAAAAGCCAGTGAAAGTACCTGGCAACAGATATAAGCTGAGGTCTGAGGTAACTGTCAGCACAGCCGGAGTCAGACTCCAAGTCAAAACAAGACACCACTTGACCAATTTTGATCACAAAATAAATAACAGCCATTTTCACTTATAAAAGGCAATGGACTGCCTTTTCAGTAAATGTACGACCTATTTTGCATCAGATTATAAACATCAGATTTTGCTACCGTCCACACTTCAGTCCGTTAATTTGCATTAATTACTCTGAAGTAAAGTTAAGTATTCTCAGTGGCGCCTAAGCTACTCTCACACACACTGAAAATAAGCGCATGGGAGACAAAGAAGACTCACAGGCAGGGCCAGACGAAATCTGCTGACTTTTTGCGATTTGTGGGCTATTTCTTATTTTTTAAAGAAAGGAAAAGTGTCTTTCTCAAGTCAGCATAAATATTTACTTTACGGTTTCTTAACTAAAAGTTTACAACACAAATCAAATTAGAATAACTTGTTTGTTAAACAAAGGTCTCTTTTAGCATATCCCCAAAAGACTAAAATTAATGTTTTGTACCCTCTCTCACTATATGCACTATAGCGAACAGCGCAGCTTCTCACATATGTGCACTAGTGTAGTGTGTGTGTTTGTCAAGCGCCCCACAGAGGAGAAAAATGTAAAACTGCTGAAAATGTGAGGTTTACTTTAAAAAAGTTATTAAAAAAGGTAACATTTTTCCCTGGTTGTTGCTTTAGAACATGAGCTATTCATTAATTAATGAAAAACAGAATATGAATTCATATAGTAATGTCTGACTGCTAATGTTTTTTCGCTTTGTTGTGTCAGTTGCGTCAGCAGCAGCTAAAATACAACCCAACAGCTATTTTGAGAGCCAACTCAGACAGCATCTTTGGTTTTGTAAGTGGGGCCTATATGTTATGACTGTCAGGCACTTATTTGCACGTAGATCAATCACAGCTACATCATGCAGCGAGTCATCAGTAATGTCTTAATGAACAACTTAAAGCATTAAGTTATCCAGAGAAGGCCCTTTAAACATATTAAACATGAATTATATACTGAAAAATAATTATAAAAAAATAATTTGTCACTATGTGCCTAATAGTCATGTTAGCATTTATTAAATGTTATCAAAACTGTATTTGTTACAGGTGTAATGATAGGTCAGAAGCACGAGGATCCATTTCCAGCTTTATTTACAAAAACAGACAGGCAGGGTCAAATACCAGCAAACAGGAATAGTAGAGACAAGGCAAAGGCATAAATGAGGGACAGGCAATGGTCGTGGGAGGCAGCAAACAATCACAGAATCCAAAAAAAACCAGTATAAACAAAACAAGGCTTTGCAAAGAGTGAGAGTTCAAGCACAGTTTAAATACTAAGGGGAAATGAAGAACAGGTGAGCAGGAAATTGTCAATCCCCAGTATGCGTAGGGTAATGTAGTCCAAAATAGAATTAATATTCAGGAGACGGTTCCCTCTGGTCGCATGGAGGAGGTGGAGCAGAGACTTCCTCCGTAACAAAGCCCAAACCCCTGCGAGCGGCTCCTTATGCAAGTAGGGAATTGACGCCGGGGTCTACTGTGAGGCCGAGGGGCCGGTTTACCCGGATGAGTCCTATGAAATTTCTCTGTGAGGATGGGATCCAGGATATCCCCAGCATTAACCCAGGACCTCTCCTCCGGACCAAACCCCTCCCAGTCCACCAAGTACCCGCCCAGGCGTCTTGAGTCGAGCAACTTGTGAACTTGATAGGCCTCCTCGCCGTCAACCAGAATGGGGGGAGTCAGCTCTCCGGGTCCCTCCTCCGACTGTCCAACCGGAACACCAGCAAGTTTTAACAAAGACATATGGAAAGTGGGAGATATGCGATAATTATTAGGTAATTCTAAACGAAAAGATACTAGAGTTATTCGTTTAATGATTTTGAATGGACCGACATACCTAGGATTGAGTTTCTTGCATGGAAGTTTGAGGCATAGATCTCTTGTGGATAACCAGACCCATTGACCGGGTGTTTAAGCAGGACCAGGACGGCGATTCTTATTGGCCTGGAGTGTCTGGTGTCTTACGGCATGTAGGAGATGCGTGTGAGCCCAATCCCATACATCCTTGCTGCGTTGGAGCCTGTAGAGGGCTTGACAAGCGAGTTCTGAGCATATTCGGTCCATATGAGAAACCGGCTCTAATCCTCTTGGTGCTGGAAACAGTACAAGCGCAGGAATCGGATGATCTCTTGATTCAGACATTCAGTTTGTCTGTTAGACTGTGGGTGATATGCTGACGTAAGGCTTACATTAATATTGAGGCCTTTGAAAAACAGAGTCCAAACTTGGAATGTAAACTGGGGACCACGATCAGAGACAATATCATCAGGTAGACCGTAGAATCTGAAGACATAATTAATGAGTAATTCAGCAGTCTCAAAGGCGGTAGGTAGTTTGGGTAATGGTATGAGACGACATGCCTTGGAAAACCGGGCTATTATAGTGAAAATGGTAATGTTTCTGAGGGAGTTGGGGAGACCAGTGATGAAATTGATAGCGATATGTGACCAAGGGCGTTCTGGTGTGGGTAAGGGTTGAAGTAAACCTGCTGGGAGTTGTCTTGGTGTCTTAGATTTTTGGCAAATAGTGCAGTTATTAACAAACGCTGTAGTATCAGAAGATAAGGAAGGTCACCAGAATCAATTCTGCGCTGACCCCAGTGTTGGATGCATCAACCTCTACAATAAAAGCTAGATCTGGATGACGGAGTATGGGGCCTGTAGTGAAGCGAGATTTGAGATTGTCAAAGGCTGCCTGGGCTTCGGAAGACCATACCAATCTAGTATTCTCTGATCTTGTTAAAGCAGTGAGTGGTGCTGCGCCCGAACTGAATCCTCTAATAAACCTTCTATAAAAGTTAGTAAAGCCTAGGAAACGCTAAAGCTCTTTCAGGGTGTGAGGTCTAGGCCACTTGGTCTGTAACCACTTTAACTTTTTGTCATCCATAGCTACCGTTTCATGACTGAGTTAAAGGGTTGAATAAAGCCCTTCTCTAGTTCCTCAATGTAAGTTTTCATGGCTTCTGACTCAGGTTGTGATAGCGGGAAAACTCTTCCTTTGGGGAGAACTGCGCCAGGTACTAGATCTATTGCGCAATCTGTGGCTCTGGAAGTTGCGGTGGAAGTTGTGAAGCCTCTCCTTTGCTAGATGCTACTTTTAGGCTAAGTTATTCAATGGGTAATGTAGACTCAGTCTTAACAGATTCTTCAAGTGTCTTAGAAGGCCAACCAGGGACTGATGGTAGTTGAAGGAGCTGCAGATACGCTAACTGGTGAGGGAACTGATGGCGGCGAGGCAGTAGCTGTAGAGAGTTGCATGCCCTGAAGAGTTTTCACGAGTTCAACCGTCAGCGTAGTTAAACAATTCAGCTGCTGGTGATGAGCAGCTAGCTGAGAGGCTTGATTAGTTAACTCCGTAGTCAATCGGGAAACGCTGCTGGATCGTGGTATGGCGAAGTCTTCTGTAATGATGGGTCAGAAGCACGAGGATCCATTTGCAGCTTTATTTACAAAAACAGACAGGGTCAAATACCAGCAGACAGAAATAGTAGAGACAAGGCAAAAGTGTAAACGAGGGACAGGCAATGGTCGTGGCAGGCAGCAAACAGGCAAAAGGCAGAGTAAACGGACAATGACACTCTCACCACCATGCTTGACTGTAGGCAAGACACGCTTGTCTTTGTACTCCTCACCTGGTTGCCGCCACACACGCTTGACACCATCTGAACCAAATAAGTTTATCTTGGTCTCATCAAACCACAGGACATGGTTCCAGTAATCCATGTACTTAGTCTGCTTGTCCTCAGCAAACTGTTTGTGGGCTTTCTTGTGCATCATCTTTAGAAGAGGCTTCCTTCTGGGACGACAGCCATGCAGACCAATTTGATGCAGTGTGTGGCGTATGGCCTGGGCACTGACAGGCTGACCCCCCACCCCTTCAACCTCTGCAGCAATGCTGGCAGCACTCACACATCTATTTCCCAAACACAACCTCTGGATATGATGCTGAGCACATGCACTCAACTTCTTTGGTCGACCATGGCGAGGCCTGTTCTGAGTGGAACCTGTCCTGTTAAACTGCTGTATGGTCTTGGCCACCGTGCTGCAGCTTAGTTTCAGGGTCTTGGCAATCTTCTTATTGCCTACACCATCTTTATGTAGAGCAACAATTTCTTTTTTTCAGATCCTCAGAGAGTTGTTTGCCATGAGGCACCATGTTGAACTTCCAGTGACCAGTATGAGAGCATGAGAGCGATAACACCAAATTTAACACACCTGCTCCCCATTCACACCTGAGACCTTGTAACACTAATGAGTCACATGACACCGTGGAGAGACAATGGCTAATTGGGCCCAATTTGGACATTTTCACTTAGGGATGTACTCACTTTTGTGGTCAGCGGTTTAGACATTAATGCAAAAACATTCAGGCCAGAAGGATAAGGCCAAAAATGCAAAACCAGATGAGGTGAGTGCACTGAGAAAAGTTGTCACTGAGTTACAAGCCCAGATTACAGCCATGCAAACTGCAGGCACTTCAAAAATGAAGAGTGATGTACAAGTAATCAAAATTGCTGATTTAAAGAGGCAGATCGCTGACTTGAAGGTTCAAATGACTGCTCCTGAGATGTACAGACACCATTTCGAGAAGTTTCCTTAGTCCAAAATCAGCACCAAGCACACACTACCTGAACCAGAAACAACAGAGTGGTCTAGAGATGGTAGACTGCCTGATAGCAGATCCTGTCTGGGGTATTGTTTCAGATGTGGGGAAGATGGTCATCTTGCCAGCAGCTGTAGTAATGCTCCTGATCCTACTAAAGTTGCAGAGAAAAGACGCAATGTTGCAGGAGATGGGTTTTAAGAATGTGGGGTTTGTAGTCCAGATGGCATGTTTTGAGGGTAAATGTAGATCTGTAATGGTGTGCGTATATAAAGAGGAGGGGCTGGGTTCTTTTTCTGTTCTTTATCTCTTCCATTGTCATGCCTATTGCTGATGGATGTGTGTAAAAAAAGGCCACCGGGGAGTTTATATGGAAGAATTCCTGAAGTATTCAGTTTGATACATTTTTTACTGTTGAAAATTAAATATCATGCTTCGGAACAACTTCGGTGTGCTCATCACTGCTTGCAAACACATACCTGATTAAGCAGTTACGGATTTACTAAAAAGGTTACACTGGAGGCAACGTCCGGATCTCGCACATGTTGAGTCAAATATATTCTCAGTTACTGAGCCAAAGCAGATGTTATTAAAGAGCGGAATGATAAAGAAACACTCGCATGTCAATACAGGCAGTAATGTGAATCCTATGAGGTCAGATAAACACTATGAGAAACTAACGCCTATTTCATTTGTGGACTGGCTAAACGAATAGGCAATAACCCGTTTAAGCAAAAGTATACAGTATGTTCACAATCATCCGCAGCTAAAATGCCTGCACACTACTATGAGTCGCCTGTATTACAACAAACAGTGAAAGAAACAAACCCTTTTAAAAGTGGGGTAGAAAATGAAATCATGCATGACAGTGGACTTGATACACAGAGCTATATGCAGAGTACACC
This sequence comes from Chromobotia macracanthus, assembly GCA_036877525.1. NCBI lineage: Eukaryota > Metazoa > Chordata > Actinopteri > Cypriniformes > Botiidae > Chromobotia > Chromobotia macracanthus. The sequence continues at coordinate 169,746 of JAZGTH010000050.1, forward strand.
AAGCAAACTTAAACTCTCGATGTGCAGGGTGCAAAGAACTAGCAAATACATTTTTATGTTTCAAGGTGTGCCTGCAGTAAATCACAAACCCTGCCAACATACCACCTGAGCTCAGTATAGCATACATGATGCTGAAAGCAAGGCTGTGTGCTTAAATGTGATATGTGATTATATTGTTTGGTGAGCAGATACCTTATTTTACCCCAAGGAACAAGCCCAGAGTGCATGTGGTGAGGATAGCTCGCACAGCTGTCCTAGAAGCTGGACATAAATATATTGTGCCAGGCAACGCACACTTCCGGGAGCATGTACAAGGCACTGTGCTGCTGAGCCCCACCAAAGGCTTTATGGAGAAACATCAGGTGATGGCGGCATGGATGGTGGTTGTCCCCCAGACAGATAATCAAATTTCTGTCAGGATATATAATCCAGACCCTACTGCTGTGAAGATAAGGAAAGGAGTCTCTGCTGGGGTTCTACAACCAGCAGAGGAGGTGCAGGCTACTAACCCGTTAATATCACCTGTGGGGCTAACCCACACCTCCGTCCCAAGTCATGTGCAGTCGCTGTACGCAGAAAGTGTGAAAGAGCTAACGGAGATAGAACGGCATGGGTTGGCAGAGTTGCTTAATGCCTATGGTGATGTTTTCTCCTCAGCTCGACAGACCTTACGTACAAACCTGGTGCAGCATGATATCCAGACCCGTCCAGGCCCCTCTGTAAAACAAGCACCTCATAGAATGGCACTAGGGAAAGTTGACAAACAAATAGAGGGATGCTGACAAACAAATTCAGCAGAATATCGATACTGGCCTAGCCTCTCCAAGCAAAAGCAGCTGGGCTTCGCAATTGTCATGGTGCAAAAGAAAGATGTGTGTGGACCTACAGACTGTGTGTGGACTATCGAGTCCTAAATGAACAAACAATTAAAGATGCCTATCCACTTCCTCAAATCCAAAACACCTTGGACACGCTATCCATGGCAAAATGGTTCATCACGTTGGACCTAGCCTCAGGCTATTGGCAAATGGAGTTGACTCCTAAAGCAAGACAGGCCGCTGCATTCTGCAGCAGGAAGGGGTTATTTGAGTGGAATGTGATGCCCTTTGGACTCTTTAACGCCTCAGTAACGTTTCAACACTTAATGGATCATGTCTTGGCTGAATTGCAGTGGGAAATCTGTCTGGTATATCTTGATGACATTATTGTGCTGGGGAGGAATGAGAAGGAAATGCTCCAATGCCTGGCACAAGTGTTTGAGAGGTTGCGACAAGCTAATCTGAAACTCAAACCTGCCAAATGTTTTCTCTTTCATCACCGCATAGCCTACCTGGGCCACATCGTGTCTGGGCATGGGATTGCCACCGACCCCCAAAAAGTGCAGAAGATTAAAAAATGTCCTCAACCCACAGGGGTTAAGGAGGTCCGTCAATTTGTGGGTCTTGCCTCATATTACCAACGTTTCATCAAAGATTTTGCCGCAATTGCCAAACCCCTTCATGATCTTCTAAGGAAGCATGCCAGATTTCATTGGAACCCTGAGCACCAAAGGGCTTTTGACAAGCTGAAAGAGTTACTTTCTACTGCCCCTGTGTTGGGCTACCCAATGGATAGTGGCAACTTAATTCTTGACACAGACGCCAGTGATTTTGGAACCGGAGTGGTGTTATCTCAGGTCCAGGATGGAGAAGAATGGGTGCTGGCATATGACAGTCGGAGTTTAACACCAACTGAGAGGAATTACTGCACCAGCTGTAATTCCTGTTTGGCTGTGGTGGAGTTCACCACACGTTTCCGGCAGTACCTATTGGGCAGACCTTTTGTCATACACAGATCACAGTAGTCTACAGTGGCTCATGAGAATGAAAAAACCCGAGGGACAGTTGGCTCAGTGGCTGCAGAAACTTGGAGAGTATGACTTCAAGATTGTGTATCGCCCAGGGTGTCATCACAAAAATGCAGATGCTCTGTCCAGAAGGCCGTGTTGCTCATCCTGTCCATGCAAGCTGAAAGAGCCCAATCTAAGTAACTCACAACACCAACACCAAGCAGTGCAGTGTAATCTGGATAGTGGCCCTGTGGACAATGTACCTGGAACTTTCACCCCAGAGTTTTGCCAATGAAAATGATACAGCCCATTAATAATGTTGACGTTACTTTGTCGATTGGGTGGACCACTGAAGAACTGTGTTCTGCGCGGGAACTCAGATATGACTCAGATAAAAAGGTGGCTGGAGGAAGGAAAGGAGCAACCCTCATGGGTTAATGTGTCACCCTACAAAGCAGCAACAAAAGCCTATTGGGGCCAGTGGAAAAGACTATACCTAAGGGATGGTATTCTGGTACATCGGTTTTCCACCTGGAAACTGTTATCTCATCCTACAAGTTGGATTATAAGGTCAAAAAAAAAATCTGTTTTTTACATGTGGAGTTTCATGGCCATATTATGTCATTGTGTATGGACTGAAAGTAGAAAAATGAAAGAAAAGGAAACATGGGAAGATAATATATTGAATGTATTTTCTGCCTGTTACTTGCATAATTGTTAGAGATTGTTGTGAAATTGCTTTTTATTTGTATGACAGTTGCATAATTTTGCTGGAGTGGTGTTAAATTAAATGAAACCCCCATCCAGAGTGGGGGTAGTGTTATGGGAGATGGGTTTTAAGAATGTGGGGTTTGTAGTCCAGACGGCATGTTTTGAGGGGAAATGTAGTTCTGTAATGGTGTGCCTAAAAGGTGTGCGTATGTAAAGAGGAGGGGCTGGGTTCTTTTTCTGTTCTTTATCTCTTCGGTTGTCATGCCTATTGCTTATGGATGTGTGTTAAAAAGGCCACTAAAAAGGCAACAGCATGCTAAGGAGTGACAAGGCCAGTGGGATGCCCATGTTGCAGCTATGAAACCTTTAAACTGAGGATGGTCTCTGTAGAGGGGCATACAGAGACCGGACAGGGAAAGAATTGCCCCAAGAAACCTAGACACCTGTACAACCGAAATGCATGTGACAGATTCCCTTTGAGGAACTTACCAAGAGGATTAGTGAAGTGAAGTGCATTGCCCAAATTACTGTTGGTGAAAAACGTTTTTCTGCCTTCTGGACACAGAATCTCAGGTAACCACAGTTCCCTGGTCATTTTACGAAGAACATTTGTCAGATCGTCCTCTTAAGTCATTGGATAACTTGCTGGAAGTGAAAGGGGCAAATGGACAAACATGCCTTATCTCAGATATGTGGAACTGACACTAAAATTCACCAGAGTTCCTTAAAATAGAGATGGAGGTATCTACTCTAGCCCTGGTAGTACCAGATCTGATGAACACGTCTCAAGTTCTGATTGGCACTAATTCATTAGATGCCCTTTACTGTAATTATGTCCAACAACCTGCATCCCTTCCTCAATCTAACTTCCATTGCTACCGTGCAGTGCAAAATGTTCTGCAAGACACAGACAAGCCAGTGCTGATGTTGCAGGCTGGGTGAAATTCAAGAGCCATGTTCCAGTTAGTACCTGCGGGACGTACAGTTGTCCATGACTGACATGTTCTGGTTAACTGCCCTCTGGTTAAGAAATGGGTTGGTAGAGTTACCAACTTTACCTGCCTTACCTGGTGGTTGGCTGGTTGCCAGCTGTTTGCATACCTTACCCTCAGAAACCCAGACTGACATTACCACCCATCCCAGAACTATAATCTCTGAAATTCGGGCCGTCCAAGAGGTGGTGAAGTCTGGACAAACTAATTCCAGCACCGTAAATGAAAACCTACCTGCTCGTTCCAATCTGAAATTCGACTTTGGAGATTCTCCCTTGACACCTGAACAGATTAAACTTATAATAGATCAATTGAATTCCACGCCCAAAGTCTTTGCGTTGCATGCGTTGACTTAGATTATGGGAATACAAACAAAGTCACTCACCATATGAAGCTTAACGATAAGACCCCTTTTAAACACAGGCCTTGATCCATTGGATGGCCTCAGGACATTGATGCGGTACAAAAACATTTGCAGGACTCCTGCAAATTCCAAGAGTCAGAATCTCCATTTCCTCCCCCAATAGAGGTTGTAAAGAAGAAAGGCAATTCTGTACATCTGTGTATTGACTTTAAAAAGCTCAATTATATAATATATATCGCGGCAATTTTACAACGCAGTACATTCCAGATCTTTCTTTTTTCCGTGAACTTGAGATGAGAGCAGATGTCCGTCGCTGCTCCAGGAGATTCAGCGCTTCAGAAATTTAATACAAATAATGTAAGACCAATTTAGTATGTCTCTATATAGTTATACATTGATTATATTTGTATATATATGTATATGTAATGGTTTTAAGTCTCTCATGTGGTGTTGCTCCTGCCCATGGAATTCCTTTGAAGCTTGGGCAGTGTGTCATAAACTGTCCTGTGGTATCAGAGGTGCTGATACCACAGAGGTTCCTTCCATCTGGAGGAAAAGTTTGCCTCCAGACTCTCTGGAGCCTAGGGTCTTTCACCCCCACACTGGGTTTGGAAGTCTTAAGTAAAGGGGTTATTTTATGATCCCTACATGATCCAAATATTAGGCCATGCCAGACACTACATGTATATCTTAATTTAAATTTGGGTTTTAAGAATACAACATTAACCTCAATTTGTAACTGGTCAGCGGCCACAGACAGCGGCAGGTTTTCACTGCTTGCTGCTGCTCCCACGATCATGTGACACTATCAGCGCTGCGCTGTTCCCTCAAATAAACCGAGTACTGATCACTAGACAGCTGCCTGTAAAAAAGCTTTGCAACACTGAAACATTGTGAAAAGCACTAGAAACACATTTGAATTAAACTGAAATCAAATTTTGCATTTTCTATAGTTAGCAGGACTGTTTTTAAGTAGTCCAAGTTAAATGTAGAAGTCTGAATAAGGATCCTGAACAGCCTCAACCTCACATTTACACACAGAGATGTAAGTATTTTTACACACACAACATAACAGACATGCCAACCAGCACATTATCCATTTATAAAATCAATTTCTCTATAAAACCTCATGTAAATAAACGGTTTACCATCAAAGTCCACATCTACAGAAATTAAACAGACGTTTATCAACAACCTAGCCATAACTTTGTGCAAGCTTACTTCAGCTGGTAACACTACACCTGTGGGTTGTAATTCTGTCTGGGTTTCTAAACACATTTCAGACTGGGTTTGATCTATTTTCAGCTGGTTAGGCTGAGGGTTTATCATCCAATAGATTCCACGAATACCTGACACAAGTATGAAATAAAAAAATACAAGTTTTTTTCTTTCTCCCAACAGGTTTTACCTCTCAAGCACAGAAATGTTGTACTCTTGGTAAAACTGTTGCTATGTAAGGCTGATGTTATTGACTCCCTGCGATTTATCACTTTGTGTTTTTCTCATCTTTTAAGTCACATAAAAGCGTCTGCTAAATGCCTAAATGTAAATGTGAATAGATCTGCCCCTCTTTTAAAATGCTACATTATCTTAATGCTTAAATCATATTAATTGGAAGAATAAATTTGCACATCATGTAATTTATTTACTTTCCATTTTTAACACACAGGATGTTGTCCCAAGTTACAAGAACATTATTAACATGTAAAGTACCACTGCCATTAGTGCACATTCACACTGAATGCATTATTTCATACAGTGTTACACACATTTCACTACTTGTTGTATACTATATAACTTGTGTGACGAATAAATCTTAAATCGTGTCTTAAATATGTGATAGTTTGGGAGGCAGGTTTCTTAATAGCACAATATGTAAGATTTTTGTATTAAAGTATGCAAAAACCACTTGCACTGTATTATAGATTTTGTTCAACTGTGTATTTTACAGGCCACAACTGTTTCCAATAATTTGAAAATCGAGAGAAATTCACAATTTTAAGCAGCGCACCATCCCAGGCCACTTGCTGCCTGACAATACCCACATTATGGCAGGTTTCTGCATGTACTGCCATAGAAACCATGGCAACACACATGGACAAATGCAGAAGTTGCGGTTGTATTGCATACCACCATTGTTACGATTGCTCACTATGCACCACAATTATTCATTACCATTTACAGCAAGTTCTTAGTTCCTTGTGACTAATTTAATTAGAAATAGATAAAGTCCTAAAGTAAAGTCTGAGAACAAATTCTTTTGGTTTGCCAGGCCTGGCCTGAAGTATGATGCTAACAATTTATGTGACAAAATAATGTGATCAAACAGATAATTAAAATTTTATTTATCTGTGAACATGATTTGTTAATTCCATGTGATTAATTTCTATTGTCCATAGATGGTGAAGATGACGGGTGCTTCTCAATGCTCAAACTGATGCTTCCTTGTTTCCTTGCTCCTCTGTCCTCCAGTCTGTGAACCAGAAACCGACCAAAGTCAGCCATCTTTAAGGACATCTCAATTTTCTAACTGCACTGTGAGAAGGCAAGCTATTAGGAGTGAGAAAGCCTTCTGAGGCATGTGAGAGGAAACATTGGGGTACCCTATGCAGAAGTGTTTTTTTGTCCCCACCTACCATGTATCCCTCCCCCGCATCCTAATGGAGTGGAGCCAAGACATGAGAAAAGGAAGCGAAGAAAGAAAACTAGGATGCACAAATAAGAACTGAGAGGCACCCATCGTTTCACGTTCCTTCACACCATAATCAAACTTCTACTTTATTATCGTTTTGAAAATGTGGCCTCTAGTGGTAAAAAATGTATACTGTCTTTAAATCTGTCCAGTTTAATACAAATTTAAATGTTATTTTATTTTAAATATAAAAAAAACAGTTGCTCCATAAATCACAGAAATTAAGCGCACGCAGATGAATAACAAATGTATATGCACTTTCATATACATAAAACCAACTGTGCTTACTGTTAGCTTACTACTATTTAGCCTAAAACTAAATGTGCTTAAATCATTAAAAACAAAAAAAAGGGTTTGAATATTTGCTATAGCTCAGTCGTACTTGAAATGTATGGCTGATTACATGTAAATGTATTACTGAACATATGTCTGAATGTTTATGCCTGTTGTATTTGGCATTAATTTGATAATCATCAAGCATAACAGCAGGTTTGCAGCACGAAAGTTAGGGCGATCCTTGATTGTTTCCCTTACATTTCAAAGTGTGAAAATTGTCTACTCAGTATGGCTCTGCTTTCAGACTTCTATACAGACAGCAGGTGAAAAACATGCCCACAATCTGAAACACAAAAAGGTAGAAGCTTACAACAGAAAGATGGTCAGATATTACTAGAATTCATATCAGAATATGATTCAATTTCCTTTGAAAGTATGACCGAATATGTACAAAATCTACGCAAAGTTAAAATGCCTTTCAGCATATTACTATTTTTTAATCAGCATTAAACAAGTTTGGCAGCAAATACAAAGTACATGCTAATGATGTTTAGGATAAAGCAACCTTTCTTGAAGTTTCAATCTCACAGTGGCACAATGGCAAAAAAAAAACTTCAACTTCACTTGACAACAAACAAACTCAAGCTGCAGCATGCTGGCTGACCTGCACACACGCTATGCCCACTCCCACTGCCCCAATGATCTGTAAGTGGTTTCGAATGAAGTTCTCCAGCTTTGTGATGCAGCCGCCCTAAAGAACAAAACAATGATACAAAGTCATGCAAAGCAATTTATCTGATATGCCCTGATAACCAAGACCTCAACAGATATTCTGTGTCATTCTACTGTATATTAAAGTGCCAAGATGCTAAGGTGGGGGTAGGAAAGCCTATTCCAATAGCATGAATCTAAAACAGCGTCTGACAAACGAACCTTTGGAACCATTTCCATAGACAGAACAAATGGACCACTGGATCCCTACTGGAATCCTAACTAGTCTGTCTGACATAAACCTGACCTAAACTGGATAATTCTATTTATCACTGAAATTAATCTTGCCTAAAAGCTTACTTTTAGTATGAGCTTTGTTTGAAAGGGAGGTGCTGCTACAATTATCCATAAGACAGAGAGCCATGGTATTACAGCCTATGACTACAGCGACACTTAATGCAAACAATGATGACTGTGGAATGTTAATATGTTGACATCACCCTACATTTACATACTGCAGATTTTTTTTTGTGGCAGTTCTGTGAATATTTTGGTGTCTGTGACAAAACAGGCTTTAAAACACTTTTTGGAAGCTGTCTGTGTGAATGAACAGCATTCTCAGCTACAGCTCTACAATTAGTAATTAATTGAGATTATCAATTTTGGCTTCCATCGATAACAAAAACAAAAATTGTTGAGGTAATGTCATTATTGTGCCGCATTCTGCTTCACAAAGACTCTCGTTTATTGTGTTCTTCTGGTTCATTGGCTCATTCTGATTCCAACACACCCTATGATGGCATTTTCAAAATAATTGTGATTATGATTTCTGTCATAATCAAGCAGCCCTATTCTCAGCACACCTCTGACGATGATTTGAATTTGGCAGTGTATGTTGTCACTATTTGTTCTCCAGTTAAATGTATTTAAAGCTGTTATCGACACCTGACAGCCAGTTGAGCAAAGCTACTGAAATATAAGGTGCAGGAAAGTTCATTGGCTGACAAATCATTTGTCAAACAAACAAATTTGAAACCATCACAACTATTGTCAGAATAAGGTGTCCTCACCTCTATTTTATATATGTTTGAGGGGTGATCTCGCTCCCCGCAGAGAACAGATGGGCTTTTACAGCAGCTGTCCGGGACAGATCGCCCATTACCATCACTGGAGCGGATCCAAACACTCACCATCCAATCAGAGGAGCTGTTGCTACCACAGCACTTAAACTGAATGAGGAAAGAGGTCATGTATTGGTTTATCTTGGCTGAAGTTTAAAAAAACATATTTGAATAGACACAGATGTCTGACCTCCTGCTGGAGTTTGTCCACAGCCTTTGTCACATGTTCCTGCTCTGGCTGACGGTATTTCTGAACCATGGTCTCCCTCAGGTTCTCCTTCAGTTCCTCATTCAGCTACACATTTCAAAAAAGGATAACATTAAAAAAACAACAATTTGAATAGAAAATAGAATGAACTGTGTTTTTACAGCAGATTCCTGAGGTAGACTTACCTGCTGGTAATAAATGTAGGCCAAAATTCCAGCCAAGATCTCCAGCAGGAAAATACACAGCAGCAAAACAAAATACTGACAATATGAAGAGACAGAAGAGATGTTACATCATAAGAAAAGCGAAGTCTGTTAGGTCATACTAACTTATTTCTTGATTAAACATGGCTTGAAACTTTGGAGGGGAAAGCAACCACAAAACCGCACTATTGTCAAGCCAACTGCAGAGGAAGGAAAGAAACCGCAAAACCATAAGAACTGTAGAGTAGGGCTGCCCCCATCAGTCGCCATTCAAAAACAAAAGGCTTAGTCTAACAACTTTTAATTAGTCTATCAGACTCAAAAAAATTAAAGCCTGCCTTAAAGGCATGCAGTCTGTAATGGACAGGTTTTTGTGCGGGCTAACTGCAGGCAGGAAATCAAAAGTGATCAGTTTGAGAAGGTAATAAATCAAAAACTATTTAATATGGGGATGGTTTGGTTCATTTGTAAAACGTACAAGATGAGAATAATGACAAACGGAGATATCACAACCAAACCAGCATTTACTTGTATTTTATTAAAGTTTTTGCATCTATTACTGTTTTTGCACTTAACATTCTGAGTGTTTTATCCAAATCGTGTTTTCATTAAAATGGGGCAAAAAATATAAACTTTTTAATTATTCTTGAGCAAAAGCAAATATAGCAATAAATACTGATTAACATCAAAAAGTAAAAAAAAGACATAGAGATATCAAATTTTATGTGTGGCCAGTCTGGTCAGCCTTGACTGGGACTATCTCAAGATCAATTAAGATCTATTAACATATTTCTTTATATAATGCTTACTTTATATAATACAGACTGTCCAAGTAGCTTCAGTCAGTTTAATGCTGATGTACACTACCAAACTTATTTTTCAAACAAACACTTATTTTTTCTTTATTCTTATTTTTTTAATTTATGAATAATAGTAAACTTACCAAAACTATGAAATAACACAAATGTAATTTTAGGAATTATGTTGTGACCAAAGAAAATTAAAAATAGAAATAAAAATAGGATAGGTAAAATAGGATATATTCTAGCATATTCAATATAGTCACCCTTCATCTAGAATTTACAAAATTTTCTTGACATTTTCCACCAATTAAATTGAATTTTTATTTTTACATTTTTAATGTTTATTCAAATGTCTTCAGATGTTTAAGATAAGAAACATTTCAGTCAAGTTTTTCCAAACTTTTGACTGGTAGTGTAATTCAGTTCAATAACAGTGCCAATAACAGTGCCAATGTTACTAGAAGTCTATATTAATAAAAACCGAATGCTTATGCAATTTGCTCTTGCTTTTATAGATGTATGGTGTGCAGTTCATGGTGTGTTAGTAGTTTAGTTACTAGTAGGTAGGGCTTATAGCCACAACAAATGTGCCATATTGACCATTGATTATTCAAACAGCAATCATCGTTAAAATAAAGAAAGCCTGAACTAAGAAGTAACAGTGGTTTTTAACATGGCATCTGTGGCCTAATGGTTCACTCCTCTAACTTTTGTAAGGTTTTCTTGAGGCTTCTTAAGGCTTTCTTTCCGTCCTTTTGTTGCCTTCTCTTTTGTTTCATTACTAATTTGTTTTCAAGTCAAGTCAAGTCAAGTCAAGTTGAGCTTTATTGTCATTCCGCTATATGTGGGGACATACAGTGGAACGAAATGTCGTGCCTCACAGGACCACGGTGCTACATAAATACAGACATACAACAATGACGTGAAACAGTATAAATCTAAACACAAACACAAGTTTTGGGAGTTGAGGGAATATAAGAGCAAACTGATGTGTAACCATGACTACACCAGTACATTCATCCATGCAGAAGAGCATCTCACAGCATTTCAAAAACATTTTTTAATAACTCTTTCTACAGGTTAATTTCCACCGACAAACTCTGTTCGACAACACTGCACTGTAAGCTAATGTCTCTTGTCTCTGTCTACTCTGTAAAGTGATCCACTTTTCTGTTTATTTTAACAATAGTATAAAAACTAGAAACATGACATGATTAGAGTAAACATCTACACAGGTTTCTTACCACTCTCAAAAGGCGTCTTTGCTCCTTAAAAGTGGCACAGCAGCCCAAAACCCCTGTTACCATGACAATCACCCCTGCCACAAGCAATATGTAAGCAGAGACGGCGTAGATCTTTGAGGACAACAGGCTCATGTAGTCACTCTTCTCCACCAATGTCCAGATGCCCACAGCCATCACTGCACCCCCTGCCAGCTGAAGAAACATTTCAACCAACAGACTCAGTTCATCTTGACATCAATGGACAGTATCTGTGAAATGCAGATGTTAGAAACTGCAGTAAATGGACACATGACCATAGATCTCAGTTTGTTCTGGATATGTACCCTGAAGTATGTGGCATGGAGTTGTCTGACACATATGCAGTATAAACGATATGTGTGTTGTCAATCTGTGTGGATGAAAATCATAGCTGAAAATTCATCATGTATTTTAAAAGGAATAGTTCACACAAAAATAAAAATTCTTTCATTTTCTCCCCCCCATGTCATTCCAAACATATACAGCTTTTTTTCTGAGGAACACAAAAAAAGATGTTTTAAAGAAATGTCGCTGTGATTTTGTGCCCATACAGTGCAAGTCAATGTATGCCAGTGTTGTTTGGTTACCAACATACTTCAAAATCTTCTTTTGTGTTCCTCAGAAGCAAAAAAGTTGTACAGGATTGGAATTACTTGAGGGTATATAAATTATGGAAGAATTTTAATTTTTGGGTGAACTGAGTTCAAGTGCTGAGTTTTTACGTAACTTTTTTGCTGTAAAAACATTTGTTGTTAATAGATTTGATAATACTGCCTTGCTTATGTATCATTAATCCTATGAAGGTTTAAGTTTTTTTGCATATGCAAAATTATTATTAAACAACTAAGCGGGGATAATTCTTCCAAAAATAAAAATACTGTCACTGTTTACTTCCCCTAATGATTTTCTCTCGTTTATGAACCACAAAATAATTTTTGAAGAATGTTGATGCTGTGTACATCACAACACTTTCCTGCTGTGTTCCATGTTTGTTTTTTTTTTAAAAATACACTGAACTAAATTCTAGTACTATATTACTATATTGTATATGTCTATCCTGCAACACATAGTGTACGAAGCATGAAATGCAAGTTAAATATACCGACCCAAAAAAGGAAGTTGAAAGTGAAGAGCAGGTATTTCAGGCATATTGTCCCACATGCTTCTTTCTTCTCTTCACTTGCCCTCATCTGGAGAAACACAGGCATGAACTAAAAGGATAAATCCACCCCAAAGTAAACATTTCCCTGATAATTTATCCCCATGTCTTGAAATGGTTGAAAAGGTCCTTAAGGAAAACATTCCAGAATTGTTTGTCCATCTGATGCAATTCAGCAGTGTTCATTGTTTTAAAGGTTCAAAATAAAGTTTCAACACAGCTTCTAATTGCCCTTATTTGTCAGCTTTGTCAAGAGGAGACATTTGAAGCTGCACTGAAACTTTATTCTGGGCCTTCAAAACAATGAACCGTTGCATTGTCTTAACCTAATCTAACATGTCAATCTAACATTTTAACATGTTTAAACATGATGCTAGCACATTTTAGCATGATGCTAACACATTTTAACATCATGCTAACATGTTTTAGCATCAATTAGCATGATGCTAGCATGTTTTAGCATCAATAGGCATGATGCTAACATGTTTTAACATCAATTAGTACATGATGCTAGAATGTTTCAGTGTGATACTAGCTTGTTTCAATGTGTTTGATCACGTGACTCTAGTCTTTCTTGCAAGTAAGTATTTATAAAAATCCTTCCATGTAAGTGAATGGCAAATCGGACCTGTTTGAAAGCCCGCTATGAAAATTCAGAAAGTCGGATCTGTTAGAAAGCCGTGTTGCTTGAAAGCTGTAGCAGTTACAGCCACAAAATTGGGGTGTCAGTAGAATAATAATATTAATACTACTACTAATAATAATAATAATGATAATAAGCTTAATAACCAATATATTGACTTTTTTCTGCATGCCACATACAAAATTATTAAACACTTACTTGTTTAAACATGTCAACCTTCACATAACACCAGTTAGAAATACGCTCGTTCTGTCTGTCTGTCTGAAAAACTGTGCATGTTGTTTAATGCAATTTTTTCATTTAAAACAAAACACGATTTTAGGCTAATAAAGTAGCACACAGCACGCATTCAAATGAACTAAATAGCAAGCTAATTTAGATCATAAGAACGTTCAGTAAAAAAACATGTAAAATGTAATTTTGAATGTTCTAGAAACGTTCGAAAAGTCCCATTTTGAGACGTTATATTAACGTCATTGCTTGGTTATATAACTTTTTTATTCAGTAACGTTTTTAAAACGCCCACTAACAAGTTCATGCAAGAACGTTTTCTGAGAACGTTTCTTGTTAGTTGGGTGTAACATACAGTCAGTGTGTTAATAGTTATTTGAAGCTCTTGTACAGACTTTTATTTCTAACTGTGCTATATTCTTTTCTGTGCGTATACTGTGCTACTGTGCTATAGATCTTTTTATAACACCAGCTGATTTGTCTGATTCAGTATTTTCTCAGAAATATGTTGTGCTTGTGACGCGTCACCCCTCCGGCTAGATATTTTTAGTCAGTCTAGTAGACGACACTTTATTCAACTCTACAGGTTTAATGGCCCCTTCACTGTAGTGTTTCACGCTAGTTTAACCATAAGACTCTAATCGAGCTCATAACGTGTTCGTTTTAGATCAGTTTGATTCGGAACGATCCAACATACCCGCTGAGAAATGTGATCAAACAATAAAATCTCAGATCTGCACGATACACGTGATCAGAACTACAGAAACACTCACAGCAGCGAAGCGGAACGGTTTACACTGAGAAGTTTACACTCAGTTTACTAAAAAGCGAGTAAATCAAACACACTTTATAAATTCAATGTGTTTCTTACCTTCATCAGCTGTTGTCAAACAAAGCTTGAAAACGTATTGTTCACACAAAACTGTTCAGAAACTATCGGGAACTGTCCTCATTAAATTAGGTCTTCTACGCTTGATGCACAGACAGATGTCTTCCAAAGTAACATAGAAGAGTTTAAAACAGAGTTTAACTTTAGTGAGCGTTGGATTAACTTAATCGTTGCGAGTAATGGTGGATGTTTTCTGTCTCTTCCTGCAGGGGGCGCTGCCCCCATTGAGTCACATAACCAAAGAACGCGGAAGTTGTTTGTATCCATTACATTATTAGTCAGTACATTATTAACTCTTGTAATGATATATATGATAGTGTACACCTATTTAAAGTTGGGACTAATAAATAAATATATATTAGTCTGCCCCAGCGTTTTCAGTGATCAAAAATGATTGCAATTTGTTTATTCTAGCTAGAGTTTAGAAAGGTAACAGCTACCACGTGAACACATCACCTGTGGCCACATAACGTGTGTTCAATGGATTTTGAATTAAGAAATACACAGGGACGAGTCTGTGACCCTGAAAAGTACAAGCTGGTTTGGAAAATGCATGGATGGATGGATGGAACTTGCTAAATTTCATATACACAAACCCAAATATTTAAGCTCCAGACTGTTATTCTTTAATTTAAAAGAGAACTTGAACAAAATATCATTAATAATTGCATCTTCCAAGAACAAAAAGGCTGCAAAACATTTCCTGTTTAAGCTTTAATTATGCTGACTTGAAAAAGCCAACATGTTGTTATTCTATTTAAGCTTATTAGTGGTGCTTGCAAGGCAAATCACTATTACGCTCTTGTATATACTTCTTTTTCTAGACTAAACTTTGGTTTGTAACTTGTCCCACACAGTTTGTAGTAAACTCATGAATGAGGGGTCAAACCGTATCCATTATGTTAAGTGTAAGCATACACACAGGAGAACAAACAGGTAACTGTAAACACAGAAGCTTTATTAGCTTTAGAGTCCAACAAGAGATTCTCCAGACAACAAAATATCATCAGGGATATCAGATCATCACTTGGATAAACTGTGTATGTTGACAAACAGCGATGTCAGGAAACAGGTAAGATCAGGTAAGCCAATTAGCATAATGCACACTTAGCTGGTGTGTGTTCAGAGCCTTCTTTTGTATAGCAAAAGGTCAGAGTAGCTGAGGAGACCAATGGAGAACCAGCAATATCAGGAAAATGCTGGAAAGATATCAGGTGAGTGTACAATAAAGGAGAACCAGGTAAATCACAACAACATGCTGAGAAACCAGAAAAAGAGTTGAGGAGTGCGTGTGGTTTTATGTGCTGGTTGATTAGCAGTGGCAGGTGTGTGTAATTGAAACGCAGGTGACTGGGAGCGTGCCGGCGTGGTTGGCTGCGGGGGTGCGTCCCTGACTCTAAGTCATGCTAGCTTCATGCTAAAACTGTGGAATATTTAATTAACCAGTATATAAATAATCAAATATAGTTGAAGTTAATATAGCCATTTAAGTTAACTACTTATATTACTATTTTAGTCACTGTCTGTGTCTGTATTTAGGCATGGACATGTCCACATTGTATATGTATATGAAGCAAATATCGGGAGTTGCTCTGCAGACCGACTCGGCTTTATATCTCAGATGATAAATCTATCTTTTGGCATCAAAACCCCAGAGACTGGGTGATTCTTCTAAGAGGTAGTAGAAGCCACAACAAATTGGACGAGGCTGAATCAAGCTTCTTATTCGCAGCTTCTTATTGACATTATCCGTTCCACCTTTAAAGACGCAACGCTTCTGTATTGTTGGCTTCTTATTCACACTTATCTTAGGGACAATGTCGCTTTTCTTTAATTCGCGCTCTTGTAAAGGACTGGGTTGCGTTTGTGTACTTGTGAAGTTGAATCACTCCCTCCCCTTACAATTCTTAATATCACTGTGGCAGAACAGTTTTTCTGTTTGACAGGCCATCTTCACCTTGAACTGTTAGCACATTTACTACAGCCTGCCTGTTTTAAAGTGCAATATTTTATAGGGCAATTGTAACGGAGACTTGTAACAGAGGTGTTAGAGTCCATTTGCAGCTTTTATTGACACACAAGACAGGCAGGGTCAAGAACCGGCAAACAGGAACAATAGAGGAGAGGCAAATGCAAAAACAGTAAACAGGCAGAGGTAGAGGCATGCAGCAAACAATTAATGTCCAATAAACAATCCAAAGGTAATAACGTGTAATCCAGTAGACACAGGAAAACCGCTCAGAAATGATAGCCAGAGCAAATCAAGACTTTGCAATGAGCGAGTGTTTGGTTGGGGTATAAATAGGTGACTGGTAATGAGGTACAGGTGTGTGAGGTGTGATCAGTCCAAGGTATGTGATGGGAAATGTAGTTCAACAGAAACCGGTTAATACTCTCGTGATGGTGCGGAGTACCATCAGAGGGCACCATCTGATGGTACTCCGCACCATCTGATGGTACTCTGTAGTCAGACTCCCTCCTCCAGCTCTCCACCTGGAGCACCGTTGGGCTCACCAGACCATTTAAAACACTGGAGGTTGGAATCCCAGGATACATTTAAATAGGGTCATTCCAGTGGCAGGTTTGACCAGTAAGTTCTGGGCATACTCGTCCCACATTAGAATTTTACTCCAGTCTGACTGGTGCTGTTGACAATAGGACCGTAAGAATCTTGTTACCTCGCTTGATTTAAGTGTTTAGGCTGCCCGTTGGAATGTGGATGATAAGTGGTCAAACTGACATTAACATTTAGACTCTTGAAGAAGACTAACCATACTCGGGAAGTGAATTGAGGACTTCTATCCGAGACTATATCATCAGGTAAGCCGTAGAAACGGAATTCGAAATTACAGAGGATTTCTCAAAATCAGTTCTTCAAAAGTTGGATGGTGGCCATTATACCTGGGTGCCCCAAGCTAGGTTCTCCATGTACTTGCTTCAACAGGCAGTTACGTAGAGATTCAGGAATGAATACTAGGTCAGCGGGACATTCTGGCAGTGGAGTGTTTTGATCGTTGAGGGCGTTTATTTCTGTTAGGATATCCCATTTAAACTGGGGCCACCAAGAGGTTCACAGGAATAAAGTTCTCCAAATCAATCTGTCTCATCAGTTTGGTGGGAGAGTGCATCAGCTTTGGTGTTTTTGGACCCAGGTCTGTAGGTGGGTTTAGGCATTTGGCGGAGCGTAAATATTCCAGGTTTTTATGGTTGGTCAGCACGGTGAATTGCTCCCTCCAGCCAGTGTCACCATTCCTCCAGTGCTAACTTGATGGCCAGGAGTTCTCGATTTGCCCACATCATAATTCTGCTCAGCAGAGGTTAACTTGTGGGGAAAAAAGGCACAGGGATACATTTTAGAAGGAGTACCTTGACGTTGAGACAAAATGGCACCTACCCCAGTGGTTGAAACACCTACTTCGACTATATATGGAAGGTTAGAATCAGGATGTTGGAGGATGGGCACTGTAGTGAATCTCACTTTCAATTCTTCAAAAGCCTGTTGAGCCTCAAGATTCCAGGTTATTCTTGAGGATTGGCGCTTGGTTAGGGTGGTTAAAGGTGCTGCTACTGAGCTGAAGTTCCATATGAACCGCCGATAGAAGTTGGCAAACCTCAGGAACCGTTGCATTTCTTTGATGGTTCGCTTTTGGGGCCATTCAAGTACTGCTTTTACTTTATTGTCGTCCATGGTTACTCCCTCCTGGCTAATGATATAACCTAGAAAGGCAATACTGGTCCAGTGGAACTTACATTTCCTTCTCTGGCGTATAGTTGGTACTAGATCAGACATTCTAACACAGCTCGGACATGAGAGACATGTTCTTGTAGATCAGGATATCATCGATGTAGACGATCATCCACTTGTTGAGTATGTCACGGAAGACGTCATTCATGAAACAATTGATTAAAAATTGATATGTGTTGACTCTAAGGCTGTATCTTTACAATGTTTAGGCACACTGACACCAAACTTTGCATGTGTTATTGTCACCTTACTCCATTGACACTAGTCACTAGTAATTTGATTTATTGGTTTGTGATTTTCCTGCCATTTTGCCTAAAATTATATTTAAGATTCATTGTTGCTGTTGTTCTGATGGACAGCCATGCTTGCAAGACTTATTGTGCCTTCTTTGTGCTTGGCCCCATGATTGCTGCTTGCAGCTATATTTCTGATAAGTTATTATTACAATATTATGATTAGGGCATGCATTAATGTTTGTTTGGTTTTTGCTACCAATGATTTTTTGGGATCTTACAGCAACGCTTAAGCAAAGTAATGTAAGTATAAGTTGTCAAGTTGTCAAGCAATTATTAAAGATAAGCAGTCAGTAATGAAACAAGAACTAATGACAATGCAATAAAACAAAGAAAGAGTTGTAAAACAAAGTAAACAGTGCTTGTTTGTTTTTCATATAGGTCTAACAGCTGTATTTAAGCACTCAGCAGTAAATTTGTCTAAACCAGTCAAATTAAACACTGCAGAGTATTCACTATATAAATAAAGCTCCAAAAATGAATAAATTAGGGGTAGTGAATGATTTTCTATTTTTCCTTCTATTGTTTGATTAACATTAACAGCATAGCAACAGATATACAAGGATATATAATTCCAGTATATCAAGTTATGATGACAATTAAATAGTACTGTTTAATAAATAAGTGATAATTCAAGGCAAGGTAAGCATTAAAGGTAAAGTACTGACCCACAGAACGTTTAAATTGTTTAATCCTTTTATACCAAATTTTATCAGAATGATGAATGACAGGAATGTGTTCTTTAAAACCATTTAATGTACGGGTAGTACTGGTCAGTTTTAATTATTGTTTTAAATGAATGTGCTCACTATTTTGCCTACAACAATCAGTTATTCTTCACCCAATGTTTGACATAAGGTGGAATTAAACAGGATAAATGGTTTATTATTTTTTTTTCAAAAATATTTTTTTTATATAGACTTACCCACTATTGTATTCATGTCTCACCTGTCCCCCGAGATCCCACTGAACTTCTACAGCTACACTATTATCCTAACAAACTGCATCACAGTGTAGTATGGTTACTGCACTGTCTCAGACCGAAGTGGGTGCTGAAAACTGCTTAGTATGTTTCTGGTGTTCAGCTACCTTCCATCAAGAACATCACAAATGCTGTCTATGGATGGTGAGAAGCATTATCAAAGATACCTCTCACTTCATCCACGGAGACATTATAGAAGTCTTTGCTGTCACACCAGCAGACTTAGGATCAGTTCATCTTAACTATTAGCCTACTGAACTCAGGCGTTGCACTACATCCCCATTCTGACCACTTAACATTTACTTTATATTAATTAATTACTTTATATAAAATTATATATATATATATATATATATACTTTTATATACTTAAGCTATATATACTATACTATATATACTTAAGCTTGCATGTATGGACTATCCGCGTCCAGTGTGCCATAACTGTGAATTGTCCTAAGTGTGATGTATCAATTTTCGGCTGTTGTGTGACTGCCTTAATTAGGCTGTATGTGATGCCAATGCACTGTGATGTCCACTGTGGCTTCACTAAATTAATTGTAATATTATTTTGATAATAATTTTAGCCTAATACTAATTTAACACATTAATGGCAAACAAGCCAAACATAGTTTTGATCATTAAAGGCATCAGCTGACTGTGGTTGATTTCCCAATATATCATCTATCAGCACAACCCTAATCCTAACATTTATCTCTATACCAAAATCCCAGATAGCCAGAGAGTGTTTCATCTTTTATGAATTGTTAACCTGTCTATCGTTCTTTCTACATGCATCGTTCTCTCTTGCCCTTGTTAACCCTGTCTGCTGATATTCGACCCTGCCTGTCTGACTATGTTAAATAAATGTTCCAAACTGATCCTCATGTGACTAGTTCATCATTACAACAACGCTTGGCTGTTATCCACTCACCAAGCTTTTTTATCTCTTTTTCCATTTGAACAACTAAATTAATGCTAGACCTGACTATTGAATAAACTATATTCTGATTATATACAAAGTATATACTAGATAGATGCTGTTAAACTATCTCAGAACATTGCAGATACCACACCATAAGTGACAATTCACTGAAAAATTTCCAGCTGGCTTATAATATTTGCTGAAGTTAGTAAGAATGTTCCATGCATTTAGTCTAGTGCTATTTGCAATAAACGCATATACTAACTGCATTTCTTTCGTCCTGTAAAGTTGAGTCTAATCTGATACTTTGTAATGGGTATGAATTGTATTTTCTGTATTTCAGGTCCTCTGTTTTTTCTGTGTGACCCAACTGAAGAAATAAGTTACAGATGTTGCCCTTAACCTGTATGAGCCTGGACAGACAGTAATTACAGTCAAACCAACACTACACCAGACAAGACTCAATGTTTGTAGGGATGGCTGTCAACTGAAGTGTTATCTGCAGAATAAAATGCACTCAAATATAACTCAGGGACAGACAACTGAATATTGCAAGAGCAAAGAACTTGCTTGACTTGAACAATATGTTAAATGCAAAAAAAAAATATATATATATTTTTCTGTTCTGGATTTTTGGGAACAATTTCAGAATGACTGCGTGAGGTAAAATGCTGCCATTTAACATTCGTGTTATTCCAAATCTGCATGGATGCCTTTTGTGAAACAAAATGACAGTATGTAAATGAACAAATACCTCTTTAAAGTTATAAGTTTAAAACTAATAGTAACCTATAATTGTATTGTTTAGTGGGAAGGCTTTTTTATATTTGGTTGCTTTGAGATTCATGAAGAATTATTGTTCCCCTTCAGTCAGTCACGTTCGACGTTACGTCAACGTACTGACGTATGGGGTCTCGCTTGGGAGCCCTATCACCTTCGAGTAGTAGAAAATGCACCAATGAGCCCGAGAGGACAGAGCCAATGAGCATTGGGTCAAAGAATTTGCGTGCCGAGGCACGCCCACCCGGAAGCGGGTATAAAGCCGGCCACAACTCACTTTCATTCAGATTTTGCTTCGGAGCTGAGTGTGTGCTATTCGCATTCACTCGACTATCGCCTTTTGAGTTCCCCTGCGTCTGCTGCGTGTGACGGCGCAATCAACGGTTTTCGCTCGCTCTGGCGGCGGACCACTCAGCGCTTCGGCAGACCTTGCTATAAAAGGGTGAGTATCTAAAGAGTGAATTTTCATTCTAAGAGAGCTCTCACGGATGACGGGCGTCTTTTTAAAGGCATTTTCCGTCCGTGTGTTTCTGGATGCAGTGACTTCCCGTCCTCGTCTGATGGCCATGATCACTGCATCACATGCCTGGGCAAGAATGCTGGCGCAGTGTTCGTGGTCAGCTTGTGCTCTCTCTCTTCGGAGATTGAGCCACCCCCCCTTTGCTGCTACCCATTCTGTTGCTCTGGCTACATGCCTAAGGCAACAGAGTTGGTTAGCACTTTGGGAGATCTCAGAGTGATGGTGGAGACTCCCGTCGGGTCAGTCCCTGTGGGCCCCCCAGTCCTCTGCAGTGTTGGGATCAGAGCTGCCGGGTGACAGCGCCGTTCCCCTCGGGGGCCCGCTGTCACTTTTGGTGCTCCAGATAAGGACCAGATGTTGATCGCTGCATTTGGAGAGTGGGCTGCTCTTCTCTGAGAGAAAGAAGAGCAGCCCCCCTTTGGGCTGGGTTGTTCCTGCTGAGTCAAACTCGGAGCTGACGGCCGTGCTTGCCCAGGCAGCTGTGCCTTGGACTGGAGCGGAACCTTCCGCCTAGTCTAGGGCTCTCACAGCAGATTGGTTCCCGGAAGTGCATGAGGATGTTTAGGTTGTGGAAGGCATCTTTTTCTGCCTGAAGCAGCTTTTTCCTCCTCCACTCTCACTACCCTCGATGGGGGGCTGCCAAGGGATGTGTGCAGATTCTTCTGGTGGAGTGTGCCCGTAATATGCTGCCACCTGTATGAGTCGTCAGCATCTCCCGTCCTAGGCCTATAGACAGCGGCAGCTCTTGCTGCCAAGGCTTACAGTGTGCTGGACAGGCAGCCTCCACCCTGCTTGCCGTGGTCATCCTGCAGGTTCACCAGGCCAAGGCACTTAAGCAGCTTCACGAGGGTAGTTCTGAGCCGAGGTGACGCAGGAGCTGTGCTTGGTGACTGAATTTGCCCTCTGGGTGAAGGCAGTCACAACGAAGGCCCTTGGACAGACGATGTCCACCTTGGTGGTCCAGGAGCGCCATCGCTGGCTACATCTTGTGGAGATGTGGGACACTGACAAAGTTCACTTTCTTGATGCCCCCTCTTCCAAGGTGGCCTTTTCGGTGATGCTGTTGAAGGCTGTGCCAAGCAGTTCTCAGCAGTTCAGAGGCAGACGGAGGTCGTCAGGCGCATTCTACACCTCCACGCAGCCTGACCCCCATCTGTTTATCGCCTTGCTGCACTGGCTCCGTCGCGGACTGAGACTGCCCCTCATCCCCGTCGTAGAGCTGGCCGCAGGAAGTAGATGCCCGCTGTTTAGGTCCCTGATAAGCCCTCCAGAGGGATGGCTAACTGACCCTGAGAGAACTGGCCTGGGCTGCAGTCCTTTCCCCGGATGAGGGCCGGGGGAGGGTCTTAGGTTGTTCCGCCGCCAGGCCATCGCCTAGTGGTACCCCCATTCTCAAGGACAGTTCCCTCCAGTCCAGGCCCAATTGGACATTGCCCAACAGTGAGAAACGCATCGTTTCCTCACTCCCAAGCTTGTCCCTTTACTTCGCCAGGGCAGGTGAGGCTGCATTTGAAAAGCCTGTCTTTAGGACAGCGCTCCTGACCACGCTCGCCTCTGCCAAGAGGGTTGGGGGACCTGCAGGCACTGTTGGTCATCGACTCGTGACTAGAGTTCGGGCCTGCCTACTCTCACGTTATCTTGAGACCCAGGCCTGGCTACGTGCCTAAGGTTCCCACCACACCCTTCAAGGACCAGGTGGTGAACCTGCAAGTGCTGCCCATGGAGGAGGCAGACCCAGTCCTTACTTGTGTCCCGTTCACGCTTGCGCATGTATGTGGACCGTACGCGGAGCTTTAGATGCTCCGATCAGCTCTTTGTCTGCTTTGGAGGTTGTCAGAAGGGAAGGGCCCTCCCAACAGAGGTTGGATAGTGGAAGCCATTGCCTTGGTGTACACTCCCAAGGCTTGCCGTGCCCCCTTGAAGTGGGGGCTCACTCGATTCCGAGTGTTGCCTCCTCCTGGACGTTGGCGCATGACAACCCTCTATCAGACATTCGCAGACTTGTGGGCTGGGCGATACCTACACCCTTGTGAGGTTTAACGATCTCAGGGTGGAGCCTGTGTCTTCCTGTGTGTTGGGGCCCACTAAGTAGTGGGCGGGAGGACATGTGTGGTGTCCTTGCTTGCGTTGCCTCCCCCCTGGGATAGGGGGAAATAGGCGTATTTACTCCTTCGCAATGGTTTCCCACTGGTGAACCTTGCGTTGCGATTCCTCCAGCACTTGTTGGTGGGGAGGCTCAGCGGGGGAGCCTCACGCCAGGCCCAGTACTCGTGTGTATGCCACAGTCAGCCCTTGTACTGGGCTAGGTGCCCCATATGTAGTGATTCCCAATTGGTCATCCCATGTGTGTATTCTCAACGATAATATGGTTTCCCTGTCGGTGAACCTGTGTCTTTCCCTTGGCACTTACCACCGCCAGTCTCTGTTGACAGTGTGCCATCCCAGTAGGTAGGACCTGCACAGAGACCTTCTTATAGGTAGTACTGCCTTGTCAGTCTAGACCTCATCTCCACACGTTACCTCCTTTTAGCAGGGTGTGGTCTGCGCAGCGCCCTTTCCCTCGTAGGGGGTGCTTTCCCCAGTGTTCTCGTGGCTATCTCAAGAGAGAAAGGAGACCTGTGCACCGAGGTGCTTTCTCCTGGGGGGATAGGAACAGTTGTCACGATCTCTCCGCGTCAGGACTTCGTATCCGGTGGGGCTTCGATGGCTGCCTGCGTGGAGCACTGGGTAGGTTACAGAGGCAGGGGAGCTGTCGTTCAGAGGCATGCCTTGCATTCCTAGCCTGTAACGTTGGTCGGCTTGCGGCGTTTTCCATAGGGACCCCATACGTCAGTACGTTGACGTAACATTGAATGTGAGTGACTGAAGGGGAAAGTCTTGGTTACGTATGCAACCCTCGTTCCCTGAAGGAGGGAACGGAGATGTTACGTCCCCTTACTGAAAACCCGATTCACCACTGATCAGCCGGGACACATCTCGGCTCCTCAGCACAACCTGAATGAAAGTGAGTTGCGGCCGGCTTTATACCCTCTTCCGGGTGGGCGTGCCCCGGCGCGCAAATCCTTTGCCCCAATGCTCATTGGCTCTGTCCTCTCGGGCCGATGTTCATTGGCGCGTTTTCTACTACTCGAAGGTGATAGGGCTCCCAAGCGAGACCCCATACGTCAGTACATTGACGTAACGTCTCCGTTCCCTCCTTCAGGGAATGAGGGTTACATACGTAACCAAGACGTTTCTAGCCAGAGCAATCACAGGCTGTCAGCAGTAACAGAAGATACTTACATATATTCGAAAATAAATTAAATGGTACAAATGACCCTGTTAGAAATTGTGCATTGTTGTTATGATGTTTGTATTTCTGGAAAATCAGTGACTGTATTTTTTGTGAATTGTCCATGAGTTCCTTCTTTGTCCTGAGAAGTAAATGTGCTCACTGTTCGTAAGGAAAGTCTTCCAGCTACTGCACATTCTCTGGTTTCCCAGCATCATCTGCTCATTTATCCGTTCCCTGCATTGCCTATATGATGCTGAGAACCTGCTTTTTCACATAGGATAATTTAAGGGACTCATAACCACTATTGCAAACAATACATATATTTATTGGTGCTCACAAAGGCAATATTAAGAACCAAAAGAATGTAAAATTTTGATCTGGATATGATCTATGTAAACTGTAATGAGTAATGTGTAAAAATGAATATAGACCTTTATCTCCCATATAAATTACACAGATCACATACTGATGAAAATTGACAATAGTTTAACATAGTATGTTGCCTTCTTGAGCATCAATGAATGTGTTCACCTTTTCTAATAGCTAAATTAAAGTGTAAAAAAAAATGTAACTCTACCTCATATAGGCACTGTCTGGACTCGCATACACCTATAAATTTACATTTATTCATTTACGTTTATTCACAGCAGAAACATTTATTCAAAGTCACTTACAAACTGAAGATGGATCACTGAAACAGTTTATCATAACAGCTATATCAATATCTGTAGTACACAGCTTGTTTAAGATTGATCAATTAGTATCTATAGAGCAGAATTTATCACATAAATTAGTATCGAATTAGTATAGAATTAAAAATGAGAATGAATGGTATGAAAGGTAAAGCTATGTCTTTGGCTGTTGAAAGTTGAGATAAATACAGTGAATCAGGTGGAGTTTGGAAACCATAATAGAGGATAGTAAGTGTGCTTGAAAGTGATATTATATAGTGATATAATTATAAGTGATATAATTATAATAGATTATATTCAATGCCCCCTGCTTTGTTCTTCTTACTCATCAATAGGGAACTGTTACATTATCAACAATGACGTTCTACTAATTTATTTCTATTTTCTTACATTTTTGTGACAGTGTGTCTTAAATGTTTTCCTCATTCATTGATCTTCTGGAATGCAGAGCTGGATGAAGATGAAACTGAGGTACGATCATCACCCCCAAGTAATAGAAATCTTGTACTGCCAGTAAGACAGCCAAAAATATGTTTTGCATGTGGAAGCCCTTTAGATCATAGATAATCAGTTTTAATATACTTGCACAGTCATTTAAAAAAATACAGAATTGAAAGTTTTTGTGCAAGATTCAGCTTTTGTTTGTTTAAAAAAAACCCGTTATTTAAAAGATACAAAAATGAATAAAAAAGAGACAGCGACTGTATAGAATAGATCATATTCACAATGCATAAGAACAAACCATTGAAACTTATAGCTGAAACTTGTGAATTTATAATTTATCACAATTTCTTGACTGAGGCCCCTGCTAATGAATACACATTGTAAAGAAATCGTGGTGCTGAGGGGAATCATTGTTCTAAATAATTTTTACCTGACATTTTTTAGATGGGTACATTCTAAAAACTGCTGGGTTAAAAAACAACCCAACCTTAACCCCACCACTAGGTCACTACTGGACAGAACACGAGTAGTAATTACAATAAACTGTGTGTCAAACTGTCAATCAAAAAACCCTAATTAATTTATTACCCTGTTTAGGGAGGGGTGTCCTATTTTGGGTCTAGTTTTACATGTCAATCATGTTTATGTACAAAATGTACTTTTAACCCATGTCTCCTCCTGAGGAGGTGCCCCCTCTCTACTCTGGCTCAGTCAGTCAAGCGGAGGATCTGGTCCCCCTGTGAATTTATTGCCCTATTTTAGAGTTTGTCTGTTTTCCATTCTAGATTGTCCATGTCATTAGTGTTTACGATCATAAGATTTAGTCTACCCTGTGACCACATGGTTCTGGCTATCACTGAGGATCTGAACTCCTCTCCAGCTTTCTACACCAGATCATTTTTTGACTTTCTCCTAACAGTTGTGTGATTGTGAACAATTAGGTTTGAATGTGTGAAAAGTTTTGTAAAGGGTAAATAACTGTTTACAGTGTGTGTGTGTTGACCGTAGTAAGAGCTGCGTTCCGTTTGTAGCGTTTACACTTCAGACACAAAATTAAAGTGTGTGATCTGAGACTTTGGGTTCCCCCTACGTCCCCAACATGTGTATTCCATGCTTGTTTATTGCAGCCTGTGGGGTATATCGTTCAAAAGTGTGTGTGTATCATCACCTCCTAAGGTAATGGCTTTATAGAGCCTGTTAAAACTGAATAAATGTTTTAAAAGAAAACATGGCCTCCCTGTCTGACCCCTTCTGACAACTAGTTTTCTGATTAAAGGACCCAACGTGTTCTTCTTGTCTGGGGTGATAACCCTGTTAACAAACTCTGATGCTGTCTGCATCCATTGGTTTGTAGAGGCTATTAAAACAGAATAACGTTTTAACAAAGCACATGTCCCCTATCCTGTTTGACCCCTTCTGGCTTGGGAAGATACCTGTCCAGGGTGAAGAGTGTTCTTAATACGATTGTTAATAATCTGATGCTAGCACTAGATGTCTAGATAATCAAGGAATGACATTTTTGACAAATAAAAAAAATAAAAAGCCTCTTCTGGTTTACGGTAAGTATTCTGCATCTTCATCTAGTTTTCTGATTCTAGTTTCCTGACCAAGCCTCGAACTTAAGGATATTCCTTCCCGACTGGAAGGAATATCCTTAATGTGTGTACTGACACCCATAGACCCCTTCCACTTCCACTGAGCTTGATGTCTCAGATAATGAATCTTTCACATAAATACATCTTATACTACTTTAGGGTAAATCTTCACATTATAACAAGAAAAGAATGGTACATAGTCTTCTTTTTATTTCAAAGCTTTTATTTCTAATCTTTTTTTATTTAATGTTTAGTTTTAAACAGACCTTTGACAATATCTTAAATTAAAGGTGGCCTATTTTATATATGCATATAAAAAACAAAACAAAGATAATGTTACCATAATCATGGTCTTTGTGTTAACCACTCTCGCTGTGTCTGTTCAGCCAAAAAACCTTTTGGGGTGCATCTATGGACTTTCATGAAAAGAAAATGATCTTTTTATGTAATTTTTTTTCCCAAATGGAAACCAGAAAACTTGTACACAGTCTTACATTTTTCTTTTTAATTGTTTACTTTTAGAATATATATCTATAGATAAATCTGTATAAGGTTGCAAATACTAATTTTATTTTGGAATAAATAAAAAAAATAGAGATATACTGATACCATAATCATAGTTTTAAATATGCAGATTGTTTAGCACTGTTTAAATTTAAACACCCATGTTCATCTGCCTGAAATAATGGGATAAGGAAATCCTGTGTGTGTTTGAGTGTACAGATTCTGTGTCTAGATGTTCGCAGCATCACACCTCAGATAAACCCTCAGTCCTTTTGGTGACTCCTTGTGTTGTAAACTTTACATTCAGAACAACATAAACTATTTACTCTGTGTACTTCTGCAATAAATATCTCATCACTTTAGACAGTTTCTAAGTTAAATCTGTATTAGAGTTTGTGAAGACTATTTCATTTTTAAAATATAAAAATAACGATACAACCATCATAATCCTGTTTTAAAATATGGGTTGTTTTGCATCGTTTTAAATTGAAACAATGACACTCTCGTTTTGGACAACATTTAGCCAAACAATCTCACGCATCTTATTTAACATCGACTGTGTCACACTGGGCTGGGTATGTGTTTATGTTATCAGTTTTCTTTTGATGTTTTGTCTATTGTCTATTGTCACTCTGTCTATTGTCTGTATGTATATGAAAACCAGCTGTAGCTTGTCTCTGTGTGTGTAGCTGATAATCTTTATATCGTTTTAGATAGATTGTGAGCTGGTTCATGTGATCCCTCTAAAATACAGGCAAGCAGCAAAATGTATTTACATTTATGGGTTTCTAAGAACTCCTATATCTAGTTTAAATTCAGGTTTTACAGATGACTAAGAAAGTGACTACAGCATACAGGAAAATCTGCAACTTCTGCAGAAAATAACTTTTTATCAGCTCTTGGAAAGCTCCTGATTTAAAGGTAACATGGATCGTTATCACAAGATTTAGTTATCTTATTCAGACAAACGTTTTTTCATGTTTTCAGCCTTTATCTTATGGATTCTTGATTCTTGAGTACTGTCAAACATATATATTCTCTTTTGCCTTCATCTTAGGTCTTTCACTGGAGTAGAATAAAAGGGAATTTGCATCAACATGAAAAGGTAAGACATTACCCAAACCAAAACTTGTGTGTTTTGGATTGATCCATTTACTTTGTATGTTCTGTGTCAAACAACTGCGTCAATGAATAAATCATTTGAAAAAATCAAATTATTTGAAGTGTGAATATTTCAGTCAGCAAAGTTCTTAATAAATGTCTTAATAAATACCTGTACCGTAAGTAGAGAGTGTAGCAAATGGCCAAATCCTAAAGCTATACCATGAAATAACACAACATGGATCTCTCATTGACAGCACGGCAATGATTTTTCTCATTTGGACTCACAAACCCCGCCTGTTTATTCACATGGGTTTTGTGTTCACACCCCGAGGATGTCAGGAACATCTTAATTTATTCACCTCTGTTACAAAATTCAATGGTTTCAAAATTAACTTATTCACCTTCTGTTAAAAAAATGCATTACCTTTTAGTCAGGTTACAATGTTGTCAGACTTTACATTAAGGATTGTTTTCCTTAATGTTTGCCAATATTCATGGATGACATGCACTCCAATGTGTTTAGCATGCTAGTTGCATTACATGTCTTACCAATCCAAATGGAATGAAAACACCAGCAAATAGCAGTCTTCCATTTATTTGTTATCCAGCAAAACGTAAAGGCACGTAAAAACATTATGGCGTTTGTTTTTATGCTTTAATATGTTCCTTGCTACTTTTTCCACTTGTCGAACTGAAATCCTTTTGAGTTTTCGACTTATCACACTGATTCAAATCCCCCTTGTTACACAAAAATACCAATGGACACCATTTACTGTGAACACTTTTTCACTCTTTCATCAGACCTGGAATTACACCGTCCTTGTTTTGAATTCTCATTTAATTGTCATGCTACATTGTCTCATTTTCCTTCCTCTCCCTTCATGTTATGTTTCACAGCAATGCTGGTGAGATCTAGTTGTTTTTAGTTTCTCATTGTTCATGGCCATGTTCTTGGATGTATGTTTTGGTTTAATAAAAATAAGCACTTACAACTGACTTTGTCTTGATATTATTGCTTTATTTTATTCTTTATCCAGTATTATTTGTTGCTGTTGTATGTGTGTGTGTGTGTGTGTGTGTGATATTTATTCTTTTGCACTTTCAACAATATTTTAAGTGGTCAACAACAGTTCTTGATAAAGGTAAACTCAGTTGTGTTTCCACTAATTAAAACAGTGTGTTTTAGGGTAGTTTTCTTTTAAGAACATTGCCTCCTGGCAAAAACATACATTTATAAAATCATACAAACATTTTACATTTAAAAGCCCTATGCTGAGTGTTGGTTTCATAAGCACTATTATTTGCTTGGAACACACCGGCACAAACACTGCTAGGTGTAAGAAGGTTACAAGAATTACGCCAGCACAACTTTTCTTTCTGTTTGTATGTGCATGTAGGTGTTCTATCTATATAGTGTGGACTGAAAGATGATAACTTAATGTTGATATCAAGCAACGAATACTGGCCACAGGGTGATGGTATGACTGAGCTGATGTGACTAGCATTAGTCTAACACAATGTAGGCATGGTTCACATATTGCCACGAAAGTCTAAATATTTCATGTTCTGAATTAACATTATACAGTCTGTATTTACTGTTTATTTAAAATTAGGCTATTATAAAACCATGAAGAAATATGTTTCTTAGACCGGTGGTCTTATTGTTTTGTTTATCTTAATTTTAGTACCTAATAAAACGATTTACAGACCTTTAACATTTTTTAAAACTATGCATGTCTAAGGCTGATTAAAACCACTAAGACCACCGGTGAGACCATTTTTGCAACAGGTGTAAAATTACACTGCACACATCTAGTAAAAGTTGTTTTATGTTTATGTGCAAAATCTTTCAACAGTAAGCACAGGACATGTAACTTCAGTAACGTTTCTAAATATCGCTTCAGTCAGAACAACATTGGTCAGGCGTAGTTTTTGAAGATTTGGATCAACGTTTGTATCTTAATACTATCAACAAACACTTAAAAGATGACCTGTCATCACGATATAAAAAACTAGAACTGAGGACAAAGCATTGGTATAAACAAAGTAAAATAACCATATAGTTGAATGTTTTTTATTAATTTGATGCATGTCTGGAACTTGTTAATCCTTAAAAACATTGTTCAATGATTGTCCAAATGATTTTTTTTAGACCGGCTGGAACATCATATCAGAGAATACTGCTGGTCTAACCTATATTTGTATGTAGATGTAGTTGAAAAATGTAGAACTGAAAAATGAATTTTAGACCTTAAGATGACGATACGTTGTTACAAGGAGCAGCGTGTTTTTCCTTGATGCAAAAGTGTTGTTTGCATTCGATGCTAACAAGTACTGCGTTGTGTCTTTGTACAGTTTCAGAGGAGCTTAATGAGTTGATATTCCTATCATTTAGATTGAGCTGTTGTGTTGATCACACTCGAGCCAACCATTCTAGTTAAACGTTATCTGATTTAATTTGCCACAGTTTGCGGCTAACTGTAAAGCTTCTGGACAGGTGGGGTCAATGTGGTGTGTGGTATTAGTTCTAAAATTAGATTTGCTTGGTTTATGAACCCGCATGAATATGATAGGTTTTTGAATTCTGGGCGCTGCAATGTGATGTAATGATGGTGTGTCTGAACAATCCATGAACAGTTTCTGTGGCATCAGAGCTAGAAAAGAAACATATTTCTTCATGGTTTTATAATAGCCTAATTTTAAATAAACAGTAAATACAGACTGTATAATGTTAATTCAGAACATGAAATATTTAGACTTTCGTGGCAATATATGAACCATGCCTACATTGTGTTAGACTAATGCTAGTCACATCAGCTCAGTCATACCATCACCCTGTGGCCAGTATTCGTTGCTTGATATCAACATTAAGTTATCATCTTTCAGTCCACACTATATAGATAGAACACCTACATGCACATACAAACAGAAAGAAAAGTTGTGCTGGCGTAATTCTTGTAACCTTCTTACACCTAGCAGTGTTTGTGCCGGTGTGTTCCAAGCAAATAATAGCGCTTATGAAACCAACACTCAGCATAGGGCTTTTAAATGTAAAATGTTTGTATGATTTTATAAATGTATGTTTTTGCCAGGAGGCAATGTTCTTAAAAGAAAACTACCCTAAAACACACTGTTTTAATTAGTGGAAACACAACTGAGTTTACCTTTATCAAGAACTGTTGTTGACCACTTAAAATATTGTTGAAAGTGCAAAAGAATAAATATTACACACACACACACATACAACAGCAACAAATAATACTGGATAAAGAATAAAATAAAGCAATGATATTGTTGGAAACTTTTCCTTCTTCGAAGCAGAGACCAGGAGACGTTGGGATATCGTTCAAGCAGAAGTTACTCTTTATTGAGGACTCGCTGTGCGTCGCTGTAGTCATCCAAGTCTGACTATAGCTCAGCACAGTGGAGTTTATACCCTTCAAGGGGATGTGATACATAGAGGTGGAGACAATCTAAACAAAGCATGCAAATGTAGTACAGGAATCAGCCGGTTGCCGGCGTCTCCTCAATCCTGATCTAATCAGCATAACAGTGCCATTCAAATGCATAGATGTTAATCCAATCAATTTGACAGTATGGCCCATACCTTCACATTATCATAGGGACAAAGGCACAGCTGTGCCTTGATCTTAGCAATCACCTTTAACTTGGGACCCTGCCCAATGCTCAGGAAGTGCGTAAAGACAAAAGTTGAATGTCTCAGACGCCTGGGCTATCTGAATTGACCTACTTAGAATGTCAGCATCTTCACCTTAAAATGTATTTATCATTTTATAAAATTTGTAATCCCACAATATCAAGACAAAGTCAGTTGTAAGTGCTTATTTTTATTAAACCAAAACATACATCCAAGAACATGGCCATGAACAATGAGAAACTAAAAACAACTAGATCTCACCAGCATTGCTGTGAAACATAACATGGAGGGAGAGGAAGGAAAATGAGACAATGTAGCATGACAATTAAATGAGAATTCAAAACAAGGACGGTGTAATTCCAGGTCTGATGAAAGAGTGAAAAAGTGTTCACAGTAAATGGTGTCCATTGGTATTTTTGTGTAACAAGGGGGATTTGAATCAGTGTGATAAAGTCGAAAACTCAAAAGGATTTCAGTTCGACAAGTGGAAAAAGTAGCAAGGAACATATTAAAGCATAAAAACAAAAGCCATAATGTTTTTACGTGCCTTTACGTTTTGCTGGATAACAAATAAATGGAAGACTGCTATTTGCTGGTGTTTTCATTCCATTTGGATTGGTAAGACATGTAATGCAACTAACATGCTAAACACATTGGAGTGCATGTCATCCATGAATATTGGCAAACATTAAACATTGAACATTGGGAAAACAATCCTTAATGTAAAGTCTGACAACATTGTAACCTGACTAAAAGGTAATGCATTTTTTTAACAGAAGGTGAATAAGTTAATTTTGAAACCATTGAATTTTGTAACAGAGGTGAATAAATTAAGATGTTCCTGACATCCTCGGGGTGTGAACACAAAACCCATGTGAATAAACAGGCGGGGTTTGTGAGTCCAAATGAGAAAAATCATTGCCGTGCTGTCAATGAGAGATCCATGTTGTGTTATTTCATGGTATAGCTTTAGGATTTGGCCATTTGCTACACTCTCTACTTACGGTACAGGTATTTATTAAGACATTTATTAAGAACTTTGCTGACTGAAATATTCACACTTCAAATAATTAGATTTTTTCAAATGATTCATTCATTGACGCAGTTGTTTGACACAGAACATACAAAGTAAATGGATCAATCCAAAACACACAAGTTTTGGTTTGGGTAATGTCTTACCTTTTCATGTTGATGCAAATTCCCTTTCATTCTACTCCAGTGAAAGACCTAAGATGAAGGCAAAAGAGAATATATATGTTTGACAGTACTCAAGAATCAAGAATCCATAAGATAAAGGCTGAAAACATGAAAAAACGTTTGTCTGAATAAGATAACTAAATCTTGTGATAACGATCCATGTTACCTTTAAATCAGGAGCTTTCCAAGAGCTGATAAAAAGTTATTTTCTGCAGAAGTTGCAGATTTTCCTGTATGCTGTAGTCACTTTCTTAGTCATCTGTAAAACCTGAATTTAAACTAGATATAGGAGTTCTTAGAAACCCATAAATGTAAATACATTTTGCTGCTTGCCTGTATTTTAGAGGGATCACATGAACCAGCTCACAATCTATCTGAAACGATATAAAGATTATCAGCTACACACACAGAGACAAGCTACAGCTGGTTTTCATATACATACAGACAATAGACAGAGTGACAATAGACAATAGACAAAACATCAAAAGAAAACTGATAACATAAACACATACCCAGCCCAGTGTGACACAGTCGATGTTAAATAAGATGCGTGAGATTGTTTGGCTAAATGTTGTCCAAAACGAGAGTGTCATTGTTTCAATTTAAAACGATGCAAAACAACCCATATTTTAAAACAGGATTATGATGGTTGTATCGTTATTTTTATATTTTAAAAATGAAATAGTCTTCACAAACTCTAATACAGATTTAACTTAGAAACTGTCTAAAGTGATGAGATATTTATTGCAGAAGTACACAGAGTAAATAGTTTAGTTGTTGTTCTGAATGTAAAGTTTACAACACAAGGAGTCACCAAAAGGACTGAGGGTTTATCTGAGGTGTGATGCTGCGAACATCTAGACACATCTGTACACTCAAACACACACAGGATTTCCTTATCCCATTATTTCAGGCAGATGAACATGGGTGTTTAAATTTAAACAGTGCTAAACAATCTGCATATTTAAAACTATGATTATGGTATCAGTATATCTCTATTTTTTTTATTTATTCCAAAATAAAATTAGTATTTGCAACCTTATACAGATTTATCTTCAGATATATATTCTAAAAGTAAACACTTAAAAAGAAAAATGTAAGACTGTGTACAAGTTTTCTGGTTTCCATTTGGGAAAAAAAAAATTACATAAAAAGATCATTTTCTTTTCATGAAAGTCCATAGATGCACCCCAAAAGGTTTTTTGGCTGAACAGACACAGCGAGAGTGGTTAACACAAAAACCATGATTATGGTAACATTATCTTTGTTTTGTTTTTTATATGCATATATAAAATAGGCCACCTTTAATTTAAGATATTGTCAAAGGTCTGTTTAAAACTAAACATTAAATAAAAAAGATTAGAAATAAAAGCTTTGAAATAAAAAGAAGACTATGTACCATTCTTTTCTTGTTATAATGTGAAGATTTACCCTAAAGTAGTATAAGATGTATTTATGTGAAAGATTCTTTATCTGAGACATCAAGCTCAGTGGAAGTGGAAGGGGTCTATGGGTGTCAGTACACACATTAAGGATATTCCTTCCAGTCGGGAAGGAATATCCTTAAGTTCGAGGCTTGGTCAGGAAACTAGAATCAGAAAACTAGATGAAGATGCAGAATACTTACCGTAAACCAGAAGAGGCTTTTTATTTTTTTTATTTGTCAAAAATGTCATTCCTTGATTATCTAGACATCTAGTGCTAGCAGCAGATTATTAACAATCGTATTAAGAACACTCTTCACCCTGGACAGGTATCTTCCCAAGCCAGAAGGGGTCAAACAGGATAGGGGACATGTGCTTTGTTAAAATGTTATTCTGTTTTAATAGCCTCTACAAACCAATAGATGCAGACAGCATCAGAGTTTGTTAACAGGGTTATCACCCCAGACAAGAAGAACACGTTGGGGCATGTCCTTTAATCAGAAAACTAGTTGTCAGAAGGGGTCAGACAGGGAGGCCATGTTTTCTTTTAAAACATTTATTCAGTTTTAACAGGCTCTATAAAGCCATTACCTTAGGAGGTGATGATACACACACACTTGAACGATATACCCCACAGGCTGCAATAAACAAGCATGGAATACACATGTTGGGGACGTAGGGGGAACCCAAAGTCTCAGATCACACACTTTAATTTTGTGTCTGAAGTGTAAAAGCTACAAACGGAACGCAGCTCTTACTACGGTCAACACACACACACCGTAAACAGTTATTTACCCTTTACAAAACTTTTCACACATTCAAACCTAATTGTTCACAATCACACAACTGTTAGGAGAAAGTCAAAAAATGATCTGGTGTAGAAAGCTGGAGAGGAGTTCAGATCCTCAGTGATAGCCAGAACCATGTGGTCACAGGGTAGACTAAATCTTATGATCGTAAACACTAATGACATGGACAATTAGAATGGAAAACAGACAAACTCCAACACAGGGCAATAAATTCAGAGGGGGCCATATCCTTAGGTTTGTGGTGGACAGATACCGCACATCCACCTGTACAATTGCACATTTCTTCAGGTTAGCCGTCAGCCCGGCCACACGCAGAAACCTCAGGACTGCCCGGAGATGTTGCATATGTTGCCGCCAGTCATTATTGTATATGATGATAACATCTAAGTATGTGGTGGCATATGCCTGATGGCGTCGTAGGACCCGGTCCATGAGGCGCTGAAACGTGACTGGTGCTCTGAATAGCCCAAACGGAAGCATCTCAAATTGGTGCAAACCAAACGGTGTGGTAAAGGCTGTTTTCTCCCGGGACATTGGCGTTAGGGGGATTCGCCAATATCCCTTTGTCAAATCCAGTGTCGAATAAAATCGAGCCGTGCCTAACCGATTGAGCAACTCGTCAACCCGGGGCATTGGATAAGAGTTGAATTTCGACACTGCATTCTCCTTTTGATAGTCAACACAGAACCTGACCGAGGCCGACACCCATAAAGAAGCTTGAATGGGGAAAACCCGATGGAGGCTTGGGGAACCTCACGAATCGCAAACATCAGGGGTTCCAACCAGTGATCCTAATTTTTTGCATCCTCGTGTACGAACTTACGAACCATGTTTTTAATGGTTTGGTTACATCGTTTGACCAGCCCGTCCGTTTGAGGGTGGTACTTGCTGGTTCAAATTGATTTTATGCACAATAATTCATACAGTTCGCGTAGAGTGCGTGACATAAATGTTGTGCCTTGATCAGTGAGGATCTCTTTCGGGATCCCCACCCGAAGATAATATGAAACAGGGCATCCACCACACTCTTTGCTAAGATGTTGCTGAGATGATGATGTCGAAGGGGACATCGATTAACGGTAGTGGGCGCAATGGCGCTTTTGGAACGGTCGGGTGGTTCACTAACTGACATTTGGCGTACACCACCCACGAATGCCCGGCCAGTAGAAACAGGCCATGAGACGGTTGAGTGTTTTGTCTTGTCCTAAATGGATTATATTTAGCCACCTGGAAAAGCATTTCGCGACGGCCTTTTGGAATCAAAGCTGGGTTATATTTTCTTTTGTCTCACAATATAACCGATCCTGGCGAACCGCAAAATAGGGGTACGAGAGAGCTTGTGTGGGATTGACAAAGGTACTGTTGATAACCTGCATGGTATTAAAGGCATTGTGCAGGGTCTCGTCGCGAGACTGCTCAAGGGGAAAGTCCCCGACTGGGGAGAAGGCTATCGTCTCCCCTCGAGCCCACGTTCAACGTACTCGGGCCACCTCACCAACGCCAGCCAGTCTCACGTCCCGGTTGGTTCGGTTTTTGCAGGAGCCATCCTTGCAGATTCACTCTAAAAATGAAATAAACAATGGCCAATTTGTCCCCAAAATAAGCAGGTGGCTGAGGTGGGGATTAACTGCCGCCTCGACTCAATGTTTTTGGGCCCCCAATTGAATTGTGGCCACTGGTGACATGCCTCCCATGAGCTACTGGGCGAACATGAAGGGCTGCCCGGATTCCTGGAGGGTCAGTGAGCGGAAACTCTGGTGATGTTGCTCAGGGGAGTGACCCACGCGATGCAAGATGGCTTTTTTGAGGTTGGCATAGACCAGGAGGCTCCAAATCGGCAGTTGACGTGCAGCAAGCTGGGCTTCCTCCGAGAGTAAAGGGATCAGCCGGACTGCCCAGCCCTCCTCCGACCACACGCACACCTCCGCAGTGTGCTTGAAGAGCTCACTAAATGCCTCTGGGTCATCCTCGACCCCCATCTTCTACAGCAGAAGGTGGGTTGGTGAATGGCTCCTGGGGTAAGGGGAACCCCCGCCCCCCTGTTCCAGCACGGACTGTAACAGTCGCTGATCCTCCTGTTGCCCCTCGAGGAGAGAAATCTCTGTTCTTGGTCCTCCCACAGCTCCAAGAGGGCTTGATGCCATTTTGTCTCCAAACCTGTCTCTCGTTTCTCGTCGCAGCAACGACGAAACCACACCCCACTTTCCACACTGCCGTTACCTTGCAGCTAGCTAGTTAACATTGTAACATTACACCACCAGAGATTACTGTATGCAACGTTAGCTAACGCTACATTAATTATGTAATCGATTAACTTATGTGCAGTCCTGCACACACAGTACACATGAATATTTGCTTCAGTTTAGTATCACTCTGTCTTGGCTCTATGTTAAACTGTTTTTTTCCTGTTCTGAATAAACTAAGAAGTTGCCCTGCCCTCATTTAGAGCATCCTAGCAACCTCATAACATCTTGAATAAGCCATATTTTAGTATCTATTATGCTAAATCATGCTAGCATCATGCTAAATTATGTTAAAACAAGCTAGCATCATGTTAAAATGTCCTAACCTCATGCTAAAATGTGTACAATATAATACAATTTAATTTAAATTAAAGGCCACTTAAGTGTACTTAAAGAGAGTACACTTTAATGACAATATTTCTAAATATACTTGAGTGCACTTTTTAAAATTGCACTTTATAATAATGTCTAATTAAGTATTACTTAAACATACATTTTACATAATTATGATTTTATTGTTTTAAATAAGTACACTTATTTTGATATATTTATCAATATACTAAAGCACATGTAAAATAATTGATTTAAATTTCAATTTAAATGTGTTGTCCAAAATTACATTTGTTAATGTATTTTAAATGTGTTTAGTCACAGTACAGTTTGTAATAATAATGTGTTCTATTTAACTGTGTACAAAATAATTTCCAAATCTTTAATCACAAGACAGCTGTTTGATATACAGATTTTTTTAATGATCTCAGTGCTTACATATTGTGTTAAGAAAATATACACATCCATTTATTGATTTCATTTAGTATCTAAAGCTCACAGTATACAAAGGTTTGGTATCACTGGCAACATTTATGTACAGCACAAGAAAGCATTTAGCTTAAAACACATTTTCATTTACATTTTTTTCATTCTTATGAAAAGAATGTTTTAGATGGTGTATAACTAGATGTGTATAACTCTTTTATTCTTACCCAGTTAGGCTATACTGTACACACTATTCCCATTCTGCATTATCTGGGAGAGGTATGACAAATGTACTGTCCTCTAAATGTAACATTACACATTTTCTTTTAAATGAGTCAGTTTTCACAGCATACACATGATTGGTTTCAGACACCTCATGCACAAACTTGGATGAAATATTCAACTGAATGTCCCTACACAATGGTCTTCTTGACTTTACAAGATTCTGCACGACTACACAGCATTTTTTTTCCACCATCACTCTCTGAGGCACTGTCAGTTTGAAAAGAAACTAAGCTCAAGACTTTACACAAGGTACCATCTTTTAATTCTGCAATAAATTATTTCTTTTCTTTAACCAGCTGTAACATTCTGCATGATAGAGTGTATCACCAATTAGGAAATAACTGTAGAATGAACAGTTAGACACTTTACCACCATTCAGTTCTTCAGTGGCAAAGACATGTGATGCAAAGACAGTGTCAGAACGAAGACCAAACACAGTGACATTTCCTGTCAGATTTTTCCCTGTACAACTCATGGAATTACTATTTTGCAGTTGGGAGAACAGGTCTTTTAGTTTATTGTCTGCGTTGACTAAGCATTTTTCCACCCTTTTTTGCTAACTCTTCCACCTAAAGAATGTCTTTACTATTTGAACAGGTACATGTGTAGCCCCACTGAAGTACTTCAATAAAGTGCCGTTGAAAGATTCAAATGAAAATGTTGATGTTGCCCATAAAGGACCCCAGTTCCTAACACTTTCAGCAAGGTGTGTCAAGAAGTGTACATTAACTGACACATTCTTAATGCCATACAGCACCTCAAACTAAATCACAAACTTCTTCAGCACTATTTCCGCTACACTGACTGCACAGAGTTTCACCTGCTGCTGAAGAAGTATATGCAAAGCAAAAACTAAAAGAAACAGGTGGTTCAAATACTACTTCATTAGAACACCATTTAGAATAGGCAAAGAATAGAAAAGAAGAAATGACCGCCATTCTGATGCTTTCCAATATTTCCTGTCTTGTAATGACCTGGGTGTTCCGGCTATCTCTACAAGAGGTTTTATAGCCAACAGTTTTTGGTCAATTACATCTATGTACCACTCTTTGTTGTGATTGGTAGAGTCCAGCCAAAGAGTTGCCAGTTGTCGAGTGACACCCAGACAAACACTATGCTGGTATTCTGGGACAAAAACATTAATCATTTGAAACGTTTGTAAGGGCATCAATTCTGATGGGCCTTTAACACCCTTGACTGGCAGTTTTATGGTAGCTGCCATAGCACGCTCATAATGTTCAGTTTCTGATCTGAGAAGAGGCTCTGGTCTTCTAAATGGATAAGGACCTCCACCTATGTGATCACACCCATATTGTCCATTGAATTGTTTTGTGTTTCTGAGGAGGGGGCGAGCAACTGAGTCAGAGCTACATATTAGTGCATACACCTTGGAAATGTGCTCTACATTCTGTGAGTTTTTCCAAATTAACCCTTCCCTCTCAAGAGAACACAGCTCATTCACAAAAGGGTTTAGCAGCACAGACAAGATAGGTTTCTTTTCACCAAACCAAATGCATGGAACACAGATATTGTTTTTTCTGTCCTTTAGCTGTACTTCTATGACCTGACATTGAATGGGCCACACCTGGTAATTTGAGCTTCTGAAAATGGGAATTCCATCACAATTCCACAGTTGTTACTCCACCTCCTCCATGCCACCAGAGGGAACCGTCGCCTGAATACTAGTCTCGGTGTGAACTACATTTCCCATCATGCCTGGGACTGATTACTTCCTGTTTGGACACCTGAACCTCATTTACTCCTGTATATAAACCCTATGCTTTGTTTAACTCATTGCAAAGTCTTGTTTTGCCCTGGCAACAATTCCAAGCATTTATATTATTCAGTTGGATTACCCGTTTTGATTCTGGACTGCTAAGTGGATTATACGATTGTTTTGCTGCCTACCCCTACCTCGGCCCGTCTTTGGATTTATCGTTTGTTTGCCACCTGCCCTGATCCCGGATTTGTTTGATTATATGATTCTAGCTGCCTACCTTCGACCCTCGCCTGTCCCTCGACTACGTCTCTGCCTTGCCTCTGAAATACCAGTTACTGTTGTTGACCTTGCCTGTCTGTTTATTCTATTAAAACCACTGCAAATGGATCCTCATGTCTCTGACCCTATGTTACAGAAGACTTCGCCATACAACGATCCAGCAGCGGTTTCCAGATTAACGACTAAAGTGTCAAATCAGGGTTCCTAGCTAGCAGCACATCATCAGCAGCTTAGTCGTCTGACTACGCTAACAGACGAGCTTGTGAAGACTTTTTAGAGCATGCAGCTCCCTAACGCTACTGCTGCACCACCGCCAGCTCCAACTTCAACTAGCATTAATCCAGTTCCCTCTACATCCGCAATTCCCAGAATGGCTTTTCCTAAAAAGTTTGACAGCAATCCCGCAAAGTGCAAGGGTTTCCTACTCCAGTGTACTCTGTTCCTCAATCAGCAACCTCTACTCCACCGAAGCTAGTCGGATAGCCTTCGTCAGCTCACTGCTTACCGGGAGGGCTCTCGACTGGGCATCCGCCATCTGACAGGTCGACGGATCAATTTTCCTGGCTTACAATGCCTTCCTAGAGCAAATCAGGGAGGTTTTTGATCATCCGGCTGAGGGGAAAAGCCCAGGAGAGCAACTGCTAACACTCAAACAGGGCAGTCAAACAGCGGCCAAATATGCTCTGACTTTCCATACTCTTGCCGCTCAGACCGATTGGGTTGAGAATACATTCAAGTTACTTTTTCGAAGAGGTTTAAATCAGCAACTACAGTCGGAGTTAGCCTGCCGTGACGAGGGAAAGACTTTAGCTGAATATATCGGACTCGCTATTCAGGTAGACAACTTAATACATACACGACGCTCAGAGTTACCCAGTTTTTTTCTCTCTACCAGGGATGCTTGCGGACCCGAACCGATGCAGCTTGGATTTACTCATCTTTCATCAGAGGAGAAAGAACGTCATACAAGACTATAACTCTGTCTGTACTGTGGTGAACCTGGTCATCGAAGAGCCTCCTGCCCTGTGCGCCCGACAAGAGAAGCAAAACCCATGAGTGCTCTGCTCTCTTCTGCCTCTCAACACTCAACTATTAACATTTCAGTTGCGCTAATGACCCCAGATAAGACAATATCGACTTAGGCTCTGATTGACTCCGGTGCAACTGGCAATTTTATCTCCTCAGAATTCGCACAGCAGCACTTCTTGAAACTAACAGCTTGTAATCTATCCCTAGCAGTGGCGGCGTTAGACGTCAGACCCATTGGAGAAGGTACTATTCATCAGATCACCAAAGAACTAAGATTTCAAGTCGGCGCCCCGCACTCAGAAGTGATCAGCTTTAATGTAATCCCCTCGCCTCAACACACCCTGATTCTTAGTTTACCCTGGTTGCGCAAGCACAACCCAGTCATTTCCTGGTCGGAGGGTCAGATAGTTAAATGGGGCACTTCATGTCATGAACTATGTTTACTAAAGTCAACCGCCTAGCTATTAACCCTAAACAATCTAAAGAGGCAGACGACACAAGGGTAGTGCTTCTCAACTTCCACCACACAGAGACACTGATTTGGTGCCTGGGGCAGTTCTACCCAAGGGAACAGTATTTCCATTATCCCAGCCAGAGTCAGAGGCCATTAAGAATTACATTCAGGAAGAATTAGGAAAGGGTTTTATACAACCTTCAAATTCTCCCATGGTGGCTGTTTTTTTCTTTGTCAAAAAGAAGGATGGAGGTCTGCATCCATGCATTGATTACTGGGGGTCTAAATGAGATCACAGTTAAGTTTCATTACACCCTACCCTTGGTCCCGGCCGCTCTAGAACAGTTACGTCAGGCCAAATATTATACTAAGCTCCACCTTCTCAGCGCTTAATTAAATAATTTAATACGTATCCGAGAGGGGGACAAATGGAAAAACGCTTTTTTCAACTTAGTGGACACTACTAGACCAAAAGTGACCAAAGTGTCTGGCCAACAGCCCTTCAGTCTTTCTGTCGTTCATGAATGATGTATTCCGTGACATGCTAGACAAATGGGTCATAGTTTACATTGATGACGTATTAATTTACTCCCAAACTCTAGAGGAACATGTTCGACATGTTAGAGTCGTGCTTGAACGTTTGATACAGAATCAACTTTATGCCAAGGTAGAGAAATGGGAGTGTAGGGTTGAATTTTAACTGGCCCCAAAGCCCATTTTCTTTCTTAAAGGGACCTTTTGCATTCCTGAGCCCACAGATGAGCTGATAGAGAACACAGGCTATTGTCTGAAATGTTTGTGTTGCATGCAGGGGGTCTAACTTTTGTTGAGTACAGTGGGGGTTAAACATGGTCTTCTGATTGGTCACTTTGGTTGTCTTGAGATGGTTTCAGTCGCATGGTCAAGGAAAGGATAAAAAGGGAATTTAAGATGCTCTGTCTCTTTTTCCCTGGGTCTTTCCCTCTTGCACTCCTCTTCTTTGTGCTCTTCTCTGAGTATTTTTCCTTGAGTTCTGCTCTGGGATTCTGCACTTACTTTATGCTCTTCTTCTTTATCTGGGTTCTAGGCCCAATTTCA
Organism: Chromobotia macracanthus; assembly: GCA_036877525.1. NCBI lineage: Eukaryota > Metazoa > Chordata > Actinopteri > Cypriniformes > Botiidae > Chromobotia > Chromobotia macracanthus. Next base: position 213,624 of record JAZGTH010000050.1, read on the forward strand.
AGCCCTCTCTTTTCTAATCTTTCTCTATTACCTTGCAGACAAAGAATATAAGATATTCTCCACATACACTGTTTAAAGTTGTGTACTGTTTGTCATTTACTATTATATGCATCATCATTGTATCCATTTTATGTATAACTTCAGGCAGTAATGTTAATAAACCTATAAATTGTGTACCAACTAGTTTTGATTCATTGTTAGTAATTAAAACTACCTATTGCAATACAAAATAGAAATTATAGCAACGCTCTCCCACATTTGTCTCTCTCAGTTGTTTCATCATTTGGGCAGAGTATGCTCAGAACTCACTTGTCAAACCCACTACTGGAAGTAACCCCATTCAAGTGCATTCTGGGATATCAGCCACCATTGTTTGCATGGTCAGGTGAACCCACCAATCTCCCATCTGTTACCGACTTGCTTCAGCGCAGCGAGGAGGCATGGGACCGGGCTCACACCCATCTGCTTCATGCTGTAACAAGGCAAACTCTACAAGCCAATCGGAATCGTTGCCCCGGCCCAGTTTACTCCCCTGGGCAATGGGTTTGGCTGTCCACAAGAGACCTACGCCTCAAGCTTCCTTGCAAAAAGCTCAACCCCAGGTATGTTGGTCCATTCGTTTGGATTTGCCAAGTAATTACCGCATATCTCCCACTTTCCATGTGTCCTTGTTGAAACCCGCTGGTGCCCGGGCCAGAGAGTTGGAGGAGGGACACGGAAAGCCTACTCCCCCATTCTGGTTGACGGCGAGGAGGCCTATCATGTTCACGAGTTGCTTGATTCCAGACGCCGGGGTGGCGTAATCCAGAGGTCCTGGGTGAGTGCCAGGGATATTCTGGATCCCACCCTCACAGAGGAATTCCATAGGTCCCACCTGGATAAACCGCCCCCCCCGGCATCATGTTCCTCCTCGAGTCAGGAGCCGCTTGCAGGGCGGGGCTCTGTTACGGAGGAGGTCCCTGCTCCACCTCCTCCGCGTACTGAATACTGAATACTAGTTTCTGTGTGAATTACGTTTCCCATCATGCTGCATACCTGGCATTTACTTCTGCCATTTACTCCTGTATATAAACCCTATGCTTTGTTTTACTCATTGTGAAGTCTTGTTTTGCCCTGGCAACAATTCTGAGCATTATATTACTCAGTTGGATCAGTTTTGATTCTGGAGTAATCAGTAATCAGTAATCAGTAATTAGTAATCAGACTCTATGGTCCAAACGTGTCATTCCAGTGCATTGTTTACATTACAACTGCTTCTAATTAAGGTTCTCTTCAAAACTTCATGTATGGAAGCCACTAACCTACGAACTAATCCAAATAAATCTGCAAAGGTATGTGCATTTTTGTGTACAGTTAATTGGAAATCATTACACTACTAAGTATTAACCTTTATAAGTTCACCCTATTAAATGAGTCACAACGACAGATGAAATATTTTGTACTAAGTATCATCATTATTCCTTTCAGTACAATAGCTGTAGATAATGATTTAACTTAAAACAAAACTCCCTTTCAAGGAAGACTGTTCACTCAGTGGCCATATTTGCAACGTCTCCGGGCAGCTCATACAAGACCTATCTAAATGAATTGGGGATCCTGAAATATCAAAAACAGCTCCCTGAACTTGCAACAAAATTACATATTCATAATTCAAATCAGCAACACAGTCTGAAATGAACTTCACCATGAATGTTGTTTCTTATACTCAAATAGTGCTCAAAAACGTTTTTTTCAGGCTAGGCCAGCCAATGTGCATTGCATAGTTACAATCTGAGCTTTTAATAACAGCTGCAGTGACACAATGACTTTACCAATTAGCGATTGGGGTTCTTTCATGTAGAAGGCGGGAATAAATATTAGAGTGAACCGTCTTTGTATTTCTATAGTCTTTGTTAAACCTTATGATTGCTTTTGCATTTATGGGTGAAGTATTCTTATAATTAATGGAGTGACAAAATTCTTACTTTGTAGTGATACATTGTCTTGAAATATTGACGTTTTTTTTTGTGATAAGACTCTGACAAAACAGGCGGCGACACACATGGTTGATGCTCTGAAGAAGGACCTGAGAAAACAAAAATTGCCTGATCCTAACACAGCCCCACTTTATAACTCAGACTCTAACACCACAGCTATTGATGCAGAATCTTCTCCCATGTACCAGGAACCAGTAACCAGGAATTAGTAAGAAATGTTTTGCAATAAATAAATAGTATTAAAGTATTGCTTCTATATTAAAGCAAATGCTGAAAAGAGTTCTTTTACAGCTTGAGGCAGAAAGTGAGGATGCTAGGTCATCACAGTGCAATGTACTCCATGTTTGTATTACTAGAGTTGCCAAACGTAGTGAAAACCCTGAAAGATATAGTGGCAGCAATGAAGGTGGCCCCAGCCTCATCAAGTGAAGTATAGTGTACAGATGTGGTATCACCACAACCAGAAATGGTATGGATACATATGCACAGATACACTTTGAAAATGAACATATTAAATTGCTAGTTCTAGTCCTAGTTGCATAATAGGCAGTGTTAGGGGTGTGCGACATGACGATTTTTGATTGTGGATGATTAAAATATCTCCACATTCTGCTTTTGAAGAAATATCTTAGTATCATGCTACACCACACATTCTATCAGCTGCAGTTCTGGCGCCTCCGTCTCAATATATAATACAGTGCAACATTCACATCAACTGTTAACTCAACAGCAGAGTTACACTAACAGGACACTGCACATATTCGCAATCACAAAAGTAAATTATTTGCATCTGCTTTAAAGCCTTGCCAGTTAAACATTTAATTCACGTTCTGTTTTGACATGCGCCTTTTCTGAGCACGTACACCTGAAGCGTGCTCACACTAAGAGCCTGTCAAACAGCGCCTGATTACTAGACTGAGTTGTCTTTCTAGTCTGATTGATTTTGCATCTAATACTGTAGATGCATCTAATACTATATACATATATACACAGTGAGTTATGTCTAAAATGAAAGTAAACAGCTGAGAGAGAAACAAATGTGTGCAGCTCTTAAAGCGACAGAACTGAACATGCTGCCGCTTGTCTTTTAAAGGAAATGTTTACTCACTCACATGTTGTCCCAAACCTGTATTATTGTTTTGCTGTGGTGAGCACAAATATTTTGATGATGTTTTGATATTTTAATGAATTTGGGTAACCAAACAGTTGTTGGTTCTCATTGACTTTGATAGTAGGGCGGAAAATACTGTGGACCAGCAACTGTTTGGTTACCCACATTCTGCAATATTACCCACATTCTGCAATATTTTATGTTCCAGAGAAGAAAAACTCATTTAGGTTTAAACAACTTGAGAGTAAGTGATAGTATAAAAATAAAACACTATGACAGAATTGACAGACAGATGACGGAATTTCATTTTTGGGTGAACTTTTCTTTTAATGTTTAACAAAGAAAAAAAATCATTCACTGATCATGACTGAGGACCTTTAATACGGTTGCTTTGAAACAATAGGGAAATTAGTTGGCTTTACTGCTCAGGCAACTTTCAAAATAGTAAAAACAACATGACAAAGAATCGTGATAAAATCATGAATGGTGATATATTCCTGGAAAAATCGCGATATGAATTTTTTGCCATATTGCCCACCCCTAAGCAATGCACAAGAAATATAAAAATCAATGCTGTGATTGCTCGTTTTCAAGGGACAACTCCATCTCAAGTCAGGGCTCTGCTTAGGCAGAAAAGTAACAATAAGAGCTATGCTAAAAAATTCAGGAAAGTAGTGGTGTTAAAGGTTATGATGAGAATTAATTGACCTTTTTGTAATAGACTTAAGACAAAGGGGTAGTTTGTTTAAAGTTCATGCAGTTCTGTATTTGTTGTTTGTAATGTTAGTAGTTTTTTCTGATGTTAAAATGTACAATTCATACTTGTAAGTTTGAATTTTATTTTAACTGTGTAAGTGTAATATGCTAGTTGTAATTTTACAATATTTTACTCCAAGTAAAATATTTAAGTTATTTATTTATTATTTCCTTGTTATTTATTGATTTTTTTGGACCTGTAAAAGTGCACATTCCTTCATTTTAATTTTGTAATAAAATTATTGGGTTCATACTTTTAACTACCAGACTTTGTTTTATTTTCAGTGCAAGCATTGTGGTTTTTGTTTGATAGCAATTTATTAAATTAAAATTAAAATATTTTAATTCACTATAATTGGTTTTCATTATTTGTAGGAGTACACCTTAGCCACATTTAAGAAAGTACATAGAAAGATTAAAGTCCCACTTATGTGGGTCTTAAGTTGATCTAACTGCATTTAATATACATTTAAACTGTGGTATATTTGTAATCAACTACAAATAATATACTAATATAATATTTAAGTGATCAAGCCTTGTGAGACATCAGCCTTGAGATTGTATTTTTTTTCCGATCCCACTGCCTTTTTTCCATGACACCCTATTTTGTGATCTGCTGTGTAGTTCTGTAATATCACATGATAAAATGAGTGTTTTTATGTAGTTCATTTTTTGCCAACAGTATCATATAATGTAGATCACATCATGTATGTATAACACACTCCTAGACACATACCTGTGTGCTCAGCTGGCTGCAACACAAAGTTCTTTGACAATTTATTGTGGGCTGGTCCTTTTCCATGGTGGGACAGATCACCTGCATAATTTTCAAGTTACAAATTCAACCTTTAAATAATTAAAGAGTCACACATAGTTGCCTCTGCTGCTAGGGACACTACAATGAAATGAACAGTTGTGATAATCATGCATTTCTTGTTATGATAGGAAATATATTTGTCTTACAACTGTGGCTACCTTCATGTATGTGAATAGTATACATTTGGTTCCCTTGTCATTTACAGGTGCAATTATCACTATGTCCTCAAAGTGCCTCTGAAGCGGTGTGGGTCCCATGTCGATCTGAAAATAATCAAATCTAATTTATATTATTAAAAATATATTTGTTCTGAATGTAAACACATTTACCTCATAGGTGGAATGAGAATGCTGTCAGTACCAGGTGCTAAAGCATTTCGTTCCCTCCTAGCAGGGTGCCATTGGTTATGTTTGTAACTTAAACATTCCCTTTCAAGTCTGATACTAACATGAAAAAGTTCAGGAGAGTAAGCTAATGGGTACTGACCTGAGACCTGAAGGGATTGGCCTAAACAATGGGCACAAAACCTTACTTGGGCTTAACAATTTTATTTCATAAGATGAGTCCTAACTCCAAAAAGTAGTGCTTTACCAACAAAGGCCTTAAGTTTCTTAATTTTCTTCACAAATGCTGATGCAAGTAGCAGCACAGGCATAAGGAAGATTATATGTAAGACTGATGTATTAAGAAGATCTGGACACAAGCTTCTGATACAAAATACAAATAAGTGCTGTGACATTTTGGAACAAGTGGACACAGCATTTGAGAATTGTCTTGTGTAAAAGTGTGACAACAATAACAGTGGCAATCAAAACAAACATTGGCTAAAACATCAAAGGCAGTTGTTTATTAATAAATTGCAGTTGTATATTAATAAACTGTAGTAATGGTATACAGCATGGAAACATGTATTTTTACATGCAGATGTGCCAGGAATCAAACTCATTATTGATTGCCACATGTTTGCCATACTAGTCTTTTCCAATAACAATTTTGTTCATTGCTGCCAAAGGTTTATTGCAGGTTCACTATTAATAGTGAAGTGTTGCAAATTTATGGCAAATTTACGTTTTCTTTCTGCTACAGATGTACTACACATGAACTGACGCTGCAAATTTACAACTTTTACAAAGTCTTGAATGGGAATAATATTGAGTTTAAACAGCACAAGAAAGACACACTTTAAAGTCTTCTTCATGAAGGTTTTTGTCCTCATAAGCACCCATACTGGCCATCTTGTTTTGAAGATTGTGAAAGTGTATTTCCACATTGTCACCACTCTGGGGGCTTGAGAACAGAACAGTCATGCTAATGATGTCATCCATGTCCATCAATGTGGCGACACTTGTGAAAAGACCAAAAAGATGCATGGACAATTGTAGTGTTTTGGTGAACTGCAAGACATGATAAATTCCACAATGCAACATACACAATTATAATAAATATATCAGTGGTTCTCAAACTTTTGACACCAAGTACCACCTCAGAAAATATTTGGCTTTCCAAGTACCACCATAATGACCAACATAAAAATACAGTAGCATAGTAGGCCTAATTATTCAGCTACCGCTATGCACAGTTCAAAAACTTTTATTATTTATTTAAATTATTTAAATGTATTATTGTCGGCCACTTTAAACATTGTATTTACAGTTACATTGTAACTGTAGTAATGTAGTGTTAATGTAGTAAACATTAACACTGCACTGTGCTTACATACAGGTAAATAAAAAAACTTAAATGAATAAATTAAAATGTACTGTACCTAAAAGTTAAATAAAAACTGTACTGTATTTAAAAAGTTTAAAAACTGTTCTGTACTTAAATTTAAATAAAAAAATGTAGAGTACTTGATCAAAAATGTTAACACAGGCTATATATATATATGTGTAGTTGCGAGTAACAATAACAATGCTTCAGTTCTAGCAAAAAAATCCACTGGTTTGTCCTTGAGCGGTGTATGCTTGGTTGTGAGATACTGTTTTGGATGCAACGGTTTCATGTATTCATTGCTTTTCCCAAAAGAACTTTGCAACATATCACACACTGCAGCCTGGGATCTTTTTTCTTCCCCGCTCCAAATAAAACCAAATTTGATGCAGTTTGAGTCATAATTTCGCACTGTTTTGTATCTTTTGATGCTATGGGGCAGATGCTATGGGGACTTCACCGGCGATACCGAAGTAATCATTGTTAGCACCTGTGCTTGGTGGGGTAACATCCTCCTCCTGATCCACACTTCTTTTGCCAGATTGAACCCACGATAGCAGTTTTGTTGACTTTTTCATCATTTAGCCACCTTGCAGGCTTTTTAAAAGTGTTTTAGCGTTAATTTATATTTATTTCATTGATTCCTCTGTGTACCACTAGAGCCCGTACCACACTCTGAGAATCAGTTAATTATATTATATTAATACGACTATGTATATGTATATATGTAGTAGTGATCTTAACACAGGGCACCAATTACATATGCCACACACAGAGCACTAGAGGTGTAGTGGGCTTTGGCCACACGTCACCCGAAGTGTGTGTGTTTGTGGGTGTCAGATGACCCCTCCCTCCTGTAAGGCAGCTGGTCTAGAAATGAACATTGGGTTCGTTTACAGAAACATACCATAAAACAACAAAACACCAGTTGATACTTGTTCCCAGGCTATGGTTCCTTGCTTCCCCCGTGGGACACTGATGACCCGAATTTCACTTCTGCTTTCCTTCTCATTTTAGACTCAGATCAATGGAGCTCATTGGAGATCACTGTTTTCCTTATATTCAAATTCATATTATGTATTTTACGTCTCTAAATTGATGTTTTAACCTGCCTGGCAAATAAATTGTTTTCTTGATACATTGGAAGTTCTTAAGAAATTGTTATTACCGGTAGATTAGAAGGAGTCCAAGGTTACCGCAAAATTAGTGTCAGGATATGATCATACTGGGGACTTGTTGAAAGGAGCTAGGAGCACATCAACCAAGATCTCCAGGTTTCTGTCTATCACCTGTCTTAACAAGTTGCATGATCATGACTAAGACAACTGTTACTAGATCTGAGCAAGTATGGAACAGCCAGGTTTAATAATATTAGTTTACCCGGCAACCTCTGAGTAAGATCAAAATGAACGTTTTGTGATCGTGAGATCCGCGTATATATTGGCGGCGCGAGACTCAGTGCGACCTTGGGTCCCTAATGAAAGAATAACTAAGAGTATGGGAATCTTCAAGTAATCAAATCTAAATTATGATCAACAGATAACTTGGAATTATTAATCTAAAATTAATATAAAATTGGAGTCAGATTGGAACTAACCACAGGGTCAATAATACTAAATTGTAACAAATTAAACAAATTTGTAGAAATGCTATGGAAAGGCAGAACACGTGAGATACCTTCACCCACACCACTGGATTCCATCATTGGGCCAATGGGTGGTCCTTACACTCCTTTACCTTGGGGCACCAGCTAAGGAATTTCACCTTAACAGTATAAGAACGATCCAAATGGACCATTCAGTAAAATAAAATTATGTAACTCGGAGGGAGTTATCACCCAAATTGAACTTAGTCTGAAGGATTTATGAGATACGGCTAACCTGTACAGCCTCTGGATACTAAAGAAAATTTTATTAAGCAAAATATAAAGGAATCAGGTACAAATTATTTTACCTTTATAGTTCCACTCTACATTTAACTGTGCAAGCACATCTCTTTGTATTGTTAGGAGCCCAAGGGAGGAAGTAACTCCAGAAATTTGGAGTTACTTCAAAAATTGATAATTTTGAAAAGTTTTGGAGTGGAAACAATTTAAAGTTAAGGTTTGCTGTATTGAAAAACTATGGCAACAACTCCAGTAGAATTTTTGAGATTAAAGTATCCCTTGTGTAAAGAACTTATAGATAAGCTCTATAAAAAAATGGAAGAAGAGAACAAAAAACATGATGACAGAAGGCCCAAATAGGGAACATAGTGTTGTGTGAGGATATGGAAACATTGGTAAACATTACAAAATTAAAGATATAGGTCAGAAAAAAAAGCAAGCAAAAGCAAACAAGAAGTGTTAACAATATTCAAAAGAAGGGGAGAACTTCCCGGAAGGAAGCATCACTTGGAAGGAAGCACCACTTGGTATCATGTGAACCACTGCACAAAAGTTCTCAAAGTACGATCAGAAAGAGGAGAAAAAGTTGAAGGAAAGAGAGTCAAACATTGCAGGGTAATAAAGTGCAAAGTTTTGAAATCCTTGAGATAACTATAGAAAAAACTAAGCAGGAAAATCAAGAACATAGGTTGGGCAACATTAATCATCACATTCTTATTGTTAATTTGGAACAAGTGGACGGAAACCACAACCAATGCTGAAAAAACAATAAAATGTGGGACTGGTTTAATCTAAAAGTAGGAAATTAGGGAGCATGGATTGCTAAATTAGGAATGTTTTTGGGAATCAATAACTATAGGAGGATTGTTATTTTGTTGTGTACTTCCCATATTAAAGTCATTAGTCATAAAAGCCAAAGTTAAGCAAATGCAAGTATTAAGATGCCAAGATGATTAATTAATTCTAATAGATAGCAAGGATATATATCTTTATACATATATATATATCTTTTATCTTTTTGGGATTTACAAACATTGTATGAGGATTCAAGCACCTCTAATGAGGACGAAGAAGAAGATGAATAAAGATGAGCCATGCTCTGGGTGTAAGTGCTAGCCTAACCTCTCCCTAAGGCTGACCTTCTACGATGCACAAAGTAACTGTGACAGGGTCCTGGCTTCCAGAGCATGTTGTTTGGACCCTGATTCCCTTTAGTCTTGGTTCTTGTTTCTTGGAGTCGGGATCTGAACTCATGCTCTGGGTCCTTGGGTCCTTGTGGAAGCACATGGCCTCTGTTTTGTTTACATTTGCCATGTGCTCTCTGGTTGCGCATCTTGGGCCCGCTCCCCTTGTTTCCTTGTCCAGTTAGCGCTTGTTTCACGCACCTGTTCGTCCTTGTCTGTTGCCCTATTTAATGCCCGTGTGTTCTCTGTCTTGTGCCGGTTTGTTTCATGATTTTGGGATGTCTTGTCTGATGTCTGATCGTCGTGCTTTCCCGTCAAGTCTAGTCTTGTCCGTGTTCTTGCTGTGTTTTCTGCTCCGTGTTTTTTCTTCATGTTTGAATCCGGTTTAGTTTTTATTCCAGTCTGTGGAGTTATTTTCAGTTAATTTAAAGTCTGTATTGTTTCTGTTTTGCCCCCTTGTGGGTTCTTGTTTTTGTTATTTATTAAAATAAAGGTTTTTCTGTTCAAAGTGCTGTCTGCGACTGGGTTCTTGCCCTGTGACCCAGCTGATTTAACTTTTTATGAGCTTAACCTTAACATCTGATCCATCTCTCTCTCCCTCCCTAAATAACCTCTGACAATTGGAATTCGTGCTCATGAGAGGGTAAAAATAGGTGAGAAACAGGTGACAGGTGACTGCTCTGTGTTTGTATGTGTGCAAAACAAAAAAAGAAACTCTGTCTATCCCTCTGTCCCTTTACTGTCAGTAATTCCTTTATTACTTCTTTGGATTGGGCAGAGGTCGTGGCATGTCTTGTTTCTGCTGATATGGACGTTGAGAGCACTGCCTCTGAGTGCTCCCCTTGTGATGAGTCATATGAGTTACTTGAGGTGGTGACTCACGCCATTGCCAGACTACAGCTTGAACAAGAGGCCCAAAAATTAATTTCCCATTTCATCCATGGAGCTAGGAGGCTGAGGCCTCCCATTAGAGTGAAGGTCCCTTCGTGGGACCTAGTCATAGCTCTCGAGGTGCTTGTCAAGATCCCTTTGAACTTCTAGAGTCAGTGTCTGACAGGCTTATGACTCTAAAGATGTTTTTTCTCATGACTATTATGTCTATAAAGAGATTTGGGGATTTGCAGGCTCTGTCAATTTCGCCATCCTTCTTAGAGTTTGTCCCTGGGAATGTCAAAGCTATCTTGTGTACTGTTTACAGTTCATGCTCTTCAGACTTACGTTCATAGCACACACACCTGAAGCGGTGTTGGTATTCTGGTTCCTATTAGCGCTTGAGTATGCAGCATCGAGAGCTTTTGAAAAGGAATGTCTTGAGTTACTTGACTGTAACCCTGTTCCCTGAAAAAGTGGGAATAAGATGCTACGCCTCATTGCTGCACTGGGTGCATGTCAGGACATCTCTTCAGACAATGTTGTAACCTGAAGATGCAACATGCAGTTTTTCATCTGTTTATACTCTCTCATGAGCATGCATTCTATTTACATAATCGTCATTAATTATAGATTATTTAAGCCAAATTGTTGGTGTTTTTGACACACATGCTTCACAGACGGTCAAACAAAGAATGTTCTCATTATCATTTGAATAGGCAGCATCTCATTCCCACTTTTTCAGGGAACAGGGTTACAGTCAAGTAACTCAAGATGTTTCTTAGATTCAATAAGATTGCGTATGTACTTGCTGGACGAATGCATAGGCTGATTATTGTCATCCTTCCTGCTGATCAGGTACTACAAAATATCTATATTTAAATGATGACTATATGATATATGATTATTTTCCTTTGAGCTGAATCAACTATTCCCTGAATGAAACAGTGTTTAAAATAACAATTCATTGATGGGACCCTCAATTTGGTACACTATTATACTGATTGAGAATAGATATATTAACATTAATTTTGAGTTGTTCATAAATAATTACATCTTTGAGGTAGAATGCTTTATTTCTGAACAAAACTCAATATTATTCCTCTACATTTATTACAGCAGTGTCCTCTGTAATCTGGGTTGCTTGTTTTTCTTTGTAAGTGTGGTATACTAAATAACTGTCGTCATAATTATTGTCAAAGTTTATTCCATTATATTATTCCATTATATTAGGTCCATTATATTTTTCCATTATTTTGTATTCCTGTGATTTTCATGTTTTTCTGTCGTTAGTGCTTCAGCTTTATTTGTATCTGATTTACGATTATTATGCTTATTGTCTTCATTAGAATGCTTGTTACAAATATTCTAAGTTTTTGTTTGATGCTCATACGAGAAGTCACACTGCAGCAAAGTGTCTGAAATCTTCTGACACTGCCAGAATTTAATCGGAGGAGAAAACTCACTGCAACAGCCATTAATCGGCTTTCGGTGAGCATGTCAAACCAGTGATCAAAAACAACAGATTTTAGCCTAGGATTATAGGAATATTTTAGGATTTCCAAAATTTGCCTTAGACAAACGAATCCTGGCCAAAATTGCACAGTGTGAGCCAGGCTTTAGATGACACACGTGCTCCTGGCCCATAACAGAACGCAGCCTGTTTTTCACCAAGGCCAGTTTTGAAAATGACCATTCAATGGTGGCATTTGTTGCAGGGAGCACAAGAAATAAGCAGAGAGCAGTGTCTATGTTTGACACATACACTAACTTCCATTGTTTTATTATATTAATAAGCAATCTTGCTGTGGTGTTGGTTTCCTTTTGGATAATTGCTTTGAAATGTGAAAGTTCATCCACTAAGTCAATTTCCAAATCTCTGCAGTATTTATTTTGCAGTTTCATTGCAGACAATCAAAGATCTTCTGGAGTCAGAGACAGAATGTTGTTTAAAAAGCCAAAATGCTGGTTTACTGTGTCATATGAATGGAATTGGCAGTCCAGTAAAAACGCTTGAAGAAAACAGATCCCAGCCTGACAAGTTGGAGTCCGGCTCTCTGGAATCATCACAGCGCTTTTTGCGCTTTATCTGGCATCGTGAGCCAGCTTTATACACCGAAGGGCTTGTTTTAGTTCCATGCAGGCCGACACCCTGTGTAGCGTCCTCTAAAAGCTGATTAGTACAAGTTGTTGCAGAGGTGTTTCTATCTGCAGGCTTGAAATATCCTGTAAATTTAAGGATTTTTTAAAAAATCCTGCTGGTTGCCGTTGTTCTATCAATTTGTGAATTTTTCTTTTTGTGTCCCACTCTCGTGCTTCTTAAAATCTGCCATCGTTTACACTTTATCATTGTAAGCAGTCACTGCTTACTGGATGATGCTAGGATGCGCCCATTATCCAATCAACGATTTTAACTAATTAAAGAAATTTAACTAATTTAACTAATTAAAGAAATTCTGATTATTTATATAATTTTTATTACAGTGTATTACTATTATCTGTAAACCTAAAAATTATTTAAAAATATTTATAAAAACATTTATAAATATATTAAAACATATTTAAAAATGTTTTTTATTTTTGTGCATTTAGTAGGTCCCTCCCCAGTGCAGGCCCCTGGGCTTTAGCCTATGTAAGCCTGTGCATTAATGTGCCCCTGTATTTAAATGTAATTGGGGATGGATGTATGTGATTGGTTGTGCGTGTGTATGCGCATTCATGTACCTATGTAGAGGGAGTTCTTGCCATTCACGAAAGAGAAATGGTGAGGAAGAATCGCGAGTGACTGATTGTTCAACAATATCATCCTTTACAGGTATAAAATGTACAGAATGCACACCAACAGTGTTCTGATATTGTTATAAATGCCTGTTCACTATCATAACTGTTTTCCTATACATATGTGAGTGTTATTCCAGCAAACTTTTAGAGTTAATCATCTTTTCTGAGCACATGGTTAGTGTAACTGTGCCGCGATTAGCACAATCGCTGGTGAAGCCAAGATGATTGGAATACACTGTGTATGTAGTGTCATTAAATGGTGTTTAATGTTATCTTTTCTTTATTAGTGCTGTTATAATTATTTGTGTGCCCATCCACTGATAGTGTGAGAATGTATATGGCTTCACGAGTGAACTTGAGTGTCCATGATATGAGTGAAATTATGCTGACATTATCAGCATGTAATTCAAGATTGTGTTAAAATGAGTTTAACAGAAGCACATGGCCATTGCTTGTTTACTTTGTGCCATATTTTCTCCTGTCTTGACCCTGCCCTTTTGTTTCCTTGTTAATTATCCAATGATTTGTTCATGCCCCTCACCTGTTTGCCCTTGTTGCCCTCCTTGTTTTCCCTATTTAATGCCCTTGTGTCTGTTGTCTTGTGCTGGTATATTGCTTCTTGTTGTGTCTAGTATCATGCATCATGGCTTGGTGTTTTAAGCTCTACTTAGAGTATTTCAAGTCTTGTTTGGTTTTTGTTCTGCCTGCTTGTGGGAGTTTTTGGTTAATAAAATAAGTTTTTGTTTAAAGCTGTCTGCATCTGGGTTCTCTTCCTCATCAAATATGACAGGCAACCCCCATTTAATGTCAATAATGTAAAACATTTGTGTTACTTAAACATACAAACTAAGTATCTATGAAAATCTAATAACTTGTATCTTGGTCATGTGCCAGTGATTATAGGATTTTTTAATGGGGTGGCACGGGGGACCAAGAAGCAGTCAGGGGGCCCATGTGAAAAGTCCTGTGCCCAAATACAAGTGGGATTACATAAAAATGGCACTGCACAAGAGCGTGGTAAGCATTTTCTATGGAAAGGACAACGCAATTCTCTTTTCATAAATTAAAACCTTTGAGTGGACAATAATTGTTTTCAACTGTTTTCTATTTGTTTTTTAATTGTTTTTGTTACCCATGATGTTGTTTTAAAGACTGAAAAGTGGGACTAAAAATCCAATGCGTCCACCCCCACACCACCACTTAAATTTTCACAAAATATTTCTTTCCAACTATTACATTTCTTCAAGTAGGGTTACAACATTAACATAACTTTAAAATTGCAAGAAAAATGGTCTCAGTTACGTATTTAGCCCTTGTTCCCTGATAGAGGGAACGAGACGTTGTGTCAATGACGACATTTGGGGCTCATACTTGGGAGCCCAATCTTTTATGTAAAGAGCCAATGAAAATTGGGGAGTAGAATTTGCCGTCCCGGATATCTGGGTATATAAGTGGGCTGGCTCACTCAGATATTGTGCTGAGGAGTGGCAGACTGTCATGACCCCCAGCAGTTCAGTACTGTGGCATGAGGGACATAATGTCTCGTTCCCTCTATCGGGGGGAAACTGAATCCACGGGCAAGCCGTGGCGTGCCTCATCAAAAGCGCTTCCACTACGTCGCAACCTTCCAGCATGCTTTTAAGGCACCTCCCAAAAAGGCTGGGACAGGTACTTACTAAATAAGGCCTGAGCGGTGGCCAGCCACTGGGCAAAGCTGGGACAGCATCCCACCCTTCAGCTGATGGGAGGAACACTACGGAGACCACATCCTATTATTAATAGGTTGGTAGATATAACATATGGACATACCCAAGCTACAGCCTAGCTACAACAGTGAGGTAGACATACTCTAACGAGGAGAAGACACAGGGTTTCACCGTAAGGGAACTTGACCTGTGGACTATACAACATATGGGGTTACCCAGGCATGGAGAATCCACACATGTGGAGCACCTAGCACTGGTATACAGGCTTACCTGCGATGAGGGCCACCAGGTCTAACTCCTCCGCCAAGTTGTCCACCGGAGGTGCTAGAAAATGACCCTCAAGATGTCCTCTGTGCTGGACAGCAAATAGGATCGAATAGCAAACGTCATTACCCTGGGAGAAAGGAAGGGTGCGAGAGCAAGTGATACACCCACCTGGTGGCCGTCTGATCTCCAACCTTGGGCTTGCAGATCTTCAACCTTCTTGATAGAGGTGAACGCCACTAAAGGGCCGTCTTCAATGTAAAGACGCTTAGACCAGCCTCAAATGGGGTCTTCCGAAGCCCTTCCAGGACCATGGAGAGATCCCAAGAAGGGATGTGGTGGGGCCTATGAGGATTTAACCTCCAGGCATCTCTGAGGAACCTGACGACCATGTCATGCTGCCCCAAGGGCCTACCTACACATAGACCGTAAGAGTGGAGGGAGACAAACGTCTCTCCAGGCTCTCTTGGAGAAAAGATAGCAACACTGATCTGGCATCTCTGTTGGTCCTCTTTACAGGAGGATCATCAGTTCATGAAGAGACACCACTTCAAGGTATAAAGCTGCCTAGTAGAGGGAGCTCTAGCCTGAGTGATAGTGTCAACCACCGCAGGTGAAAGACCTGCTAAGTCCGCCGTGTCGCGTCCAGACACCAGACATTTACATTTATTCATTTAGCAGACACTTTTATCCAAAGCGACTTACAAGTGCGGAATATAACAAGCGAGTCAACCTGAAGAGGCAACTAGACACAATAAGTGCTCACAATACAAGTTTCAGACATTGCTCAGAGTATCATATGCTACAACAAGGGACAGATTTAAAGGAAAGATGGATAGGAAATGAAGGTTAAGAATTTTTTTATTTTTAAGATGAGGTTAAGTGCTCACGAAAGAGATATGTTTTCAGCTGTCTTTTGAATATTGCCAGGGATTCTGCATTCTGGATGAAGGCAGGAAGATCATTCCACCAGCATGGAGTAGTGAATGAAAATGATCTGGAGAGTGATTTTGTGCCTCTCTGTGATGGTACCACAAGCCTTCGTTCCTTCTGTGATCGCAGGCTTTTGGTAGGAGCGTAGACTCGTAAGAATGAGTGAAAGTAGGAGGGTGCTGACCCAGTGATAGATTGGGCCTTGAACTTGATGCGAGCAGTGAGCGGTAGCCAATGCAGAGAGATGAGGAGAGGGGTGACATGGACATGGGTGACACCCCTCTCCTCATCTCTAAAGATTTCAGAGGTCTGAGACATGAAGATTTCAGAGGTCTGAGGTGCCTGAGCATGCCCTGCCACATAGTGAGAAGGTCCTGGCTCAGGGAAATGCGCCAGGGGGGAGCCACTGAGAGGAGCATTAGCTCCAAGAGCCAGGTCTGGTTGGTCCTGAATGGGAGACCTGCTGGGACAGCGCATCAGCTGTGTTATTGAGGTGACCTGGTCAGCAGCATTTGATGCACTGCTGACTCCAAAGGAGAAGGCAACAAGCGAGCTGTGACATGCGACATGACTGCACACCCCCATGGTGGTTGATATAGGCTACCATCGCTGTGTTGTTTATCTGGACCAGTTGAAAAGCCAGCGCTGAAGCAGTCCCATATGCATCAACCCGAGCGGGACTACAGCCAGCGAGGATGCCATATGCCCCAGGAGCCTCAGAAAAAGTTTTTGGGGAACCGCAGGCCTGTTCCTAAATGCATACAGGCAGGCAAGCACTGACTGTGCCCTGTCCTCTGTGAGACAGGCAGTCATACTGACTGAGTCCAACTCCATACCGAGAAAAGAGATGCTCTGCATGGGGGAGAGCTTGCTATTTTCCCAGTTGACCTGAAGCCCCAACTGGTCTAGGTGCCGAAGCACTAGGTCCCTGTGCTTGCACAACAAATCTCATGAGTGAGCTAGAATGAACCAGTCGTCGAGATGGTTCAGAATGTGAACACCCTGTTCCCGAAGGGGAGCGAGGGCCACCTCTGCGACTTTGGTAAAGACGTTGGCAAGAGTGGAAGTGGTGTAGGCAGAAGCCCCACCATGTCCCCCAAAGACCTCAGGAGCAGCTTCCTCTCAGGGACAGCTGTCTCATGGCCACTTTAAAACCTTGGCAGGCTTCTTAGTCAGCTCCTGGTGGGCGGGGCAGCCCTCATATGGCATGTGCTTGAGAGCCTCAGTCTGCTTCTTCACTGCCGAGAACTGCTGTGCACCACCGGTGACGAAGAGAACCTACAGGCGCAAGAAGGGAGCCTAGGTCGGTTCCTCCAAGTGGCAGCATTCTGTGGTCACCACAGTCCTACGTTCCACCTATGGAATCTTGACATAGCCTTGGCCATGAATTGTGCACTCCAAGACTTTGTGAGCTTATTGTGCACCTCAGGGAAGAAAGGCACTGGGGCAGGATGAGGCTTAGCACTGCGACCTGATCCCAGATACCAATCATCAAGCCGCAAGTGCTCAGGAGAGCGTGGAGGTTTCCACTCCAATCTGATGCGCACTAGCACCACCATTAGCTCCGCATCTGCCTCTTTCTGGGCCTCACCCTGAGAGAGCAGAGCCTCAGAGAGTCATCCTCAGAGAGAAGCAGCTCACCCTCTGATGCTGTGACTGACGTCACAATGTGACTGAATGTGACAACGACCTCAACCACTTGGGAGTGCGCCGCCTCCGCACTTCACTGGGAGTGCTGGGAGGTCTGTGGGGACAGACCCTGAAGGACAGGAAGGACACCTGCTTCTCAGTGACTGCAACATTCTCATGGTTATACCGTCACAAAGAGAACATGAACCATCCACAAAAGGCACTTGAGCATGCTTAAGACACTTAATGCACCAATTGTGGCTGCCTGAGGGCACAACAAATCGGCCACATCCAGTACCATAGGGGCGGAAGGACATCTTTAAAAACACACTGCACCACTGTGGGAGCAGAGGAAATAAGCTCTTTAGGCTCTGTGACTGTCTTGCTGAAGTGCCAAGGGTAAGTTTGACGGAGGATGGGACAAGGCAAACCACCGCTGATTGCACCATCACATGCAGCAGGGGCATTAAAATGTTTTAATAATAAATAGTATGTTGGCCCACACAAGTAATTTGTTTTGGTGTCAAAAGCTGCTTCCAATACAGACACAACAACAGTGCCTAGACAGTTAAAATAAAGATATGTTCACAAAGATGTATGAATAACATACACATGAATATTGTGAAGATGTCATAAGTTACCTTTAATTTTTGGATATACCTTGTGTTTGTTTTGTATTGTTTGGTTTATGTTATTTGTGTAAGGTTTGTTTCATATTGTATGTTTAAATATAGCTTTGGGCTATTTTTTTAACCTAAGGTGCACATTAGACAAGGGAAAGACACCAAGAGTTTTCTTTGTTTTATTTATTTAGAGTTTGTCAATTTGATTTCCTTACCTTTGTCTCTGGGTTCATGACTGCAGCATGGTTCCAGGGGTGAGGTTTTTATAAGTTTTAAAAGGTTTTTTAAGTGCAGCCTTTCTGTTTCCTATTTTATGGCATCATGAGGAATTCTTGGTAGTGTATGCATAGTCTGCTTAACCGATGTGAGCAGGGAGGTCATTGTGTTTAATTGACTGTATGTATAAATGTATTGTTTGTTTTTGTATTTTATGTATTTTATATTACCCAAATACTGTGAATTTCTTATATTGGGTATAAGAAATTCAATAAGGTCAATGTCATTAATTATCTGTTGCAAATGATGGAGGAATTGGAAAATATAACAGGAAAGCAAAGCAGTGGTTCTTTAAAGTTGTTCAGCAGGTTTTAGTCATGCTTTCCAAAGAGGACAAGCTTTTGGGTAAATGGCAGGGTCCGTTTAAGGCTACCAAAGAGTTAGGACCTGCAACTTGAACGAAATCAGACTCCAGAACACAGATGGTTAGATACCAAACAGGCAGCTTCCGTGACACATATAACATTGCACATTAATCTCTTGAAAAAATGGCTTCCAGAGAAAGAGTTTGAATTTGATTGGGTCAGTGGAAGATGAACAGGAGATTGAGGAACAGTGTTTATCTGTTAGTCAGGATACATCCAGAATTGTTGAAGAATACCCCTGGTATTCTTTCCAGGGATAACCTTCCCAAAGTGAATTATGTAATCCAGTTGTATTAGTACTGAAAAAGGATGGAAATTTGACTCCTTTCTGATGCCTTGTATTGAGGAGGCTTCCGTGAGAAGTGTCAACATAAAGTGGGTTTTTTTGTGTAATGCAAGTTTTAAGTCAATAAATACTTTATATTGCACTGCAAGCAGTGTCTCCCTGCCTTTGCCCTGGACATGTCAGGAACACACACAGAGATCCAATAGCGGAATGAGTGTTTATTGAGACTTGAGAAACAGTTCACAAAATAACAGAAAATAAGAGGTAGATCCGGCGCAGGCAGGCAGGGAGAGTGGTAGTGCAGCAGGAACCGGGAGGGGAACGGACGTACCTCCTGTTGTTTCCTTGTTTTGTTATTATCTGTCTCACCTATTATCCCTTGATTACATACCCTTTATAGGCTGGGCGATGGCCGGGTGGAGAGCGGGCGGTCGGGCAGAGGAGCAGGAGCAGCACTGCAGATCCAGAAAACGGAAGAGAACAGAAGATGAGAAGGAGATGACGACGATGATGATGATGACTAGTGGAGATGGCTGTAACAAAACAGAGGAAAAAACAAAAAGGCAGAAAAGAGGAAAAAAAACTCAACAGGCTTGGGTCTCTAACAAAACAAAACAAGACAAGAGGAGTCGAGAGGTGACGTGGCTAAAAGCACCAAAACTATCTGACAAAAGACATAGCACGAAAGGGAGAAAATAAAGGGTAGGTAATCAAGGGATAATAGGTGAGACAGATAATAACAAAACAAGGAAACAAGGAGGGCGGGGAGACGCGGACACCGGAGCATGTGGAGAGCTGTCAAAACGAACGCATGCTCCGACAGAGAACAGAAACAAAACACGCAGACAACACACAGACTGGGACGATCACACCGCGAACCTGACAGGAGAGGTCCTCACAAATATATATATTCATATGGGTATAGACAAATTTGTATGTACAAGGTGTGCCAAATACAGCAGAAGATAATTAAATTTACAAGGAATGGAATAAAAAAGAAGCAGGTTACTGTCAAATAAATATAAGTATACATATTTATAATTTCACAGTGTGGAGAACATATAACTGTTCATGAGGTAGATGAGGGATGCCTTAGGAATGAAACTTTTTATTATTCTCTCTTCTCCCACTCACTCACTCACTCACACACAGATGACTCTAATCATTATGCCACATTAAGCCACCATGAAATGTATTTTTGTACTTATTAGAAATTGTTTCTATTAGCTTTTAAAGTGAAAAATTGCATCAGAATTACTCCAAAATCAAAATCCTACATTAAGGTGGCTTCCTATGAGGTGGGTAGTATGGGATACGCCGTACAGGCAAACAGTCAGAATGAGTTTTACTGTAGCTTTGAAATCCCAGCCCCACATCCACAACTGCTCTGACCTGCACTACATATATACCAATACTTCTTGCAACCCCTGTCTTACCCCCTTCTACCATCAACCTGCATTTATTGTCTGACTGGAGGCTAAACAGCTGGCTGTCTGGTGCAGTCACAACAACTTCAAAACAGTCAAGAAGGTTTGGACTTGTGGATTGCGGACTGTGGACCCTAGCACTCCCCCACTAACCATCATGAAGAGCAGGTCATTCAGGTTTCTGGGCAACACCACCCCTGAACCACCTTTTTC
Organism: Chromobotia macracanthus; assembly: GCA_036877525.1. NCBI lineage: Eukaryota > Metazoa > Chordata > Actinopteri > Cypriniformes > Botiidae > Chromobotia > Chromobotia macracanthus. The sequence goes on from JAZGTH010000050.1 coordinate 234,436, forward strand.
ACCATATTTTTTTTAGGCAACCTCGGGATTAAACCTGCCTCATGAGCTGCTGAATTAGTTCTAGTCAACCATCATCAAGGCTGTCCTGTGTAAATCCATAATTGCCTGGTTTGGTTCAGCTACCAAATTAGACATCACTCTGCTGAACAAAACCATTACATAAAATAAAAATCATTACATAAATACTACCAAACCATCAACCATTTAAAACCATTAAAGAAATCCTTTTCGTAGTTTTGTTTTTGGCATTATTCCACTAGTATTTAATGGTGTTGTTGTTTCCTACAAACCAGATAACATCCCACCAACAGAACCCAACACAGTAGAAACCATAGGCGTAAATAATTATGAAATTCCTTTATGTATTGTGTTTGGGCATTAAAGCATTATTTCCATTAGATTATCTGTGATGGATTCTATTGTATTTATTCAACACACCAGTAAACAACAATGGACAGTCAGGATGGTTGAGAATTCGTTCCTCCCTGCCCAATAACTAAGATCTCTAAGATCTATACCTCCAGAGTGAGAAAAAAGGCTAAATTAATATTTTTTTACCCCACACACACAGCCCACTCTTTTTTTGAACTGTTGAACTGTTGCCGCACTACAGAGCACAGAGCACCAGAACATTCAGAAACAAAAACAATTTCTTTCCACCAGACTATATTAAAGTCTGATTAAAGCTCTCATAACTTCACATCATAATTGTACATAGCATCCCAAATTGTACATCTGTAATGACCTGTAAGTAACACATCCATGCAATAACATATCTGTACATTCATAAAGATATCTCTATTACTGCACTGTATTATATCATTTAAATTGTTTTCTTATCTGCCCTATTTCTGTACTTTGTTCTGCATTAGAAGCTCCTGTCACCAAGACAAATTCCTTGTGTGTGTAAACATACTTGGCAAAAGTCTCTTTCTGATTCTGAACATGACCATCCAGTTCTTCTACTTATGATAAATGAAGATTCTACTTCAAAGCTGAAAACTGTGAATTTCTCCAAAATCCTTCAGTAAGATTGCTTCATATAAGGTTTGAATATAGTGTGGGATGCCCCCAACAGAAAATGACCATACATTCATTCTACTTATATTACAAATAAAGATTCTTTAGGCCTTCAAATTGAAAATTGAAAATATGTGCATATAGTGTTCGATATCCCCTAAAGGAAATAACTATCTATATTTTCTATGTCTGAGAAATGATGATTCCATAGGCCAAGCAATAATTTCTTTAAAATGCTGGAGTCAAATTTTTTTTGTAAAGTGTGCATATAGTGTTGGATGCCCCCTACAAGAAATGATCATCTGTCTGTTCTCTTGAATATAAATTATATTTCTATTGTTCTTGTGAATCACTAATTGATAAAATCTTACAGTAAGACTGCTTTATATGAAGTCTGTATAGTGTTGTAAGTACCGTACAAAAAATGATCATCCATTTTTTCTACTTAATTTCACAAACAATTAGACATTCTAGATGTAAAACATGATAAATGTTAATGACTATAGTGAAGTGCCTGGAAATTACCGTAAACTTTATAACAGGCTCGCATCAGAATCTCAACAGAGGCTGACTTGACCGTCGATCAAAACTGGGAATTAGACAACTAAATATAGAGCTATATGGTCAAAGTGATTTAAAAACGGGAAGAATTTTAAATTTAAATGTTGTACTTATCATAACATGGACAAATATTTTCTGAATTTTCTTTTATTGCAGTTCTTACCTTTTGCCGAACTCTGCCAATTACTCCTCTTAGGCATCTCTCTCCTATTCAACGAAAACTTGCAAAAGGAGGTAGAGCCCTGTTACAGCAGTGTCATCATCATTTTAGTGGACTCAGATTGCTGTGATCTGAGAAAAAACTATAGGTTACTTGTCTGGTGAGACACCTCACTTAATGCTATCAAAGAACCTGGGTTAAGCAAGTATCCTATAGCTCTCTACGTCTCAAGCCTACATTTTGGTGTCTCACTATGGGATATTGCCAGATAGTTTGAAGTGAGTATCAGGTCTGAAGCCAACAGCCCCAGTAGCCTGAGGCATGTTCAACAAGAAACATTGTTTGTCCTCTAAAACACCACCAGACACTGAGTAAATCTTTCCACCTTCTTTTCTCACAGCCACACTCTAAATGTCGTTGAGTCCAGTAATAAGCCCAGATACGTTATCGACTGTGTGGGAATTAAAACACTTTTTAGTGTTTAATTTTAAGCCCACTCTCTGTAGATGCTCTTAAAGCATCACTGTATGCTCTCCTACGATCTGTTGTGACTGCATTGCCACCAGCCAGTCATCTATGTATGTAGCAAAATGAATGCCTCTCTCTCTGAGTGGGGTTAGGGCCGCTTTGGTACATTTGACAAACACTCTTGGGCTAAGAGACAACCCAAATAGGAGAACTAAGTATTTGTATACCACCCCCTGGAATGCGAACCTCAGAAACTTCCTGTGGGGTGGATACATTTTGATACATCATTTGGGTCAATGGACGTGAACCACCTGGGCGCACCAGCTTTAAACAGTGTAGAATGTGTGAGCATTCTGAACTTATACTTCCTTAGATATTTGTTCAGTGCTCGTAGATCCAATACTGGACAGAGAGTATTTCAGTTTATATAGGTTTAAAGAATATATGGATGATCTTTAGTTAGGTTTTAGTTAGAGCACTATATTTCAGATGGGAACTAGGGCTGGAAGACTACAGGGGATTTACCTCACTCTCTTTTTTCATATAGCATGTATAAGCCTACAGTTTTCAATAAAAAAAACATTGACCTGATCATAAAGATATGTTTATATTGACATACAGAACATTTAACACACACATTTTGGCTGTTTACAGTCAGTGAAATGTTTTTCAAAGGCCAGCCTCCATTCATTTTTCAGCACTTACAGTACATATTTATTTGGAAGAAACAGAGAAATTAGTTTAAAATATATGGAGGCTGACAATATTTTTTAAGAAAGTTTGCTGTGAGGTGCATTTTCAGCTTTCTAGTTTCAAGTATAAAGTTTATTTTTTTCCATGTATTTATATAGCGCTTTTCACAATTTTGCATTTACAGAGACAAGTTGTAGAAAAACTAGTTGAGACATGAAAGAAGTATAGAAATAAGAAAAAGGAAATAGGAAGCAAATTAAAATACATGGTGTACATGGTATTAATGTGACGAAAATAAATTATGAAAAGACAGGAAATAGAATTTTACAAAAATCCTATAAAATGTACACTACCATTGATAACTGGAAAGATAAGTAAATACATGAGTAAATTAATGAATAAATGCTGCTATGTCAGCAGTCTCCCTGTGAGCAAGCCAAAGGCAACAGTGTCAAAGAACCAAAACTCTTTCTAGAGAATGTTTTGTTCTGATGGCATGTAATTCAAAGCTATCTGCATACAAACAGGCCTTTCAGCCTGGACGTTTGAACTTAAGTTTGGTTCATTCATTCATTCATCCCTCTTTCCCTTCTCATCCAATCCCTTTAGGAATCAAATCTGGGACCTTTAGTTTATAAGGCCAACTCTCTAACCATTAGGCCACTGCCCCAACGATATTGCAATCTTTTGTAAAATTGTAATCTATTGAAAGGCAATTTTTTTCAGGAAAAAAATGACAACTTGCACTTGAACATAGCATAATATATTATAATTTTATAGTTAAGGAAACAAAATTTGTTAAAATTTCTACAAATGATTAATTATAATTTTGAGTTCACAACACTTGAAATCTTACGTTTATGGATTTTGAAGGTAAATATTAACTATATTAACTCTTTTTTTTTTTTTTTTTTTTTTGCCAAAATGCAATGCTTTAAGTAATGTTTAGTTAGGATTACTTGACTGTTTAATTAAAAACAACATTAGTGTTTACATTGTCTACTCTCATTGGTCCCTGTTTGATTAGCATGCAGTAAAGCAGCCTTGCTTCACATTGCAATGTGGCAGTTCACCCAGTCCACAGATAAAACTGAGTCTATGCTTTTATAGCGTCAGTATATCAGCACAGCAGAGACTGCAGAAGTGTGAGATGCAGAAATAACATGACCTTCGATCTGTAATCCACACATACAAGCAACTCTTCTGCATTGGTTCATCTTTCTTTGACCCTGTTCAACAGTGAATGCCACAAATATGGTATACTCACAATGATGTGAGTATACCATCCATTCATCTATCCGGATTGCTTGTCAGGAATCATGCATACATTATTCTACTATTATAGTTCTATTATGCTGTTATGCTATACTATTATAGCTCTATTGTGCACGCAGGACTCTTGTTATTCCTGTTATTGTTGGGGGCCCAAGGAAGGAAGATAGTAACAACAGACCCCCAATAACTAATATTTTTGACATGTGTGCGTGAGAAGACTCCTATAAAGACCCCTCCCCAACTAGGCACAAACAGTTCTCTATAGAAAACTCTATAGAAAATTATATAGTTTTCTCTATAGAAAACAATAGGCTTGATTGTTTCAGCAGTAAAGTCTATCTTTTGGCATCAAAACCTGAGGCTCAAGAGTGTTATTAAGATGTGCGTGAAGAAACCACAACAATCTCAGATTTAAGTCTTCACATATTGACAGTGTTCAGCAGTATTGCTCATCATAAGTGTTGTTTTAGCGATAGGTAGGTGTTAACTAAGTCATCTGCGCATATCAATAGAAGTCATCTGCTAAGTCATCTGCTTTGTCTCAATAGATGTTTTAGAAGGCAACAAAGATAAAATGTTACAGAAAGATGTTATAAAAGAAAGTAGTAGAGTGTGGCATTGATCTAATGTTAACAAGTTAGTATTATATACAAAAATGGCATTTTTTGTTGACTTTGAAATCATAAATAATAGTAATAATTTGTGAGACTGGTTCTGGAATTCTGCTAAAACTGTGTCTAAATGAAAATAGCAGAGGTAATGATGACCACATTAGGACACTGCATATAAGGTAATGGTGAGGAGGTACAAGACATTTCTGAGCTTGTTTGTATGAGATTTCTGTGCAGTGGGGTATAGAAATAAATAGCAGAGTAAAGTATTTTGTAAAGTTATTGTATTTTTATTTAAAGAATTAATGCTTCCATTGAACACCAGAAATGTTACAAAGAATGATGAGTCATGCACATTCTTTGCTTTTACATGTATGTTGAAGGTCTCATTACGAACATTGCTGTTTAAGTTAATAATGGTTTTTTTTGCACATCTACGCCAATGTTTTTCCTGTCAGAACTGACAAAGCTTGCTAGCATGAAACAGGGAATAGCATTTAAGATGACACTATAACATTGTTTCTTTTTAGCATGGAGTACAAAGAACAAAAGCAATAACACATATATGAAGCCACATATACTGTCAGCTTTTATCATTTAACAATAATAATGGTCACACAACTTAAAGACAATCCAACTCGCAGCTTCATTCTGAAAAATGATGCCAATGGCAAATGTGGAGAGATTATACAAGAACAAATAATAGATGGAATTAACCAGGGGCAGCACTTGGATTTTATCCTTAGGGGGAGGGGGTATATGAAGTAAGAGACCATTGTCTAAATGTTGCCTCTTCATAACAGCACCACTATTATCATGTTATTATATAGTATGTCAAAAGTCACAGTTCTTAAAGTTGATAATACAATTTTATAAATGATGTAATTATTTAATCAGTACATAACATTGCTTCCTTAAACATCCCTGACATACTGTAAATCATGCATGACTCCTCTAATTATTGTTCTAAAAATGTTTCTTAATTATGTTTTTATGGCATACATAGAGCGAGTAAATAATGTCAGGATTTTTATTTTGGGATTAATTATCTTGTTGAAGTAAGTGTCATTATCCTGTTGTAGGAAGTATTGCCCCCAGGCTTCAGTAGTGTGTTGTGGCCTTGTTAAAGAGACACTGTTTTCCAGCCTGATACTAAAACCCCTATGTTTAGCCTTTCTAAGACAGACTAATGTTGACTAAGCTTACTTTTGTAAGCCTCTGTTTACTGTTCTCTATCTAAAGCCGGGCCCAGACTACAGGATTCTTGGGTTGATTTTACCTTGATTTCCCCTCCTGAGAATCTTGGAAAACATGGGGTCCAGGACCTTGATCAGGTCTAACGTTCAGTCCAGATTATCTGGTGATGTGAAGCATTTACAGACCAGATCTTACACCTCCTGATCTGCTCTAAGAAACTTTGGGGCTACTCCAAACATATCTGAGACATTTGATATTTAGGATTTCAAATCGGGAGGATTCTGTCGGTAAAAGAGGGCTACAGGGCCTGTAGTCACTGTAGTTAATAAGAGATGGAGATGAATGACAGACTTTATGAAATAAAGATTGTGAAACAAGCTGATTTTTGATCAGCGAAGATGGAGAAACAGGTTGTTTAAGTACAACAACAACATGACTGCTTTTTCCTTTACGTGAAAACATCACTACTGTTCCGTTAAATAGAAGAGCAGAGAAGAAATCGCCTCAGTTGTTAAAGTATATCAGGTGAGTGTAGAAAGATGTTATTGCACTAGGCAGCAAATGTAAATGTAATGATAATAATAAAAATAAAAAATTTAGCTGCAAGCAGCAATTACAGGGTCATGTCCACTAAGTGCACAAACAGAAATATTTCTGCACATCACTGATAATTAATTAGAATAATACGCTTAAAATTATAAGTAAGACTAAATGGCTACAGCAATATTAAATTACTTTATGATATGATATTTTTGACCAATAGGTGAGGCTGTCATCAAATTGTTATGAGACAGTCAGGATGTGGTCACAATGACATTTGCAAAGTTACATGCCAATACAGCAAAACAGCTTGCTGAGACACAGCTTCATATCCTTTTTGGCATCTTGCCTTTTAGTATCTTTATGTGTTACTTGAGAACCATTTGATCTAAAATAATTTAAACAAGTCAGAAGATCAAACTTCTGACCAATAACTTGGTCTTCAATCAACCAAAAACAGCTCATGTCACACCCCTCCTGACCTTACTCCACTGGCTGTCTGTAGCCGCCCGCATCAAATTTAAATCTCTTACGCTTGCCTTTAGGACAGTAACCGGAACCTCTCCCTACTACCTCAACTCACTCCTCCAGACATAAGTCCCCTCCCACCAGCTACGGTCAGTCAATGAGCGATGTCTGATTGTTCCCCCACAATGAGGCATCAAATCAATCTGTAAAACTTTCACCTGTTCTGTTCCTTTTTGGTGGAATGAACTCCTAGCCTCCACCCGATCCGCTGAGACCATCACAACCTTTAAAAAACAACTCAAAACACCCATTTCGCAGAAACCTGACTAATCCCCTAATGCTCTATCCTATCATCAATAAAAAAAAAAATCTCCTTGTCTCTAGTTCATCTTGTCTCTAATAGCAGAATACAATGTCCGGTTGTAAATGTAGCTATGTAGACTTGGCTTGTCGGCTCGCAAGGCAAAATGTTCAATGCTCTCATCCTTTTGTAAGTTGATTTGGATAAAAGCATCTGCTAAATGACTAAATGTAAATGTAAGATAATACGGATGATGAACCATACCAAGTTTGCTTTTTTAATATTCTAGAGGCAAACTTGTTCAGGATTAGGAGATCTAACATTTGATATCAATAATTTGTCTGTTTAATAATGGTCACATTATATGCAATCATTAACCCACCCAAATAAACAAGATAATAATAACAAGATTTTCAAATTGTTGGGGTCAAACATGCCCACAAAGTTTCATTCCAACTGACCATCATTAACCTTGTCTAATAAGTGCTCAAAATTTATTGGCCGAAAATTGCAGTTCTTTTTTGATAATTATTGACTCAAAATGGGTCTTGTGAGTTCTTGTGCTTAAGTAGCCTCCTGAAATACTACCATCTGAACCACATTTCAAGTCTCTGGACCTTACAGTTTAATCAGTTGTAGGGTGGAATAATAGTAATATTAATAATAGTAATAAATATAGCAGCAAGCAGCAATTATGCATGCACAAAAGTTTTTTACAAAAGATGTAATAGAAGATATCTATCACATAGCAGTAGATTCATATTCCGTATGGAAATGTAGAGAAAAGTCTCTTTAAATAAATATATAAATAAATATATATACGCGTTTAAAACATTCCTCAAGTAACCATTTCTACAAAAAATTCACTGCTGGAACTACATGCATGGTCTGTAAATCAGTCAGTCAAATGTCTAATTTAAAGGCTAAAAGGCTTTGTTACGCTAGTGGACATTACATACAATGCAATGGATAATTTTAAATCATGTTGCTGACTAAAGAACTACTAATTTAGTGTTAGCTTCAGTGCAGATTAAAGAAAAAGATTTGACTGCATTTTCCAGTAAGCTGTTGTGAGGTTACAAGAAACTGTGTTGTCTTTATAAACAACATATTCTCGTACTTGGACACATATACATTTATTTGCAAAAAAAAAATTAAAAAATATGTACAATGTTTTATAAGTTATGGTTCTTTATCATTCATAAATGAGGTTCTAAGCATTTCAACACGAGGACTTAAAATGAATTCTTATCCTGTGTCTCCCTCTTCTGGAAAAATACAGTACTACAGCCTTCATCTGAAATAATGTGTTTGATCTTTAAAAACTTATCTCCTCTTTCATTAAACATACATTAAATTTAGCATGTTACCTCAGAATGTCCCTTTTTATATATAAAAATTATTTAAATCCAACTGCAGCAGACAATGGATTTTAAAGTGTACAATAAATTAAGATTAGCCTAATTCTTAAGTGCACACTGTAGTGTCCTAAGAGCTGGTCTGTTTTCCACATATTAAAAGTATTTGTGAACTTGAACTTCCATATACACACAATATTGGCATATTAGTCACCATACAGATGTTATCAGGATTCAGGCACTTCAGGATTGTTTAATGCATGATATTGTGGTTTAAATAGGTATGTATTATTTAGCAAGCCTGTAAGCACCTAAAACAGTGATGAAAATGACAACTTTCACTAAATTCAGACAATTTATCATAGAAATACAGCATTTTTTAACACTTAAAACTGCCGTAGCACATTTCTTTAGAATCACAACATGCATGAGCTTATTTTGTTTTGTGGTCCTCTGTGGTTCCAGCGATTCCAGCACTGGCGGGTAGCAACTGAAGAGCCCTTGAGCAAGGCACCTCACCCCCAATTGCTTCCCGTGCGCAGGAGTGTGCTGCCCGGGTGTGTGTGTTTTCACGACTTGCAATGTGTTCACTCCTCACCAGTGATGGGTTAAATGCAGAGGTCAAATTTTAGGTAAGGGTTAACACACCCATTTTTAAATGACCCTGTTATAGCATTCTAAATGCCACAGTTCTTGATAGTTTTTTAATAATTATTGACTATTGAGTCCATAGAATTGTGCTGCACTGTTTTTTTTTTATTTTGGGTGAGAAACCTAGGACTAAAAGTAACAAAAAAAGATATCGTGAACGTCATAAACTTTTGTTTAATTATTACATAGCCCCCAGAGAATCTTAAGTATTGGTTTAAATCAGTAGGAAAACCTAGGACTATTTCACAAAATTAGGTGTTGCAAAAAATTCAAAATGGCAGGAAAATTTTAATGGCAGAAATGAAAACGAAGAGATATGTTTGATTTGTCTTGTGTCAAGGATTGAGACAAGGATGTGTCAAGGATTTTGATTATTGATATGTCACAATGAGAGGATGAGACACTGAAGCCTTTGTGTGCTAAAGCAGACTGTAAAACTGAGCCAAATGTGGATAATGAGCAATGCACTGTTGTGTGCACCAAGTGCATCTGCAGCTGGGTGTCACTGTTCTGAAAACCTGTCCTTACCACCCACAGACTGATGGACTGACAGAGAATTTCAACCAGACCCTGAAGAACTTGCTGCTTAAGTTCATCACAGACACAGGGCAGGACTGGGACAAATGGCTTCTATGTAGTTTGCATACAGGGAAGTACCTCAGACCTCCACAGTTTTTTCGGTCCTCACTCAACAAAAAGTTGTTGAACAAACTTAATTAAATTAAGGAAACCTTTTCCACGAAATTGAATTATATTTTTCAAACAAAATCAAACTTGCTGTATGAACAAATTCATTTAGTCAAGAGTATTAAAAACGTTCGGTTATTCCTACTTGAGAAAGTTTTGCCATGCCTAATAGAGAAAATTTAGTCAGGTTAACCAAGTTTAGTTTTGCCATGCCTACTATAAAAAATAATGCCATGTTTGCTACATTCATTTTGTCACACTAGACAAAACTGCCAACATTTTACATTACATAGTTAACTTAAATACATTTATACATATGTAACAGGTATGGAAAGTAATGTTCAATTTCATATATAGAATTACACAAAGCGTTCATTAAGTATACCTGATATGCCTGTGGGTGTGTGTGGGGTCTTCCCCTTTAAATTCCTTCGACAGCATTCACTAATTTCCTGTCTTTGCACCTCCTCTTCCCTTTCAGTACTGTCTCCACATGGGAGAGGAGAAAAAAAATACAAAGAAGAGTCGAAATGCCATTTGATGTCCGTGTTATTATTCCATAAAAGAACACAACGCAGACAACACCGGTCACACACATTAATTTAATACAATTAAATTAAAACCTATTTTTACATAATAACAATAAAGTGTATACCTGTAGTCTACTGTTAAGGAAAAAGTCAATATGTTCAAGTCAATACGTTTTGTATTTAAAACATGGGCATGCAATTTATTTAGATAAATAAAGTGACCTCTGCTCTAAAAGTGCAAACATGAGAATACAACTTCAACGTGATCACAAAGGGGTCCTTAATATTTACGTAAACACTACCTCATACCTTTAAAGTGACAAATTTTGTCTTCAGCGCCTGTGCTTTGGCAGACAGCTTTTTTGAGTCTAGCTCCAGGATGACTTTCTGGAGCACTTCAAAAGTGTAACGGAGCTTTTATAGGTGAGATTCAAAGAGCATATTAGTCCAAGTAGGTGTGGAGGTGCTTTTTGGTGTAGGTAATGTAGCATTGGCTACAGCCATGCTACATTACCTACACCAAAAAGCACCTCCACACCTTCCAGCACAATGCCGACATCTTCAGGGTCTTCTGTCACATCTGCATATTTATGCTTTATAACATAGATGCCCAAAACGGTCTTCTTGATGTCCATCTCAGTGCACTCTGAGTCAGCATCCTTTGCAGATAAAAAATACAATTAAATTGTACTGCATATAAAAAACAAAGACTTGCAAAAATTATTCAGTTACTATACAGTACATGACTCATATTCTAACTGAACATATTTAATCTGTCCTGTAAAATAATCAAATGCACAAGTGTGCATATTCCTCACTAAATACAAGTAAAAAATATGAAAAATGCTGTATTAAGGAAGAGATAAATAATATCACATAAACCTAAACCAGTGGTTGTGTGGAGTACAAAGGTTTAAAGGAAAGTTAGATTTGTAGATAACACTCAGGTTGTGAAAGCAGTACACTAATTCTATAACATTTAAATGAACTTAATAAAATAATAAACTTTAGTATTTCGCAAAGATAATCATGAAACGTTACAGAATGTCAAGTATCCTGAAGCCATGCCACAGCTTGGTGTGAGGAACAGTTTTATTATGAAATTTGGCTAACCATTGAACGCAGAACATTCTGCATGTAATATACCATATTTTCAGATAATGTATTTTAATTAAAACGGCGAAAAAAATCGAGTAGTTACGTTTTTATTAAATAGATTTCCAAGAGCATTTTACATTAAGTATCAATTCCGTATTAATTGTATCTGTTTTGTCTTATATGTCAAATACTTCAATTTAAAAGTTGCTTCAAACTGAATACTACAAAATGTACTACAATAATGATTATTAATGTAGACAGAATACACATAACAGCGTTTGGAGAAACATCGCGTTATGTGGCTACACAGACAAAATATGCCGGTTCATGACCTTTCTTTATGCAAAAACTCCCGTTACAGTGACTAAAGCAGCGAAATAAGTCTCATACTTCAGCACTTTGTTACTGATGAGAGAACCGCGAACGTGGTGAATTCAGCCAGAGCGCCGAGCGCACGAACTCAACAAGCGTGAAGAAAATGTCTCATCAAACTTGCCGTGTCAACCTTTTGAAAGAATGGTAAGATCCCCCAGTAAGCGCTGCTGATAAGAAAAGTGGAGGATAATGAGCCTTCATTTAAAAATTTCATTTTATGACATTTCACATCTCCTAGTGGATTCTAGGGGGCAGCTGCCTTAAGCAATTTGCTTACAAAGAAATTTGACCACCATGTAATTTGAATTCTCTATGGGGTAACAGAGAAGCAACATCAGTCATTTGTATCACCTGATTGTTGAAGCTGGATGATGGTCTTGGTGTGTTGCCACTGGCAGGATTAGGCATGACTGGTGTTGGCATGGCACCATTTGTGGCAGGTACATGAATGTCCTTGTATGATATGTGTGTAGGAGTGATGACGGATGGGGTGTCTTGTGTCAATGTATCTGTCCATGGTGGTGACTGTGTGTAAAGGTGTTCATCTTGATTCATGGGAACAGCTTGGTCGGTGCTCCAACGTGTTGAAGAGTCACAGCGTCATCTGTGTTGGCTGAGCTTGCATCTGGCACTTGAGGCAGGTTTTCAAGAAATTCATAGAGGAGGAGAAGTTGACTCATGCTTTCATCTTTCAAGGCTTTTAACTTTTCACTTCATACATAATTAACATTCAGATTGCAGAGTTCTGGCTCACTAAGTTTAGGAACAGTAGAACTCTCTTGACCGTCTTCAATGAAATGCTCAACGTTTGTAACTGACTGAAACTTAAAGGTGGAAGTTTCTTTTGGATTTGGAAAATTGCCTTGGAATAGCAGTAGCCATCTTGACTTGTCACCTGTAGCCCTCACTCTGAATGACGCATATATCAGTCTTCCCCGAATCTTTAAACACAGGATCTTGACATCACATTAACCACTTCTGTTAGTGGTAAGCTCACTGTTAAGAAAAGTCTAGGGGTGCCTGGGGCAGAAAATGATGCACATGTGAGGTGCACTGTGGTTCAAGGTGTTACAGAGGTGGTCCCTGCTCCACCTCCTCTGCACCACCAGAGGATACCCTCTCCAGAGTATTAACTGTGTTTTGGACTACATTTCCCATAATGCCCCATAACTGGGATTGATTACATTCTGCTCACCTGTTTCCCATTTACCCTTTATATAAACACTGTCCATCCTTTATATCAGTGTGAAGTCTTGTTTTGCCCCGGTGACATTACTGAGCGTTTATTACATACTCTCTTGGATTACTCGTTGTGGATTTGGATTGTTTATCTGGTTTTTGATTGTTTGCTGCCTGCCCCGACCCTTGCCTGTTCCACGTTAACTCTTCTACCTTGTCTCTGATTTCCCTGTTTACTGTTGTTTGACCTTGCCTGTTTGTTATTCAAATAAATGCTGCAAATGGATCCCCGTACGCCTTACTTATCATTACACAGAATAAACTGAGAAAGACACAAAGGGAAGTAGTTATCTTTCCGTAATGGCAGTCAGATTATTACTGAGTTAATCTTCATCTAAAACTCCTTTAAACTTGGAAAATGTAACATTTCAACAACTCAATGATTCTGTAAGAAATTATAGTCTGCCTCGACCCAACTCCACTCCAAAGTATATATTATCTATGCTCCTTTCTCTATAAAGAGCTTAATTATCATAGAAATAGTTCTGATCTATGTAAATAAAATATCTCTAGAGGAATAATGCCTCACTATAGCGTGGGAACGGTAGTAGGCCTTGGAGAACCATCTGCTGACCAAAAGGGTACATCAAACAATTGATAGGGATTCTGTTTAATCTTATCACCTTAACATTTGGGGTTGCTTACACTTGAAAGTCTACCATTTGTTTGGGAACGGAAGAATATCACTTTCATTGTTGTCCGCAATTTACATTTAAAACGAAAATTCATTTACATGTTGAGTGTGAAGAGGATTGGAATACAGTATAAAATGTTTGAGTTTAAGACGCTCTGGGTTCATTACGACTCCGCTGAATCCGAAGTACTGTTTGTGCTTTGTTACTGCTACGCTGCAATAAAAGTTATTTTTCATCAACGATCTTCGACGTCCTCATCACTTTGTCTTACAATTCCAAAGTACATTTATGCAAAACAACCATACACGCAACATATTCATTCAAACACCAGACAATGCATGCAAAATATACCCACCACTTGGTACACCACAATATACTACTATATATGTACCTTTAAACAGTTGTGATCAGATAATGCATGCATGTACCAAGAAAATATATGTATAGATGCATATATACAGAGTATTACAAATTATAGAACACTCAAATACAAAAATATAAAATTTTTCATACTTTTTATAATCCTCAGTAAATTAAAACATTTTAGATGTACTTCAAACTTGCTCATCTTTCCTATATCACACTCTTACACATTTTCATCTACATAACTACAATAAAATAAACATTTTAAATGAAATCTAGTCATACCCGTGAAAGACACAAAGAGACTGTAGTTATCTTTCCGTAATGGCAGTCAGTTTATTACTGAGCCCACCAACCAGCAGGAAGTTAGTCCTTTGCGTCTTTCATTAGTGCCCGAAGTGGACTTGCATATGAGCAAAATAACTAAATACACTTTGGGTTTAACAAGCTTCTGCACTGCAAAATGGGAAATCATTCAACACACACACACAGTGAAGTTGCCTAATCACTGGCTAGTAACACTATTTGAAAATAAATTTTGCTCTACTTTCTTTCTGGCTTGCAAATTTTCAGAGAGAAGTTGGAATCCCTGTTGTTATCCACAACGTTTCGGTGCCAGGACCAAATTTGCAAGTTGGGTCGATCTGGTCCTATGGTATATTTGCATGATATGTATGGTATGTTCAATTTCAGAACACACAAATTGATATTCAAACCGCACTGGATATCTCAACCAACATCAGAAAGTAACAGAGGATTCAGTTTCCACACAAAACTAAATTAAATTGCTTAGTTGCAGTTCTCAGTTCAATTCAATCAGTATCCGTTACGAGTTCATGTGTGTGTGTAAAGAACGATTGTACCAGTCTGTAGTAATGCTGAAAACATGAGTGAAATCTTAATGTGGCCCAAAAAGAAACAAAATGGCACAGCTCAGCCGCAGCACACGCTGACTGTCTCACAAGAAAAATACATCCAAAAGCAAAACCAATCGTAGACGATGAACGTTCTCCTCAATAAAAAATGCAAAAGCACTCAGAGATAAAATGAAAAAAAATTAAACACTCCATGCAAAACTCATTTCCAGTTCATTTACGTGTTCTCGCACACTAACAAGTGCACTTACATGAAGCACGGGGGAAAAAAATTCTCAGTTTAAAGCACTGGCTCTGGAGGACAGCAAAACTCTCAAGAATGCATACAGTCCAAAAGATGCAAAAAACAGTGTTCAAACGAAGCTCACGGCTCCAGCAGTCTCCAGCCAGTCTTACACTGCTGAGATCAGCTGAGAACATTTTGAAAAGGGGAAAATACAAGCAAGTGACAGGCAGTCTTTACCGTGAAGATGTATGCAAAGAACAAAGGCCGCCTGCATGGTCCCGCCAGGGAGGAGGGAGATTAAGAAGATCAGTAAGCGGCAACCAATTACCAGAGAACTCCATGTTTGATGATGGATTCATGGGAACACCAATCATGCTGATCCTGATAAATGGGAAACAAGGACAGTACATGATGTGGGCCACACAAGATCTAGATGGACTGGTTGCCCGACTTCCTGACATACATGAAGGAACAGGAAAATGGATGAGAGTGGTTGAAGAAGAGACAATGGAAAAGATGCTGGCAACATGTGTGGGGGGATCCAAGATGAATGAGATATTGAAAGCAGACAGACTCGAAGAAGCAATTGACATCACAACATTGGAAGGTACACGCTTCGACCCATACAGAGCAATTATGTGGCAAGTACTGAGAAATGAATATCCAACACAGATGGATCCCAAAATGCTAAAAGGAGAACCAATGGGAGAAACAGAGAACCCCACCACTTATGTACCAGGAAAACTGAAGAAATGGAAGCAAGAATTGGAGAGAGACCCAGAGAGAGATTCTGTGCTAGCTGCCCTGTTCAGAATCACCATAGTTGATGCCATGCCACCTACTGTAAGAGCTAAGCTGGAAGATGTGGTCGGACTGAACTCCAAGTCACATAAGGAGTTCTGTGATCATGTTGCACATGCAGTAGAACAATACAGAAAGAATGAACTCAAGATGGGAAATCAGGAAAGGGAGCTACAGAGAAAGCTGGCACAGCTGCAGCTCGAAGAACTGGTCAATAAAAACAAGTAGAAGACACAATACATTGTTAAAAACAAAGAAGAACAGTCTGCCATTATGGCTCCAGTGAATGTACCTGCACCTGTCACCCAGCCACCACTGGCAGCGACACTAGCCCAGGCTGCCCCAGGAAATGTGCAACAGCCATCTACACCTATTGTCACGTGAAACCAGAGCAGCCAAACAACAGGGGTGGAACAAGGCCTCAGCAAGAGTGAAGAGGAAGAGGGAGACTAAACAGGTCCCAAAGGCTGTGGTGGGGATGTGGACAGCCTGGACACAACAGAAGTGAATGCCCTACCAATGCATGGCCCAATCAAGGACAACAAACCTGGCAGCCCAACAAAGGACAGCAAGGTCCAGTCTGGCAAGGACAGCAACAACAGGGACCAGTTAATCCATGGCATGGCCCACACCAAGGCTACTAGGGGTGCCCAGAGAATCCTATGGGAAGGGGTCAGCATCCAATGATAACTGAAAATGCTGACCAAGAACCTATGCTGCAGGTTGAACTTGAAGGCAAGCTTGTGCCCATGATGATAGACACTGGAGCAACTTACACATGTGTAAATCCAAATTATACTTCTCACCTCCCCATGTCCGGCAAGTTTATGAAGACAGTAGGATTCCCGGAAACAAATGCAGCTGATACTCATGACTGCTCCAGTTTGTCTGAAAACCAAGAACAAAGAAGTGATTTTGCCTGTTCTAGTTTCAGAACACACTCCCATCAATTTACTAGGAAGAGATGCTCTTTGTAAATTACAATTACAGATACTTTGTTCCCTTGATGGCATATACATTGATAGTGAGGGAGCTCAGCAGATGATAATCACTACACCCCAAGCAAATGCATGGTAGTTAGTGAGTTTGGAAACAGAAGTAGAAAAAACACTCACAAAATGTGAAAAGTTTATAAAAGAGCAGATTGATGAACCATCTTTGCCCAGTACTGAATTTCACTGCATCATGATATATGATTCCCTAAAAAGAGTAGATATTGACAAAAAATGGTTAATTGAAACAAAAGGACAGGACGTTCCCTTGATTTCTCAACAAATAAGGACCACAGGGAGCAGCATTGCAAGTTGATGATAGTGACTTTTTATTAGAAAAAGGTTTCAAATTATGAACTCAAGTCCACATGTGACCCTTTATGTAGGCAAAGGATATGAGTCCAAAGATATAGGCCCTATACCATATATGATTAAAAAGGCGGAAAATATTCAGTGGGAAAAACAGACAATCTCCTATTATTTATTTTTAACAAACAGGAAATGCATGAAAATCATTTGTGCAACTGTTATGACTGGGATTTCTAGGGAGGTGGTCATTGTTGACAAGAGAGAAATGAATTTGGCAACCGTCCCAGAAACTCAAACAGACAACACAGAGCTCCTGATGTTATGTTCTCACTATCATAACCTGTAGAATACATTCTTGAATGTACTATGTTAAATAACACAACCACAGCGGGAGTACTTCACTTCTTAACATAGTTTATTTTAAAGGAAAAACTACTAATAATTAATAAAGTGGTGGTGCCACCTACAAGCGAATAGCAGTAGGTGAAAAGCAGTATAACATATATAACATTTCCTCCCCTCTTAATTAAAAAACATCTCAAAAACACTTATCCCCCTGTAATCACGAACCAGCACAACATCACCTACACGAAACTGTCTTGGCTTCAATCGACCATCTTGGTGGAGAACTTGAGAGGCCTGTGAGAGTTGCACGGCAGCTGTCAGACTGGGTTTTAGGGCATCAAGACGTGTGCACAACTGGCGTCCCAAAAACAACAAGGAAGGGGGCTCTTTTGTCGTAGGATGTGGTACGTCAGCAAGACCATTTCCAGCCTTTTTTGAAGAATAGAAGAGCCTTTAGAAACCTTCAGTGCTTGTTTTAGCAACTGAACAAACCTCTCAGCCCGACCACAACACATGACTGCGAGCTATGGCTTTCATTTGGAAAATTCCTGGGTGGCTGGTGTGCAGTTCCTCCAGCACCCTTTTCCACAGCTTGTGGGGAACAACAACTCTCAAACCCCGCATTAAGCACCCATGTTGGACAGACAGCTCATTGCATTTGGAGATGAAAGGTGAGTTCATTATTATCAGTCAGGCTGAAAGCTTAAGTGCCTTTCAGAACCATTTTGACAATAGTAGCCAAGGTTAAGTCGCTTATAGTCTCACGTCGAATATCAGTTGCACTGACAGGGAGCTTCTCCACCTGTCTGAGGTAGAACAGCTCTACAGCATCCTTTTTCTCTCTGTGTTCTACTTGTAATGGCAGACGGGAAAGACCATCAGCATTTGTGTGATGTTCAGCTCTTTTGTACTCAATAGTGTAGTTGTGTGCAGAAAAAAGTAATGCCCACCTTTGCATACATGCCACCCCCATAGATGGAATTCCATTTTGTGGTCCAAAAATCCTAGTAAGGTGGCGGTGATCTGTGAAGAGGGTAAATTTCCATCCGTAGAGATACTGATGGAATTTCCTGACTCCGAACACAACTGCCAGAGCCTCAAGCTCAATCTGTGCATAATTCTGTTCTGCCTGTTCTGCCTAAGTGTGTGCGATGCAAAGCTATTGGCTTTTCTTCACCGCTAGGTAACGTGAAATGAAGACACCAATGCCGTAAGGTGATGAGTCACAAGCCGAGTTGGGTTCTGTGGGTTGTAGTGTGTCAAGACGTTTTGTGACACTAATTGTTCCTTTGCCTTTTTAAATGCAGCATTGCACTCTGAAGACCACTGTCAATGTTTCCCTTTACACGGCAGAGCATTCAAAGGATTCACTGAATTGGCTAAATTGAAGTCAAAGAAGTCAGCAAATTGGTTATGAATCTCCTGTATTTTTTGACAGACCTTCCCAGTGATGTTTGATGGGGTTAGAGCATTGACAATTGCACTTACTTTTTCGAGTGACTCGAGTGCAAACCTTCAACATCAATTATGTGACCCAAGTATTCCAGTAAGTCCTTAAAGAAGTCACATTTGTACTCACAACGTTGTACTCAAACAAACACAGAAAATCTTGTATCTGTAAACTCGTTGTAGCTGTAGATTTTGGAATCCAACTCAGACAAAAAACAGAATTACATACAATAGTTTTAAATTACGCATGAGTAAATTAAAATTACACACAAATGTTTAGAATTACGTACAATTATTTTTGACAGTGATTTTATTCCATAGAGGTGCCCAATCCACAGACACTGTTGACAAACATCCCCCCAGAAGCAAAATATTTTACTGTGATTGATTCATGCTCTCCTTTAGCGGAGGAAAGTAGATTGTTTTTGCATTTACCTATTGTAGGGGATCTACAAAATTGTGGTTTAAAGAGACTTTTATTTAGATTTTTGCCGTGGGCGCCGCCATTTTTCTGTGTGCGAAAAGACGAAAATGCTGCGTATAGAATGGAGAGAGAGAGAGAGAGAGTGCGGAGACAGCGCGCTGAAGAGAAATACGCCGATTCCGGGTAGTGAAAAACGCTAAAACGTTATGTTTAGACCCGCGACATACCGCATAGCGGCATGATATTGCTCTCCAGTCTCCGATCGCGTTAACGATTCGTTAATGACCATGACGAATTGAGTTTCTGCCGTGTTTACGTGCTAGGCAGTGTTAAAGGCCTGCTAGTAACGTTAGTCAGCAAGTGAATCGTAGTAGGAGTTGAATACCCACGTGTTTTTTTGTGTTTACATCCAGTTTCATTCTATTTGTTCAAACGAACTTAAAACGTTATTGCTGCTGTTGTGTATCAAGTGAGAAGAGTTCGCTGGGACTTCGGATAGGGCCGTGTGTAGTTCGTCTTCTCAACACGTCGTCCATCAGCTGGGATTGCGGCTTCGTCGGATCAAGCTACTGTCGTTAGGATCGCGAGGGCAATCGCTGAGGGTCTTTGAGTGAAGAGACATCACCCTGCCATCCGTTGGACGTCATTCAGCGCCTCACCCGCTAACTATGTTTGGTGATGTACGTTGTTTTCCTGTTCTCTACTGAACACTGGTAAGCAAACCAACGTTTCTTTCCGTGAGTGATCAGAACTGAACTGTTGAATCATAAAACTATCATTCAAGGAACTGTGATCCGTGAACCTTCCTGGAAAGGGAGTTCATAGACTTTCTTTTTGTACATTCGTGAACTTTTTGACACGTGAGCTCATGAATGGACAGAATATAACCTTTTTTTCTGTTCTTTCCCTGGATTTCTATTGGATTTTTGAACTTTGCCAAGCGGAATTGGAGTGAATCTTTAAGTGAATCACTGAACTGAACTTTATTTGAAGGTTTGAGTTGAATTTACTTTACATTTGAAACTTTTCGGTATTGTAAACTGAAGAGGAGAACTGATTGTAAATTCTGAGATTGAGATTCAACTGAACTGACAAAGGGCTGTTGATTTTCATACTTTATTGTTTTTCCTACATATTGTTTCATTGTGAGTTGACTGAACTTGAGACAATTGTTTGAACTTGAAGTTTATTTGCCCTTTCTGTGAAGAGAAAGAGAAAGAAACAGAAACTAACAATTCATTTAGTTTAAATAAATAATTGTTGATTAAGCTATCACTCTTTATACTGATTTTGAGTCACTTATACTAAGGAGTGGGGGCGCCTTTCCTATCCTGTTGGATTTGGGGAGAGTGGGTTTTGCATTTTTTTGAGTTAATTGCACACACACTTCAGGTGGCGACCGTGAACAGAACAAATCCTGAAGCCCACCTCACCGTATCTCTAGCAATTCACCTATTGCAACACGGTAGGCACAACATACAACTAACTGTTGTAAAAAGGCCAAAAGCACTGGGTGGGGGGACTCAGATCTCGTTGCTCACTCAGTCTTCCTTAGTCAAGTGCTGAATATCTCCCCCACAAGGCGGTGGCATATTCCCCACCCCCCCCCCACCCCCACCCCCGCGCCACATACTGGTGTCACGAACAGGATTAAACTAGCGAGTTTCATAATTTAGTGTACGTTCCAGATATTTGAGTCGACGCTATGGCTGAACTGGAGGAATTAAAGAGACAGTTTTCAGAGATGCAAAGGCGGTTCAGTGAGCAAGCTGGAATGTTGGAACAGGCCAGAACGGAACAGAGAGAGGCACTTTCCCTCGCTAGAGCTGTTATTGACCAGCAGATCACTGCTCAGAGAGCGTCGTCTACTGTTTACATTCCCAGAGATCGTAGAGTGTAGAGGAATGGATGAGTTCAATGAAGTCCTCCTTTAAGGTGATGAAAATTCCTGAAGAAGACAGAATCGAGTTTGTTAAGCAGTATTTAAAAGATGAAGCAAAAATGACAATTAAGTTCATGCTTAATGGAAAAGAGAAGTCCGTTGATGAGATCTTTGATGCTCTAGACCAGACTTATGGGGCAAACTTCTGATTGGTAGCAGACTGAAAGAGTTTTATGACCGCAAGCAAATGCCTGGAGAAACCATTCGTTCTTATGCTTACAACTTGCAGGAGAAGCTCAGTATCATCCTGAACCGCGACCCTTCCAGAGTTCCTGATGCAGATGGCGTACTAAAAGAACAACTTGTGCTAGGTCTCAAGGATGACTCGCTACGACGTGAAATGAAGAGGAGTCAAAGCTGAGAAAGACCTGACATTTATTGAGCTTATGCAGGAAGCGATTACTTGGTCAGAAGAAGAAGAAGTGCAAACTCCAAGTAATATGAGAAGTAGTACTCGTTCACGCGGTGTCGTTCATGTTACTACCGCAACAGAGAGTTCTTCAGCCCCTCTCACATTGGAGATGCTGCATGAAGCGATTCAGAAGATAGCCGCCAGACAAGAAGAACTTTTTCAAATGGTGAATAACAAAGAGAAAATGAAGCCTCAAAGCAAGGAGGGCAAGACAAAAAGTGCACCTTTTAAAAGACAGCGAAGGAAGATACATCTGCTATACGTGTAATAAGCCTGGGCATACTAGTCGCCGATGTCCTCAGAACAGAGAAAACTCAAGTGGAACGCAACCTCTGAAACGCAATGTGGAGACGGAAAAGTCAGCAGATCAAGTCAAGTCAGTGCTGGAGAGTTCAGGTCCATCTGTTATTAGAAGTCATACTGCAGATTGTGATGCAGGGATTGTTTCCAAGACCCTTTGTGAAAGTGCATTCAGAGACTGCCTTACCATCGAAGTGAGAATTGCTGGTATTAAGACTGTCTGCCTCTTGGACACAGGATCTGAGGTGACTATGATCACAGAGTCTCATTTTAAGAATCACTTTGGAGAAGTTGTGCTGTCATCCGCCAACTGGGTTCGACTCACAGCAGCCAATGGCCTGAACATTCCCATTGTAGGATGTCTGGAAGCAGATATAGAGTGTATGGGGAAAACGCTAAATGGAAAGTGTGTGTTCGTGATTAAAGAGAACGATTCCAATGGGTCCGAGCTGAAAGGATTACCTGGCATTGTCGGGATGAATGTATTAAGTGATCTGAAGGATTTGTTCATGGCTTCTGAGAGTGTGAGGAAAATGCACAGGTACAGCCATGGAGCAAAAGAGGCAAGAGTTCAACGAATGTTAGCTAACATCAAGATGCAGGCTGAGGCATTGAGCCGTGGAGACAAGATTGGATTTGTGAAGGTAGCTGGGAAGCAAGTAATCACAATTCCCCCATTCAGCGAGCGTGTTCTGGAAGGTCGCTGTAGAATACCACCAAAAGTGAGTTGTCAGGTGTTGGTGGAGGCGTCATCAGAAGTTAGCTTGCCCAAGAGTGTTCTAATCGCTAATGTTCTCGCCAAGACAGCTGAAGGTAAAGTTCCAGTCAGAGTGTTAAATTCCAGTGAAAAGCCTGTAAAGCTGATGCCCCGATGTAGGATAGCAGCACTGTGTAAGCCACAAGAGGTTGTACCAAAAACGCTTGTTGAGTTTGAGGAGAAAGAGGGTGCTCTACATGTCAAAGCAGTGCAGCAACATCATGTAAAAGTGGAGGAAAGTACTACAGAGCAGTTACCTGTTGAAGTACAGACAAATCTTGAAGACCTCACAGAAACTCAGCGTGAAAAACTCAGAAACCTACTGGTAAAACATAATGACGTGTTTTCAATGAGTGACGGTGACTTTGGTTATACGACGGCTGTCACACACAGCATCCCAACAGGAGACGCTCCTCCTATTAAGCAAAGACACCGCAGAATTCTGCCCCAGGTGTTTCAGGAAGTGAAAAGACATGTTCGAGATTTGGTGTCTCAAGGTATTCTCAGAGAAAGCTGCAGTCCATGGGCATCACCAGCTGTAATTGTGATCAAAAAGGATGGCAGTGTGCGCTTTTGTTGTGACTATAGAAGGTTGAATAAAGTGACCTGCAAAGGCGCTTATCCTCTCCCACGAGTGGAGGAATCGCTGGATGCTTTGGGAAATGCACAGCTGTTTTCCACGCTTGACCTTACTTCCGGCTATTTCCAAGTGGCGATGAGTGAGGAGGATAGAGCAAAGACAGCTGTCACTACTCCATTTGGATTATTTGAATGGTCCAGGATGCCATTCAGACTCTGCAATGCTCCTGCGACATTTCAACGCCTAATGGGAGTGGTGCTCGGTGATCTGACGTTTGAAATACTACTCATTTACCTTGACGATATTATTGTTTTTTCAAGAGACTTCGACAGCCACTGTCAAAGACTAGAAATCGTGTTTAACCGGTTGAGACAACATGGGTTGAAGCTGAAGCCCAGCAAGTGCTTCCTTTTGAAACCCGAAGTGAGATTCTTAGGTCACCTGATTTCCGCCAAGGGAATACAGGTGGACAGAGAGAAAGCTCGGGCACTGGAAACATGGCCCATGCCCAAGAATGTGAAAGAGTTGAGGCAAGTCCTAGGATTCATGAGTTATTACAGGAGATTTGTTCCTGGTTTTGCTCAGCTAGCCCAGCCACTTCATGCTCTGGTTGGAAAAGGAGGAAGAATGATGGAAACTTTTAACTGGACGAAAGAGTGCCAGGTTGCATTCGACAAACTCAAGCAGTGCTTAATGTGTCCACCAATTCTCGCATACCCGGATTTCACCCAGCCCTTTGTACTCACGACTGACGGGAGCATGCATGGTCTTGGGGCCGTATTGAGTCAAAGACAAGATGGAGCTGAGCGTGTGATTGCGTATGCAAGTCAGGGCCTGCGTGGGTCAGAAAAGAACGACAAAAATTACAGTGCATTCAAACTTGAGCTGCTTGCCTTAAAATGGGCAGTGACAGAAAAGTTTAAAGAATATCTAAAATCTACTCCAAGTTCTCAGTGATAACAGATCATAACCCTTTACGATACTTGGAGACCGCGAATTTAGGAGCTATTGAACAACGATGGATTGCTCAGTTGGCAGAGTTTGATTTTGACGTCTACTACAAGCCAGGACGACAAAATACAAATGCGGACGTATTGTCAAGGATCCCAACAGTTGAGGAACCTGAACAAGAGGATTCTTCTAAAGACTTCATCAAGATGAACTCAGAAGAGGTACGTGTTTGCTTATGGCCAATTACCAAAAAGCAGCAGAAAATACAAGCATCAGTCCAGGTGTCAGTGACAAAGAAAATCCCAAGGCATAGCTGGAGTGATATAGAAGAGTACCAGAAAGTTGATTCTAACATAGCGCCTATTTACCGTGCTGTACTGACCAACAAGAATTTGAGTGCAGTTGCACAGCGAGACGCGAATGTGGAGTTAAAGAAACTTACAAGACAATTCATACGACTCAAGCTTAAGAAAGGAGTGTTGTTCCGAACTATCCTTGACCCGCGAGACGGTGAAGAAATTTATCAATTGGTTGTACCAGAAACCTTGCGTTATAAAGTGTACGAGAGTCAACATGACCATTGTGGCCATTTTGGAGAGCGAAGCACACTGGAGCGCATAAGACGGGGTTATTACTGGCCAACAATGACGAAAGATGTTCAAAATTGGGTCCAAGAATGCAAGAGATGTGCTCTCGCAAAAGATGTTTTCCCTAAAACTAGAGCCCCAATGACATGCACAAATGTGTCTGCACCGCTGGAAGTTCTCGCGATGGATTATACAATCTTGGAGGAATCTGTGGGAGGATACGAAAATGTCCTCGTCTTAACAGACATGTTTACTCATTTCACGGTGGCAGTGCCAACCAAAAATCAGACTACCCACACTACAGCAAAAGCACTTGTGCAGCATTGGTTTGTTCATTACGGCTGTCCAGCACGACTACATTCGGACCAAGGTCGGTGTTTCGAAGCTAATGTCATCAAAGAACTGTGTAAAGTCTACGGAATTGGAAAGGGTCGTACAACTCCCTATCACCCTCAAGGTAATTCTCAGTGTGAAAGATTTAACAGAACCATGCATGACATGTTAAGGACATTACCCCCAGCTATTCGCCATTTTACGTAATGTTCGGGAGGGATGCTCGAATGCCGATGGACATCTTTAATGGGAGAGACCTGGAGGATAGTGAAGTTGACAATCTTGATGACTGGGTAAAAAAACACCACGACAGACTGAAGACGGCTGTAGAGTTTGCCAACAAGGCAGCGCAAGAGGCTTCAAAACGAAGGAAAAGAGCTTATGATCGCAGATCACATGGAGCACTTATGAGACCTGGTGACCGTGTTCTGTTAAGGAACCATTCACATAGGGGAAGGAAGAAAATCCAAGACCACTGGGAACCTCTACCTTACATTGTAGTGAAACAGAATCACGCCGACACTCCAGTCTACACAATTCGCCCAGAAAAAGGAGGCCCAAGTAAAGTTGTACACAGAGATCAACTCAGGCTTTGCACTTTTCAGTCATCAGCGCTACCCTCTACAACTAGACGTAAACTTAAAGAACGTACAGTGCAGGAACACACAGATTCAGAAGACCCTGATATTCTTGCAGTCCCTGTCGTCACGCTTATGCCTGCCACTCACACAAACACAGGGCGTACGAGAGAAGATGGGAGTGAGTTAAACATGGACGCTCCGGATCATGAAAATAAGATGTCGGCTGATGATTTAGTAGATCAGTCTGTACTTGAGTCTGTGAATTCTGGAGGATCTGAAGCAGAAAGCGAAAATGAGAGTATTCCTGAACCTAGGCGTTCACAACGTCAAAACAGAGAAACTTTAGGTATAGGACTGACTATATCTTGAAGTAATTCAACTTCAAAACTGAGTATTTAAGAGGTTTCTTTTATGTAACTGTATCTCACACTTCCTAGTTGGGTAAATCTAAACCTTTTCATTGAGGTACTAATGTTTTGAACTCTAAAGAATGTTTACCTGCTATTCTCTGTTCTTTGTTTTTCAGGGACTGAGTTGCTGAACGAGGTCCGATGGAATGGCAGGGTTTAGCAGGGGGGAATGTAGGGGATCTACAAAATTGTGGTTTAAAGAGACTTTTATTTAGATTTTTGCCGTGGGCGCCGCCATTTTTCTGTGTGCGAAAAGAAGACGAAAATGCTGCATATAGAATGGAGAGAGAGAGAGAGAGAGAGAGTGCGGAGACAGCGCACTGAAGAGAAATGCGCAGATTCCGGGTAGTGAATAACCCTAAAACGTTGTGTTTAGACCCGCGACATACCGCATAGCACCATGATATTGCTCTCCAGTCTCCGATCACGTTAACGATTCGTTAATGACCATGACGAATTGAGTTTCTGCCGTGTTTACGTGCTAGGCAGTGTTAAAGGCCTGCTAGTAACGTTAGTCAGCAAGTGAATCGTAGTAGGAGTTGAATACCCACGTGTTTTTTTGTGTTTACATCCAGTTTCATTCTATTTGTTCAAACAAACTTAAAACTTTATTGCTGCTGTTGTGTATCGAGTGGGAAGTGTTCGCTGGGACTTCAGATAGGGCCGTGTGTAGTTCGTCTTCTCAACACGTCATCCATCAGCTGGGATTGCGGCTTCGTCGGATCAAGCTACTGTCGTTAGGATCGCGAGGGCAATCGCTGAGGGTCTTTGAGTGAAGAGACATCACCCTGCCATCCGTTGGACGTCATTCAGCGCCTCACCCGCTAACTATGTTTGGTGATGTACGTTGTTTTCCTGTTTTCTACTGAACACTGGTAAGCAAACCAACGTTTCTTTCCGTGAGTGATCAGAACTGAATTGTTGAAACATAACTATCAACTATCAAGGAACTGTGATCCGTGAACCTTCCTGGAAAGGGAGTTCATAGACTTTCTTTTTGTACATTCGTGAACTTTATGACACGTGAGCTCGTGAATGGACAGAATATAACCTTTTTTTCTGTTCTTTCCCTGGATTTCTATTGGATTTTTGAACTTTGCCAAGCGGAATTGGAGTGAATCTTTAAGTGAATCACTGAACTGAACTTTATTTGAAGGTTTGAGTTGAATTTACTTTACATTTGAAACTTTTCGGTATTGTAAACTGAAGAGGAGAACTGATTGTAAATTCTGAGATTGAGATTCAACTGAACTGACAAAGGGCTGTTGATTTTCATACTTTATTGTTTTTCCTACATATTGTTTCATTGTGAGTTGACTGAACTTGAGACAATTGTTTGAACTTGAAGTTTATTTGCCCTTTCTGTGAAGAGAAAGAGAAAGAAACAGAAACTAACAATTCATTTAGTTTAAATAAATAATTGTTAATTAAGCTATCGCTCTTTATACTGATTTTGAGTCACTTATACTAAGGAGTGGGGGCGCCTTTCTTATCCTGTTGGATTTGGGGAGAGTGGGTTTTGCAGTCATTCATTTTTTTTTTTAGTTAATTGCACACACACTTCAGGTGGCGACCGTGAACAGAACAAATCTTGAAGCCCACCTCACCGTATCTCTAGCAATTCACCTATTGCAACACGGTAGGCACAACATACAACTAACTGTTGTAAAAAGGCCAAAAGCACTGGGTGGGGGGACTCAGATCTCGTTGCTCACTCAGTCTTCCTTAGTCAAGTGCTGAATATCTCCCCCACAAGGCGGTGGCATATTCCCCCCCCGCCACACTATCAAGGTACCCAATTAACATATACATGCAATCCCCAAGGATATCATCATTTACCCCATGTTTTTAATCAATTATTGAAAGCTGATCTAGAAGATTTTGTGTTGAATAGCACTCTGTTACAATATGTTGATAATATTTTAATTTGCCCCTCCACTCTTGAACAGTGTCACAGAGATTCTATTTAAGTGTTAACTAAGCTGGCTGAGGGAGGACACAAGGCCTCAAAGACAAAATTACAGTATTGCCAGCCTTATGTAGAATAATTGGGGAGATTGATTGCTTATAAGACCAGAGCAATATCACTGTTAACTAGAAGGCACAAGTAAAGCACCTATGCCACTCTGTATGTACAAACAGGAGAATGATTTTAAATCTGATTGCCATCTTTGGGCTACAGCAACAATCACTGATACCTTTACACCCATATCTAACAATCAGGAAGAGAAAAACTGAAAACTAAACCATAGTCTGCCCAGTTATTTTTTTTATTTACTGACCAGTTAATTGCAGTGGCTGATTATTTTTGGCTTTGTGGAGGCACTAAATTAAGATTCACAATTCCTAAGTATTGGAAAGACCTGTGTACAATTAAATTAATACAAGACATTACTATAATCCCTTGCGATTTGGGAAAACCCAATGAAACCCATGCCAGTCAACCACAGAACAGAGAGAGCATATCAGAGTGGTCCAAATGTTTGGTTGGATACAACTGGACAGCCAAGAGGCATACCCTATGAGTTTAAAGCCAGAAGTGAAATTGCAGCTAATTTGAATCTATACTGCCCTGGATAGCCATCAACAAAAATGTTAAGTGGATAAATTACTTGTATTAAAATCTGCAGAAATGAATTAACCACACCAATGATTCACTGGAAGCTATAGGAGAACAGTAGCAGAAAATGAGGTGTATGTGTAATGTTTGGCAATACTTGCTGCACATACAGTATCTCACAGAAGTGAGTACACCCCTCACATTTTTGTAAATATTTTATGATATCTTTCCATGTGACAACACTGAAGAAATGACACTTTGCTGCAATGTAAAGTAGTGAGTGTACAGCTTGTATAACAGTGTACATTTGCTGTCCCCTCACCTCAAAATAACTCAACACACAGCCATTAATGTCTAAACCGCTGACAACAAAAGTGAGAACATCCCTAAGTGAAAATGTCCAAATTGGGCCCAATTAGCCATTTTCTCTCCACGGTGTTGTGACTCATTAGTGTTACAAGGGTTCAGGTGTGAATGGGGAGCAGGTGTGTTAAATTTGGTGTTATCACTCTCACTTTCTCATACTGGTCACTGGAAGTTCAACAAGGCGCCTCATGGCAAAGAACTCTCTGAGGATCTGAAAAAAGAATTGTTGCTCTACATAAAGATGGCATAGGCTATAAGAAGATTGCTAAGACCCTGAAACTGAGCTGTAGCACAGTGGCCAAGACCATACAGGGGTTTAACAGGACAGGTTCCACTCAGAACAGGCCTCGCCATGGTTGACCAAAGAAGTTGAGTGCACATGCTCAGCATCATATCCAGAGGTTGTGTTTGGTAAATAGATGTATGAGTGCTGCCAGCATTGCTGCAGTGGTTGAAGGGGTGGGGGGTCAGCCTGTCAGTGCTCAGACCATGCGCTGCACACTGCATCAAATTGGTCTGCATGGCTGTCGTCCCAGAAGGAAGTCTCTTCTAAAGCCTCTTCTAAAGCCTGCAAACATTTTGCTGAAGACTAAGCAGACTAAGGACATGGATTACTGGAACCATGTCCTGTGGTCTGATGAGACCAAGATAAACTTATTTCGTTCAGATGGTGTCAAGCATGTGTGGCGGCAACCAGGTGAGGAGTACAAAGACAAGTTTGTCTTGCCTGGTGGTGGGAGTGTTATGGTCTGGGGCTGCATGAGTGCTGTTGGCACTGGGGAGCTACAGTTCATTGAGTGAACCATGAATGCCAACATGTACTGTGACATACTAAAGCAGAGCATGATGCCCTCCCTTCGGAGACTGGACCGCAGGGCAGTATTCCCACATGATAACGACCCCAAACACACCTCCAAGACGACCACTGCCTTGCTAAAGAAGCTGAGGGTAAAGGTGATGGACTGGCCAAGCATGTCTCCAGACCTAAACCCTATTGAGCATCTGTGGGGCATCCTCAAATGGAAGGTGGAGGAGCGCAAGGTCTCTGACATCCACCAGCTCTGTGATGTCATCATGGAGAAGTGGGAGAGGACTCCAGTGGCAACCTGTGAATCTTACTAAAGGCAGTGCTGGAAAATAATGGTGGCCACACAAAATATTGACACTTTGGGCCCAATTTGGACATTTTCACTTAGGGGTGTACTCACTTTTGTGATTAGCGGTTTAGACATTAATGGCTGTGTTGAGTGTTTTTGTGGGGACAGCAAATTTACACTGTTATACAAGCTGTACACTCACTACTTTACATTGTAGCAAAGTGTAATTTCTTCAGTGGAAAGATATCAAAAAATATTTACAAAAATGTGAGGGGTGTACTCACTCCTGTGAGATACTGTATATGTGGATTCTCCGCTCCTGGGTAGCCCCATATCCCATCAAGTGTAAGGAGGCACCTTACACCCAAGCTGGAAGGTTGCAATGTAGCTGAGTACTCGGTACGAGACACACAACAGTTTGCCTGCATTTGCTCCACTTATCTTGTAACACAGTTTCATCTCCTGTGGTGCTTTGTATGGGACCCAAGTGCTACCATCGACACAACATCTAGTGACAGGGAATGGGAAAGGGAATGTCTTGGTTATGTATGTTATCCTTGTTCCCTGATAGAGGGACAATACATTGTGTGTGAATACATAGTGAGTGTTGCACACCAGCCCACTTATACATCAAATTCCACTTGCCAGTTTTCATTGGCTCTTTATACAAGGATCAGAGGCAACTGGGGCTCCAAGAATGAACCCCTAGTGTCATCATCCATACAACGTTGTGTTCCCTCTATCAGGGAACAAGGGTTACATGCTTAACTGAGACGTTTTCTGTTGGCGCTTGAGCATGGTGCACACAAGAACATTAAATAATTTTAATTGAACATAGATCATATCTGTTTAGGAAAGATAAAAATATGCAAATATGCCATGACACTATAACAATTTATCTTTGCATTACAGCATTCCTTCTTGACAAAATCATTTAAACTATCATGACACCATGTAGTATAAAAACTCATGAACAGTTAGTAATTATTACAATAAACTGTGTGTCAACTGTCAATCAAAACTCATTAATTTATTGCCCTGTTTTGGGAGGGAGTCCTATTTTAGTCTAGTTTTACATGTCAATCATGTTTATGTGCAAAAAATACTTATAACTCCTGTCCATCAAGCTCCTGAGGAAGTGCCCCCTCCCTACTCTGGCTCTGTCTATCCTGGTGAGGATCAGGTCCCCCTCCAAATTTATTGCACTGTTTTGGGGTTTGTCTGTTTTTAAGCCTAGTTTGTCCATGTCAGTGGTGTTTACGGGCATAAGATTTGCTTCAAACTTTGGTTCTGACCACAACAATTCTCTGACCCTCTCCTCACCTTTCTACAACAGCTGTTTTTTGACTTTCTTTTGACATCATTCTAAAGGGTAAATAACTGTTTACAGTGTGTGTGTTGACTGTAATAAGAGCTGTGTTCCATTTGTAGTGTTTACACTTCAGACACAAAATGAAAGCGTATGATCTTAGGGTTTCCATTTTATCTCAATGTGTCCTTATCTAACTGATTAAAGGACATACCCCAACTTGTTTTTCCAGACTGGGGGAGTGTGTGTTGTACGGTTCAAATGTGTTCGTATCGTTACCTCCTAAGGTTTCCTACTAATGGTTTTATAGCTGTTGTTAAAATGAAGAATAACGCTTCTGGCTTCTGGCTTGGGAAGTTACCTATTCTAGTGACAAACGTCCCTAATATGGTTGTTAATAATTTAATGCTTTCACTAGAATAAACACTCTAGATAATCACAGAATGACATATTGACAAAAGTAAAAATTGCTTTAACATTCTATGTCACTTTTCTGTTTCTAGTTTTCTGATATGTCCCAACTTGTTTTTACTGACTGGGGAACGTGTGGTCATTCAAATGTGTCTGTATCATTACCTCCTATGGTGTGCTATTATTGGATCTACACAGGCTGTTAAAATAAGAAATAATGCCTTTAACGGTGCACACGGTCCCATCCTGTCTGACTCCTCCTGGCGTGGGAAGATGTCTATGCCGAGTGACAAATGCCCAGATTGTTTATTCCAACCTGTGGGGTTTTGTTCGAACATGTGGGTATCGTAACATCCTAAGGTGATTGTGACAAAGCGCCGGGTTGTTACCGCTGAGGGAGCGGCACTGGCTCGTACACACACTCACATACACACTTACGCACCCCATCCACTCTTCACTCCCCCTCCTTACCTGTTGCTTCCGCCATCGGCGAAGCGAGTGCACGCGCCGAACCGATCGCTCACGGACATTTTTCCAAAACTCAGTTTCCTCCCTCTCATACCCGATCATCTCACACACACACATTAACTGTGTCTTGTGTTTTCGTCCTTGTGTCTTCGTTTAAGTTTTTGTTTGTTTGTCAAGAAATAGTTTGTCTTGCGTGGGATGAATGTTGCGCTGGCCAAACTGAGCAGACGGAGGGCGTCTGCTTTTAAAGGCACAGAGTGGGTCGCGTCGGCACAATGCCGCCGGAAGCCGGCGAAACCATCATTTATTTGTGGTAGGGATGGTGTGAATTATGTGTTAAGTGTTTACGTGTTGGTGTTTTGAATAATAATGCATATGTGTTTTATTTGAATATATAATGGTGGAAAAAGTGTTATTTAATGAGGAATTAATGAATGTCTTAGTAAATGTTGAAGAGAACATTAATGGTATACCTGAAAACCTACCTGTTAATTGAGTTGCCAAGGAAGGGGCGGAGTCTGGCCTATAAAAGGGGAGGCCAGACTCCCAGATAGTTGCTTGTTAACCAAGTCAGCGAGAGTGTTACTGTGGTACCTCGAGCAAATCCCTCAACTAAATTGTTTGTATATTGTGGATACGGTGTGTGGTTGTAAATACGTTTTTTTTTCTATTTTTTTCATCTTTATTTTCCTGTTTGTTGTTTCTTTGCTACTTTGGAATATTTTTGTGCACACCTGTATATATTCTTCACTGTGGACTGTCTGGATTATTGGCACTGAAAATAAACTACACCCTGCACGAAAGTGTTTGCGAGTAAGCCATCGTTTTTTTTGTTTGTTTTTTTTGTTTTTACGGATTCACGTTCCCTTCTCCCCTTCCCCGAAGTGAGTCGTGGGACTCACTTCATCACAGTGATGGTTTCATAGAGCATGTTAAAACCGAATAAACATTTTAACAGACCACATGGTCCTGTCACTGGCTTGGGAAGACATCTGTCCAGAGTGAAGAATGTTCTTAATATGTCATGTAACCCCAACTTGTGTATTCCAGACTTGTTTAACCCAGCCTGGGTGTGTATCATTCAATTGTGTGTCGTTACCTTCTAAGGGTACTGCTAAGATTTATATAGTCTGTTAAAACAGAATAACAATTTTTAACACAGTACATGGCCCTTATGCAGTATGACATCCTTACAGAATGTCCTCCAGTAATCCTTATTGGTGTTAACAAACTCTGATGCTGAGTCGTTTGTTTCTAACTTAACATAGTTCAAACTTTATGAGATGAATAAGATAATTTTGGCCATATTACACGTTTTTCTTAATTGTACACTTTTATTTTTATAATATTGTCTATTGGTTATTTTAATCTTTAGACTATATTTAATTATAAATGGATCGAACATATGTGGTTAAATAATGTAAAACTATCTGTTCACAAGTTTCACAATATGTTTAGCATTGATTGAAGCATTCACCACATTATTCTTATAAGAATATAGTATCATTCTAACATTTGTAAAAATAGTTAAAAGACGTCTCTCGTCCTATAGAACAAGGCATGCGTCACAAGGGAGGTTTATTTGAATGGGTGTTGTCTGCAGAGACGGTAAAGTGAATGTCTTAACAAATGGGATGTCAAACAGGTCAGATTTTATGAGCTTCAGGGGTATACCCCCATTCGCAGATCACCCTGTGGATGAGTACAAATGCTGGTCGAAAATTGTAGTCAGTCAGCTTAACAGCGATCCTCACACGTGTCAGCTTTGACCTAGCCGAATCGACGACCTCAAATCTATCAAGAATTTTATCGTCTTTCTGTTCGAGTTTCTGTTTTTAAACGAAACATTCATCGGAGATGGTTTCCTGTCATAAAAGTAAGCAATGTTTAATACGTTGTCATATGATTATTGACATTGTGTAAAGAGTGACAGACGGAATGTATTGCTTAAACAGGATCTTTAACAAACTACGTGCCTCTGACATTGTTGAGTATTCTGACCTTACGCCTCTCTACATAGGCGAGTGGGACGGAATATTACCTGGCCTGAGATACCGTGTGGTGGGCAATCATGCTTAAAGGAAACCCGAGGACTGCATCTATATATTTTGCTGTGAAGACAACAAAAAGCTTTGCCGAGAGGCATTCCCCATACCCACGGGTAAGCACAACCATTGCTATGAAATGAAATTTGTGCTTCAGTGGCGAGATGCCCGTGTGCTGGACAATATTTTTTCAAATATAGACAGAATGTTTAGATGGCGTAAAATGTACGATGGATACAAATCTATAAAAGCTAAATTGTTTCAGACTGAACAGAGCGTGGGGGCGTGTGAAGGGGGGGTTGTGACACCGCCCACATGCTACAACCATTAAAAGGTTTACAATTCGGCACACCCGTACATTCAATGCATCATGGCACAGGAACCAGCATCTCTACTCAGCCACTATCTCTATCCATTGGGTTGTGGAACTGCCAGTCAGCGGTCAACAAAGCAGACTTCATCCCCGCCTTCGCCAGCCAGTCAAATCTCAGTGCCCTGGCTCTGGCAGAAACATGGATCAAAACACTGCAACTCCATCAGCCCTCTCATCCAACTTCACTTTCACACACAAACACACACCCCACCCCACAGGGTGCGGAGGGGGGACAGGTTTGCTTTTATCCAACACACGGAATTTCACTCCACTGCCCTCTCTCTGCAATAATGCATCATTTGAGTATCATGCAATAACAGTCTCTTCTCCAGCAAAAAAATTGTTGTTCTTGTTGACTTTAACATCCATCTAGACAGACCGCAAGCAGTCGACCTCTTAGCTCTTCTGCCCTCTTTTGACCTCCTACTAACTAATACTCCTCCCACACACAAAGGAGGGAAGCAACAAGATCTGACCTTCTCTCATAACTGTACCGCAAATAGTGTCCTTGTTACACCTCTACATGTGTCTGATCATTTCTTCATACAATTCACTGTTACCCTCCCTCCATGCTCACCACCCATCCCCTTCCCTTGTCTCTGTTCATCGTAACCTCCACTCACTCTCACCCACTCGCTTTTTATCAAAGGTCTCCACTTTCATCCCATTAATAACCCAGTTCTCATCACTCAGCGCGGAGGCAGCAACTGATACTCTCTGCACAACTTTAAAATCCTGTCTTGACGATATCTTGACTATATATTGTCATGTTGTGGGGAACCGGTCAGCTAACGAGCGACAGCTGACCGTTCCCCCACAACGAGGCATCAGATCAATCTGTAAAACTTTCACCCATTCCGTTCCTTTGTGGTGGAATGAACTCCCAGCCTCCACCCGATCTGCTGAGACCATCACAACCTTCAAAAAACAACTCAAAACACACCTGTTTCGCAGACACCTGTCTGAACCCTAATGCTCTTCTATCCTATCCTTAAAAAAAATCCCTGTTTCTAGTCCATCTTTCTCTCTAGTAACAGAATGCAATGTCCGCTTGTAAATGTAGCTTTGCAGACTTGGCTCGTTGGCATGCAAGACAAAATGTTTAATGCATCGGAGCTGACAGGTTTAAAATCATAAAGACCATCGTCAGTGTGCTTTTGTCACACATTGTTAATACAAAGTTAAAGGATCTTTGCTATGGTTGTGAAGTGAATCATCCTAGTCAGATACAACACACCTGTCTGTAAGAACCAACAGTCTATTTCTTTGATGGCTACTTTAACGAGCTGAAACATGAATTGTTCAAACCAGAGTTTAAACACATCATAGTTAAAGCTTTGAGTCATTGTGGTTTAAGGTCTCACCCACAGAGGGTCAGGGAGCTGTGGACGCTATTTTCTGTGAACTGCGTGGCAAAACCTACATTGTGGAAAAACTTAAGATCACGGATAAGCTTGTGGACAAACAGAGTGAGAAAGTCATCTACAACGCTGTGGATTGTTGGAAGAAGACAGAAATGTCGTATGAGTGTGACTGTAATATAGGGAACACATGTAGCAGTATCGATCTGGGTAGACGTTTGGTTAAAAAACGCATTAAGTGTGAACTGACCAATGTAATGTATGCTATCATCTCTGATGCTGCTATGTTTACCAACAAAAGGTTGTGTAACTGATGCCAAATGTGTTACCAGACTTATTGACTTACTGATATTATAAAAAGTTTGGTTAAAATAGTGACTGATAAAAACATTGTTACATGTATACAGTTTCTCACCTATCTGGATCACGTGTAACGTCATAATCTTTGTTGTCTGAAAATAAAAAGACATCTCTTAAATCGAGCATGTTATTCATTTGTGGTATGGTGAAACTGCAACATGTCCAAGCTCTTGAGAAAGGGTTATTACACACCTTCTAATCTAAGGCGGTAAGAAGCGCTTAAAACAGGTTGTTTTAAAGGACACAGGTGTTCGTCTAACAGATAATGAAGTTTCAGATTGGCTCGCCTCTGAAGATGCCAATACACTACATAGAGCAGCTCCTTTAAAATACAAGAGAAATAGAGTTTTTGTTGATAGCGCAGTTTCAGGCTGACCTGGTTGATATGACTGCTTATTCAAAGGAAAATGATAATCAGAAATATTTGTTAACATGCATAGATGTGTTTAGTAAATATGCATGGACTCGCATCTTAAAAAACAAGAGTGGCGTAGAAGTGACTAGAGCTTTTGAGTCCATATTTAACAAGGGTCGTGTACCTCAAAAATTACAAACGGACAAAGGGAAAGAGTTTTTAATAAGCATGTTCAAGACATGACTAAAAAGTACAATATTCATCATTTTACAACTGCCTCTGATTTAAAAGCCAGCGTTGTTGAACGTTTTAACAGGACATTAAAAAGCAGAATGTGGAGCCATTAAACAGCCACTAATTCCAGGCGTTATATTGATGTGTTACAAGGTATCACGCTTGCAACACCGGCTATCACAGGAGCATTAAAATGAGACTGTTGGATGTTAACAAAGAAAACGAAACCAAGGTGTTTTGCAATTTATATGGATCGGATGGCATAAGAAACGACAGGCCTTTGTTTAAATACAAAATCTGTGATGTATGAATTTCTAAAGTGAGGGGCCCGTTGTGAAAGGCTATGAGCAAAATTACACAGAAGAGTACTTCACTGTAACAGCGTGTATACTGCACGACCCTCCAGTCTATAAACTATGTGATTACGATGGTGAGATTATCTAGGGTAGTTTTTATGAGCAAGAACTACAAAAAATAACGCTGAGCAAAAACAAGGCATTCAAAGTAGAAAGAATTTTAGACAGGAAAATACGTGGTAAGAAAAGTATGGTTTTAGTAAAATGGTTCGGTTGGCCTTCAAACTTGAATAGCTGGGTGCCTGAAAAAGACGTGGTAGATCTACAAACCCCTTAAAAGAGAGCACACATACACAGAATGATGACATTTTAGTAAAAACCAGACATGGATGAGCATGATTTTTATGTCTTATTACCATGCAACGCTTCTATGGGGATTTATCCGGATAATCGTATTTCTAATTATAGAACCAGACTGGCCTCTCCTATAAACTTAAGAGGTAAATGGGAAGTGGGTTTAATAGAGTTTGAGTTTCCTAAAACATGGTGTCTTTTTAATGAGGAAGATTCTGTTTTTCATGCGATAAACAATAACGCAACTGGGGATGAGAAACACCTATTTGGATATCACAAGGAAAGCAATGAGTACGCTGCTATAACCAGTATTTATGGTATATACAAATCAAGCCTACACTTTACATTAAAGATGGGGTATTATGATGACCTGGTATTTCTGATTAAGGAAAGAGTGTTATGTGGCCTATTACCAAAATCAGGCCGGTAATGAACTCCCCGGGTATGCGGGGGGTGGAGTTATGTATGGAGGTGGATTGGGGGGAATTTTTAAAGGACTTTTTAGACTGGCCATACCTCTGCTAAAACGAGGAATTAACATAGCCAGACCGCATCTTAAATCAGCCGCATAAAACATACTTAGCGATCTTATAATAGTAATAATGCACAAGAGGGAACCGGGCTCATGATGATGGCTCGTAAACGCATGTAAAGGCCACCAGGAAGTAAGAGGAGTGGTCAGTCAGTGAAGAAAACAAAGTGCACTACGAAGAAGACATCAGTTGGAAAAAATAAGTGCAAAGTGTCAGCAAAACGTCGCACATCCTCTAGCACAAGGAAATCTGTTAAAACTATTTTCTAAATCATGGCCTTACTACACATGTCAGAAGAATGTATTAAATCCGAACTAGATTTGTTCACAATAGCATTGACTCAAACAGCTATTGAAAAAATGCATATATAGAAGTTCTTATCCGCGATATCAGACTGGAGAGGATTATATCAACTTAAATAACACACTGTTATTTTTACAACTCAATCACACACCCTGACCAGACTGATATAGCAGACAGATCACCGGTAGGGTTAATAAACAACCCAGCCGCCATGATTTTCTCACAAATTGATGTATCGCTTGGTGATAGATTAATATCACAGAGTTCGAGCACATACCCTTATCGTTGCACCATAGAATGCCTTATGAACTACGGCAGAGATACTCTTGAAACCCTTTTCTCAGTCGGTCTCTTTTACAAAGACACTGCTGGACATATAGACACAACGGACCCCGCTGGCAGAAACCAGGGCCTAACCAAATGAGCAGCCTGTACAAACGCTAGCAATGTTGTGGAATTACTAGCCCCTAGTCAACAGCGATGGACATAAAAATTTGGATGACTAGAGGCAAGGATGAATTCTGTCTCATGAGAAGTAATGCTACAGCCTACAAAATAAACATCCAGTCAGCGTCACTTTTTGTGAAAAAAGTGTCAGTCTCCCTGGCTGTAAGACAAGGGCACGCGCAGGCCCTGCTTGCAGCTACAGCAAAATATCCAATAGAAAGGGTGTGTATAAAGAATTTCTGAATTCCTGCTGGTTCACGGGTGTCTAATCAGGAAAATTTATTCTTAGGGACTTTACCCAAACCCATTTGCATTCAAAAATTATGATTTGGAATTCTTGGCAATGTGGATGGTCAACAACACCCAGCTAAACCGCTACAACCTGAATATGAAAGTGGGTCTACAGTGCGAGAATCTTATCAGTTAGCACTGGCCTCTGGAAGACATCTTAAAAATCAAGCACAAACCGAAGACAGGTCTTAGTTGATTACTATTAATTGGATGATGAACACTATACAGCTCACAGATGTCATGGGCAGGATTTCACACAATACACATTTTCTTGGAGTACTACCATGCGATCATTTACCCCGAAAACCGTTAAGAACATTACCGTCTATGGTCGTAATCAACATCCACCCTTCAACACTCCCCGGTGAACACTGGTTAGCCATCTACATAAACAAAGAGGGAGTTGGTTGCTTTTTGACAGTTTTGGAAATAAACCCGATGATCAGCGATTTCCATCTATAATCAATGACTTTCTAACAAGCAATTCTGTGTGTGTGGTATACTCCCCCAGACAAGTTCAGGATTTTTCATCAGACACCCGAGGACAACATTGTGTGTTTTTTCCTGTATCATGTGGTCAAGGGCTACAGTTATGTTGATCTAGTCTATATGGGTGTGATCTA
Organism: Chromobotia macracanthus; assembly: GCA_036877525.1. NCBI lineage: Eukaryota > Metazoa > Chordata > Actinopteri > Cypriniformes > Botiidae > Chromobotia > Chromobotia macracanthus. Next base: position 274,726 of record JAZGTH010000050.1, read on the forward strand.
CTTAAAAATGATAATGTGGTTTCACGTTTTGTGAAAAAACTAAAACCTATTGGTTGTAACCATAAAATGTTAAATTGTATTCAGTGTGTGTAAACCCCTCTGAATGATAACATCATATTGTGAAGATAATGAGAATAAATCATTTTCAAAACACAAATTCATTTCTCGTGCTTTTATTCACATATGAACATATGAACAAAATACACACAAGCATAAAAGATGCCAAATCTTTGATCAAGATTTGGTGATTTAAACACAACATCCCCTAACCCACTAGGCCTTGGAGATAATGTTTGTGAATAATTCTTTCTGTTTTGAGGTTGTAGGTGTCCATATGTGAACCATATGTGGTGATGTAATGCTTTTAAGCAAGTCCAGTAGATATGAACCAGGTATGATATTTCCTTTATAAACAAACTCCCCTGAATCTGTCCCGAGGGTTTGTCGCCTTTAGTTTGTCCAGTTGATGCTGTGGTACTAAAAACAATTTCTCTGCATGCGCCATACTTGTTTTTTATCCTGAGGTAATCAAACTTGAAATAAAAAGAAAAGCCACGCTTAAGAGGGGTAGAAGAAATCCACCCTGTTGGTTTATTAATTGTCTTTTTCTTTTAATGCCAACCTTCTTGTTTGCAACAAACTTGATCTCGCTTCTCCTCCTCCTCAATTTCTGGCATTGTTGCGGCGTGAGGGGTATATTACCATAGAGCATGTTAAGAGCTACTTCACACAGTGTCACAATGAGTTCATCTGTAGCAGTTTTAAAAGAGGGAGGTATCTACAAAGTCTGGCTGCCATTTTTCCCACACAGTAGTTTCACTACTTTCTTTTCTGGATGTATACTACAGGATGTGGTGAAAGCAAATCTGTTCTGAGACAATAGTGTTTGGGTGTTTTCATTTTATAATCAGGTAACCATTAGGTATCCAAAAGGCTTACTGGTTGCATCATGATAGCACTCCATAAAAATTTAGTTATTCCTGGGTACATCTGTCTGCCTAGTACATTGACCTGATTAGCATCTCTGGGGTTTTTTAACAACACCGTATAATTTGTATTTAAACTAATGGTCCTACTGGATTTGCCCTTACAAAATAAATTCTGTACAATATAAATTGCGCTAAGGTTTCTATGATGTACATATTGTGTGAATACCTTCTCAATTTCATTGTTACCGCTGGCCTTTTTCATCATGTCATCAATGATCAGCAAATTAGTTTGGTTAATAGGGAGCAAATTATCATCATTCAGAGCTTGAGGTATTCCATCAACAAATTTAATTTTGTACATTTTCAACAATTCATCAAACAAGGGTTGCCAACAGTCAAACATATACAATATTATCAACATTTTTTAACAACATTTTCACAAAAAAGACTTCCCAGAGTTTGATGGTCCACTTATTACACATGAAAATGGGTGTTGTAGTCTGAAATCAAAACCATCTGTATCTCGCACACCCCTATGACCAAGAAGTTTGTCAGAAGCCATATGGAAGTGTGGTGTAATCAGGGAGCAGCACATGTTTGTTATACACTACCTTGAACGTTTTAACAACTGATTTGTTGTGTAGTGTGAGACACCTTTTATTTCTGACAATGTTGTCAGTGTATGCTAGAATATGTTGACTATTACCACCCCCAACAATATGATGATCATCAAGACCAATCAGTGTGTCTAACCTAACAGCTTTTGAGTTAACAGCATTAAGAGTGATCCCCTTGGCTTTCATACAGACCTTCCCCTTTTCTGTCCTATAGCCATATGTTTTTTTTGACTTGATGAGCAGAATTCTGTTATATGGTCGTTATTGCCAATCTCGTCAGTTAGGTTGCCGAGGTAAGGCCCAAGGGTTGGCTTCCAGTCACCATCTCTAGAGGTAAGGATGATGCTATCAGTGTCACTGTGCAACAACCTGTCCCCTAACTTGTCCATGAGCTCATACAGTTCTAGCCATGCATGTGCTGTTGTAAAGGCTCCAAAAAAGACATTAATGTTGTGTCTGACCACCTTACCCATCCGCGTAGCACCACTGAATTAATTCCACAGAGTCTGACACGAATGAGAAATGCTTAATGTCATAACCATCACCAAAAATATGGTTGGGCAAACTGTTCAGGGTCTGAAATTAACTCTGTGGTGGGCAGGTTTTCCCTCATTAAAAATTTACCCCACAAACTATTAAGAAATAGCTTGTAAATAGCTTAACCGCTGATCGCTGAGGTGAAATGCCACACCTCGTCCACCTTTGTCACAACATAACCCTTCTCTAAGGCCTTTAACAATTCAAGACTAACCCAGCAACCTGTGATAGCCCTTTCCTCATCCGTATGCCTAAACACGACGGTCTGAATCTGCTGTTCAGCACATGTACGACAGAGTGGAAACATCAACTTCCCACCAGTCCTATAGGGAAGAACAGGGTGAGGCAGCTGTCGTGGTGGCTGAACAGTGGCCTTGACAAATCCATAATAATTTTGAAGAGGTTCAAAATCCTTAAATATTATTTTGGGGTGTCCAATGGGGTAACATTTCTTAGCCTGGCAGAATGGGTACAAACTTGTAAAATCAACATATATCTTCTCACCTTCAACAGCTTTATGATACAGCTTGTATGCATTAGTACGCCCTCCAAATAGAGCATCAAGGGGCTTCAGCCTTTCAGGATGTATGTATGAGGCCATAAACGCCATTACATCAGCATCAGATTTAATCCAGTTTAATCCTGTTCCAATCACATTCCCACATCACTTCCACCTCCAATCTGTAAGCATGTTCTAAAATCTCAACCTTTTCATCAAACTGCCTTCTGAGGGACCCATAAGGCACCTTTGATAAAGGATCCATATGGTTTGGATTATAACGACATTCGTGCCCATGAAACATGCACCCATTAAATTCTAGAGCCGTTCTTACACCATCCTTCTCATAATAACCATCTAGATAAAATTGCCCAGTTATCACCTCACTGTGGTTTACAGCATGTTGAACATACACCCCACATGTTTTTGACATATTCAAGCCATTCGATGGAAATGTTTGAGTATGTTTTGTTCTGGTTTGTGTACATGTTGTGGGTTAGAGCTAGTGTGTCTTTTGGTAAATAGCGGGTTTTATACATGGCCATGCAACAAGCTGCTAAAGTGGTGTATCTAAACGGGTCGAGGCTGGTACATTGAATTAATTCATCACAGTACTTTATGCATGCCTCTCTGAGCAACACAACATCGTTGACACAGTACATTTCTAGTTCTTTTTTAAAATCAAAGATGTTGTTATTCAATGTGTCATACCAGGAATTAAACTGCACCCTGTCTTTGTTTGACATGGACTCGTACCCATAGAAATGTTTGTCAGGGTATGGTCCTATGTAATTTTCATTTTCTAACCTGTTGAAATGATGTGGGAAGTAGCCTTTTTCTTCACAGGACAGCTTTAACGTTGCAGTAGTCTTGGCCAAACACATAGGAATGAATGAATAGCCGATAAAACGCTGCTTGAAGGTGCTGTCATACATTAAAATTAGACGACAACCCTGCATTGCGACTCTAAGTGTGAGCCCTGATTTTGTGAAATATTCCAAAAGTAAAAAGTTGTCAAAACCAGAAGCGTTGTGGGCCACCCAAGTAAAATTCTGATAGCGTGGGTTTCTAAAACTTTTAACCAGTTGCTTTATACAGTATGTCCCTCCGGCCATGAATTTTTCCCCTTTAAAAGTGAGGCACAGACAAATTTTGCAATGTGCTTGCCAGATTTGTATTGCGTTTCAAAATCATAGAATATATACTTTTCACTAGGCACCTCAATCTTTATTGGCTGTATAAAACAGAGATGTTCACCACCGTTGACCAACACCTCTCCACAATGTGTGCACCGACTGGGTGCACACGTGTGCGGCCTATTGATGATTTGATCCTTTAACATGATAATGTCTGTTACATTTTTTACAGTATTTTGTAACATCACACTGTGCAAATTGCTGCCCTGGGGTGGTTGTTTATGCATATTGTAGCAATAGTCCGATTTACAGTATCGCAAACAGTCAAGGCAATGTTTTATTTTAGTGGGGTGTTTATAACAATTGGGTCCATTGCAAACATTACAGACATATTTGCAACGATGATCTCTACAGCTAGTTATTCCTTGGTAAAAGTAGTCACACACAAATCAAACCAATATACGCTTTCAAGTTCTTAATCATAAAATAATGGCCTTCATGTAGGTACAGGAACACTGTTTTGTAATGAGGTACATCAATGGTTGTATACTTCTCCAACATACCAGAGCTTGACCTGTGGAAGACCACTATTTTAATGTGTAACACGCGCTCAAACTGTCTGATGTCATTAAAACCTATCTTATCCTGTTCAGAGTAACCCCCAGATGTCTGCATTGCTAATGCTATAGGCTCTAGATCTATGTGTGGTTTCTGAGGGTTTAGAAAATGTGCAGATTGTAAAATAGATTGTAAAACAAAGATTGTTTGAAAGATTGGTGGGGCAGAAAAGATTCATTCTGTTTCTACCAATGGTTTCGTCATGTGCTAAATCACGTATCTTTCGATACGCTCCCCCCTTGCTTACTCTTTGCTATAGACACATTTAACTCCAAATTATCGTCAACCAACACTTTAGAGTTACTCTGCAAAAAATGTAAGGTCTGACAACATTATAACCTAACTAAAAGATAATGCATTTTTTTAACAGAAGGTGAATAAGTTAATTTTGAAACTATTGAATTTTGTAACAAAGGTGAATAAATTAAGATGTTCCTGACATCCTCGGGGTGTGAACACAAAACCCATGTGAATAAACAGGCGCGTTTGTGAGACCAAACGAGAAAAGTCATTGCCGTGCTGTCAATGAGAGATCCATGTTATGTTATTTCATGGTATAGCTTTAGGCTTTGGCCGTTTGCTACACTCTCTACTTACGATACAGGTATTTATTAAGTAAAATACCTGTATCGTAAGTGTGAAATATTCACACTTCAAATAATTAGATTTTTTCAAATGATTCATTCATTGAAGCAGTGGTTTAACACAGAACGTACAAAGTAAATCGATCCATCTAAAACACGAGTTTTGGCTTGGGTAATGCATCCGTCTTACCTTTTCATGCTGATGCAAATTGCCTTTCATTCTACTCCAATGAAAGACCTAAGATGAAGGCAAAAGAGAATATATATGTTTGACAGTACTCAAGACTCAAGAATCCATAAGATAAAGACTGAAAACATGAAAAAAACGTTTGTCTGATTAAGATAACTAAATCTTGCGGTAATGATAGGTAACCTTAAATCAGGAGCTTTCTACGAGCTGAAAACATAACAAAACATGTCTTAGTAGCTCTGGAAGATTATATTCTAAACATTGACAACCCATTTAGAACCCAGAACCCATGCAGAAGTTGCAGATTTTCCTGTATGCTGTAGTCACTTTCTTGGTCATCTGTAAAACCTGAATTTAAACTAGATATAGAAGTTCTTAGAAACCCATAAATGTAAATACATTTTGCTGCTTACCTGTATTTTAGATTTATATAAATTGCCAATTTTTTCACAGACAAAGTAGCTACCATCAGCAACCAATTCTCTGCCCCCCACACCCCTAACCCCCCTTTACCACTAAGCCACCCAACACTCTCCTCTTTTTCTCCTCTCTCTGAGACAGACGTCTCCAAAATTATCCTCTCCAGTCGTCCTTCCACCTGCCCCCTTGACCCTATCCCCTCACACCTACTACAAGCAATCTCTTCATCACTCTTGCCTGAACTCACACACATTGTAAACATATCAATCTCTACAGGAAATGTTCTCTTTGTTCAAGCAGGCTCAGGTAACCCCACTGCTCAAAAAACCTACACTCGACCCCTCAGTGGTCAGCAACTATAGACCAATTTTACAACTACCATTTCTCTCAAAGGTTTTTAAAAAGGTTGTGTTTAATCAGCTGTCTTCCTATCTCTCACAGTACAACCTGCTTGACAGTCAACAGTCTGGCTTCAAGAAAGGACATTCCACGTAGTCTGCCCTCCTGTCGGTGGTTGAAGGCCTACGGCAGGCTAGAGCCAACTCCATGTCATCTGTCCTCATTCTTCTTGACCTTTCTGCTGCCTTCGACATGGTGAACCACCAGATCCTATTATCCGCACTCTCCAACCTGGGCATCTCTGGATCTGCACTCAACTGGTTCAGCTCATACCTCACCGACAGATCTCTTAAGGTTTCATGGAGAGGCGGGGAGTCAATATCACATCAGCTAACCACTGGGGTCCCACAGGGATCAGTTCTTGTTTCTCTCCTCTTCTCAATATACACAGCCTCTCTAGGTACAGTTATTAAATCACATGGTTTCTCATACCACTGCTATGCTGATGATACACAGCTCTATTATTCATTTCAGCCTGACAACCGCATCATTGCTGCCCGGATCTCTGCCTGCCTTCTAGACATCTCAGCCTGGATGAAAAAATGGCACCTCCAGCTCAACCTCAGCAAGACAGAACTTCTGATAAAACTGGCCAACCCATCATTAGAACACAACTTCACAGTTGAACTTGGATCATCCACTCTCACACCCGCTCAGTCCATTAGAAACCTTGGGGTGATGTTAGATGACCAGCTGAAATTTCACTTCACATGTTGCAACAATCTCTAGGTCATGCTTGTGCTTTACAACATCAGGAAAATCAGACCCTTCCTGTCCGACCACACAACGCAGCTCCTAGTCCAAGCACTCGTAATATCAAGCTGGACTACTGCAATGCCCTTCTGGCTGGCCTTCCAGCCAATGCAACCAAACCCCTGCAAATGATCCAGAATGCTGCAGCACGTCTGGTCTTCAATCAACCAAAAACAACCCATGTCACACCCCTCTTGACATCACTCCACTGGCTACCTGTAGCTGCCCGCATCAAATTCAAATCTCTTACACTTGCCTTTAAGACAATAACCGGAACCTCTCCCCTCCTACCTCAACTCACTTCTCCAGACATATGTCCCCTCCCGCCAGCTACGGTCAGCTAACGAACGACGGCTGACCGTTCCCCCACAACAAGTCATCAGATCAATCTGTAAAACTTTCACCTCTTCCGTTCCTTTGTGGTGGAATGAACTGCCAGCCTCCACCCGACCATCACAACCTTCAAAAAACAACTCAAAACACACCTGTTCGCAGACACTTGTCTGAACCCTAATGCTCTTCTATCCTATCCCTCTATCCTATCCTTCTATCCTCCCAAAAAAAAAAAAATCTGTCTCTAGTCCATCTTTCTCTCTAGTAACAGAATACAATGTCCGCTTGTAAATGTAGCTTTGTAGACTTGGCTCGTTGGCGTATAAGACAAATGTTCAATGCTCTCCTTTGTAAGTTGCTTTGGATAAAAGCGTCTGCTAAATGACTAAATGTAAATGTAAAAGTAAACACTTTAAAAGAAAAATGTAAGACTGTACAAGTTTTCTGGTTTCCATTTGGGAAAAAAATTACATGTTTTAGATGTTTTCATGTTTTCAACAGATACAGCAAGAGTGGTTAACACAAAACCACGATTATGATAGCATTATCTTTGTTTTGTTTATGATATGCATATATAAAATAGGCCACCTTTAATTTAAGATATTGTCAAAAGTCTGTTTAAAACTAAACATTAAATAAAAATGATTAGAAATAAAAGCTTTGAAATAAAAAGAAGATTATGTACCATTTTTTCTTGTTATAATGTGAAAATTTACCCTAAAGTAGTATAAGATGTATAAAGCTCAGTGGAAGTGGAAGGAGTCTATGGGTGTCAGTACACACATTAAGGATATTCTATCCAGTCAGGAAGGACAAGTTGGAAGCTTGGTCAGGAAACTAGAATCAGAAAACTAGATGAAGATGCAGAATATTTGCCCTAAACCAGAAGAGGCTTTTAATTTTTTTTATTTGTCAAAAATGTCATTCCTTGATTACCTAGACATCTAGTTCTAGCATCAGATTATTAACAATCGTATTAAGAACACTCTTCACTCTGGACAGGTATCTTCCCAAGCCAGAAGGGGTCAGACAGGGGGGCCATGTGCTTCGTTAAACGTTATTCTGTTTTAATAGCCTCTACAAACCAATAGATGCAGACAGCATCAGAGTTTGTTAACAGGGTTATCACCCCAAACCAGAAGAACAAGTTGGGGCATGTCCTTTAATCAGAAAACTAGCTGTCAGAAGGGGTCAGACAGGGGGCCATGTTTTCTTTTAAAACCTTTATTCTGTTTTAACAGGCATTATAAAGCCATTACCTTAGGAGGTGATGATACATACACTTTTGAACCATACACCCCAGAGTCTGCAATAAACAAGCATGGAATACACATGTTGGGGATGCAGGGGGAACCCAAAGTCTTAGATCACACACTTTAATGTTGTGTCTGAAGTGTAAACGCTACAAACGGAACGCAGCTCTTACTACAGTCAACACACACACACCATAAACAGTTATTTAAGTACAACACTTTTCACACATTCAAACCTAATTGCTCACGATCACACAACTGTTAGGAGATGGAGAGGAGTTCAGATCCTCAGTGATAGCTAGAACCATGTGGTCATAGGGTAGAGCAAATCTTATGAACGTAAACACCACTGACATGGACAATCTAGACTGAAAAACAGACAAACTCCAAAATAGGGCAATAAATTCAGAGGGGGCCAGATCCTCAGTAGGATAGACAGAGCCAGAGTAGGGAGGGGGCACTTCCTCAGGAGGGGACAGGTTTAAAAGTACATTTTGTACATGAGTGACATGTAAAACTAGACCCAAAATCGGACGCCCCTCCCTAAACAGGGTAATAAATTAATTTGATTGACAGATGACACACAGTTTATTGTTCACTTTCTGATTGTGTCTGAGGTAAAACTAGGGAGTGGTCATGAGACACACAGAAACGCACACTTCAGGCGATGTGACCAAAACTCACAACACATTTGCTGCTATGTGTGTGGCATCATCTTCAAATTGTGCCCTGTGTGAAGATCAGGTCCTAATTTTAAATCTGTGGTAAACAGATTTACCAAAACTGCAAAATTATTTTAAAATATTATGAACTCCTCTTCTGTAGCAGACAGGGATCTGCACAATAATCACTGGGAAAGGATTATCCATTATAAATGCCACTTTTGGCCACACCTGAGACAGGGAACAAGACACTGTCATAGTTTGACACTGTGGAATGCGCTTCAGGCGCACCCATTTTTTTTATATTTATTTATAAACTTTTTCAAAGCATTAACAGAAAGCTTCAAACAATAAAAATACAACCTTACCCATAACCCTTCCCGCCAAAATACGCTTACATAATTAACGCAACATTAATAATAATAATAATAAAAAAAACATTTACAAAATAACTTTAAGCTATAAACTTTTAGCATATACTTTAAGAAAGAAAAGATGGAAAAATAAGAAATTGCAATTTTTTTCCTTTTCCCCCTTATTACATTTCAATATTGTGTTATCAAGCAGATACATCAAAGGCAACATTTTTTGTTAACAAAACAAATAATGAGTGGTCATACAATAATAATAATAATAATAATAATAATAATAATAATAATAATAATAATAATAATTAAAACCAACACAACTAAATTTCAATCATATGGTCTTTCTGTGTAAATATACAAGCAAGCATGACATAATCAAGTACAACCCCAAATCAGAAAAAGTTGGGACAGTATGGAAAACAAAAAAAATAGAAAGTAGTGATTTACATTTACATTTACATTTATTCATTTAGCAGATGCTTTTATCCAAAGCGACTTACAAGTGCGGAATACAACAAGCGAGTCAACCTGAAGAGGCAACTAGACACATTTCTAAATTTACTTTGACTTGTATTTCATTGCAGACAATACAACAGCACATTATTTAATGTGTTCCTGATGAGTTTTATTGTTTTTTCTTCAAAAAACATTCTTATTTTGGTTCTTGCAACACATTTCAAAAAAGTTGGAACAGGAGCAATTTAGGGCTAGTAATCAGGTAAATTGGTTAAATAATGATGTGATTTGAAACAGGTGATGTCAAAAGGTGATTGTAATTATGATTTGGTACAAAAGCAGCATCCAAGAAAGGTCCAGTCCTTTAGGAGCAAAGATGGGCCGAGGATTGCCAGTTTGGCAACAAATACGTGAGAAAATTATTGAAATGTTTAAAAACAATGTTCCTCAAAGAAAGATAGGAAGACATTTGCTTATTTCACCTTCAACAGTGCATAACATAATTAAAAGATTCAAGGAATGTGGAGGAATTTCAGTGCGTAAAGGACAAGGGCGCAAGCCTAAGCTGAACAACCGTGCTCTCCGATCCCTCAGGTGGCACTGCATCAAGAATCGTCATTCATCTATAAGCAATATCACCACATGGGCTCAGGACTACTTTGGCAGACCTTTGTCAAGTACCACAATACGTAGTTACATCCACAAATGCCAGTTAAAACTGTACTGTGCCAAAAGGAAGCCCTATGTTAACAGTGTCCAGAAGCGCCGTCGACTTCTCTGGGCTCGGAGGCATCTGGGATGGACCATCACACAGTGGAAACGTGTACTGTGGTCAGATGAATCAGTGTTTCAGGTATTTTTTGGGAGAAATGGACGCCGTGTGCTCCGGACCAAAGACGAAAAGGATCATCCAGACTGTTACCAGCAACAAGTCCAAAAGCCAGGGTCTGTCATGGTATGGGGTTGTGTCAGTGCCCTTGGTAAAGATAACTTGCACTTCTGTGATGGCACCATTAATGCTGAAAAGTACATAGAGATTTTGGAGCCCAATATGCTGCCTTCAAGAAGACATCTTTTCCAGGGACGTCCATGCATATTTTAACAAGATAATGCAAAACCACATTCTGCACACATTACAAAGTCCTGGCTGCGGAGGAAGAGGATACAGGTACTTGACTGGCCTGCCTGCATTCCCGACCTGTCTCCAATAGAGAATTGTGGTGCATTTTGAGGCGCAAAATGCGACAACGAAGACCCCGTACTGTTGCCCACCTTAAGACTTGTTTGCAGCAAGAATGGGACAAAATTACACCTGAATCACTTCTTTACTTGGTGTCTTCAGTCCCTAAGCGCCTATTAAGTGTTGTGAAAAGGAATGGCAACATTACAAAGTGGTAAATGCTTTACTGTTCCAACTTTTTTTGAAATGTGTTGCAAGAACCAAAATAGGAATTTTGTTTTTTTGAAGAAAAAACGATAAAAATCATGAGGAACACATTAAATAATGTGCTGTTGTATTGTCTGCAATGAAATACAAGTCAAAGTAAATTTAGAAATCACTACTTTCTTTTTTTATTTGTGGTTTTAATACTGTCCCAACTTTTTCTGATTTGGGGTTGTATATTAGTCAGATGGCCTTTTCAAAATATGTAATCATAGGTTTCCAAATTTTATTACATTTTTGAATGGATCCTTTTAAACATTTTATTCTTTCTAGTTTTAAAAATAATATCAAATCACAAATCCACATTGAAATCTTTGGTGATTTTTGTTTTTTGACCATTCCAACAATATTCTCCTCCTTGCTAACAATGATGCGAAAGCAAAAACATTTCTCATATTGTTAGTTAAAGGTATTCTATGTTCGGGTACTCAGAAAATAGCAATTTCAACACAGGGTGTTGTGTTCAAATTAAAGGCTTTGTTAGTGTTTTAAATACAAGTGTCCAATAGTTTTCAAGGTTTTGGCCGGACCAATACGATATGAATAAGGTCAACTTTATCACATTTGCAACAATCACATCTATCTTCAACGTTTGGATACATTTTTGACAGTTAAGATTTAGTGAAATGTGTGCGGTGAAGAATCTTCAATTGTATTAAACTAAGGCATGCACAGGAGGTGGATCCATTTACTCTTTTTAGAGCATCATCCCATATTTCATCAATTATTACGGAGTCTATATCATTGGTCCACTTTTCTTTAATTTTTTCAATTGGAGTATTACTTGCCAAAACAATCATATTGTATTACGCAGAAATTTGACAGAGGGTGTGTTTATCATCCACAATCACAAAGGATGATAGAAAGAATAAATGGTACCCTCAAGGCCAAACTTAACAAAATCTGTGAAAGTATTAAACTTAACTTGGTTGATGCTTTACCTCTTGTACTAATGAGCTATCACATACAAACTAACAGGAGCACACACTTAACCCCACATGAAATGCTTACGGGTCGACCCATGCCTGTGCCATATTGCAGAGGTCCCTACAAGAGACCCCTCCCTCAGAGGAATTGCTATTGGAACTTAGATCTTATGTGAAGAAACTAACTGCAATATATAAAGCCATCTATTTACAGGAAAAGAGAAAGCCCAGGAGAAGGGGACCCTACAAAGTTGTGGCAGCCACTCCAGCAGCAGTCCAAGTGGAGGGAGGCACTACTTGTAGATAGCAAGGATATACATGATCAAGATTTGGATTCACAAACATAGGGTGAGGATTCAAGCACCTCAAATGAGGATGAAGAAAAAGATGAATAAAGATGAGCCATGCCCTGGGTGGTAGCCTAACCTCTGCCCACGTTTGACAATCTGCGATGCGCAAAGTATCTGGGTTTAAGACATTTGCCAAAAGATCCTTTATTATTTTGGTTAATATTTATTTTATGCTATAATGTATTTCATTTTATTTCACCTTTAATGTATTTTATATAACTGTGACAACCACAGATAATAGAGGAGATAAACAGAGGAGACCGAATTATGAAACTGCACTTTGGGTAAAGGCAATGAAAGTGAGACTTAAACGTCTCAAAGGGGGAATTAATTAAGATTTTATTAACCAAAAAATAAAGGAATCATGTACAAATTCTTTTACCATTATAGTTCTATTCTACATTTAAATGTGTATGCATGTCTTTGGCTGTGCGAGCACATCTCTTGTTATTGTAAGGGGCTCAAGTGAAGAAAAACTAAGTAACTAAATTTGACGTGTACGTAAGAGGACTCCTATAAAAACCCTTCCCCAACCTGGCAGAAACAGTTCTCTATAGGCAGCTCGGCTTGATTGTTTCAGCAAAGCAAGCTTTTGGCATCAAAACCCAAAACTCAGAGTGTTTACTCGAACAAAGAAGGCAAAACCACAACACAACCCTGTATGATGTATAGTCCACAGGTCAAGCTCCCTTATGGTGAAGCCCTGTGTCTTCCCCTCAACAGAGTACCTCTACCTCACTGTTGTGGATAGGCTCCCAGTCAGGGGATAGGGACTTTCTCAACAGTTTTCCATGTGTGTACTATCTCCTGGATATGTCCATCCATGCTGAATATAGCACAAGGCACCTATTGTCAATAGGATGTGGTCTCTGGAGTGTTCCCCCATCAGCTAAAGGGGGGGCACTGCTCCCATCTTTTGCCCAGTGGCCAGCCACTGCTTGGACCTTACTGGTAAGTATCCTGTTCCCTCTTATATGGGGAGGCGTCTTACACGAAAGCTGGAAGGTTACAATGTTGTGGAAGCACTCGTGACGAGCCATCCTATGGCTTACCTGCATCTGCTCCACTTAGATCGTAGTACAGTTTAGCTCCTGTGGTGCTTCATATAGGGCCCCCTAGTGTCATCATCAACACAACGTCTCATTCCCTCTGTCAGGGACCAAGGGTTACATAAGTCACTGAGACGTTGTTTTTAATCCATTTATGTCTCTATGTCTTACATGTTATTTGGGTAAGAAATAATATACAGCATCAGATCCTATATTGTAAACACCTTGTGTGCATGAGATTTTCAATAGTTCAATAAGCCAAACTCAGTTACCACTCATAAGCCAAACGCAGACCAAACACAATATTCAATTCAATTTTGTTTATATAGTGCTTTTTACAACTCTACATTGCAAATTGTTGCAAATAATTTGTGAGATGTATATGAAGAAGACTAATTAGGCATACTAGGTTTATAGTAGGTTTATGAAAAGAAAAAAGGGTGACTGAACCAATAAAACTACAAAATCATTAAGATATGCCGTTCCAGCTCATATGGAGATGGCATTTAAAAAGACAACATCTTATGGGACAGGGGTATAAGGGATTTGCAAAAGTACCATGAAATACACACAACACACAAAGTAAAACACATAAAATATATACATTGAAAACACCTGAAGATTACACAATGAAGGAGAGTGGGAGACAATTTGAGACAAAGGAGTAGCAAAATAAAATCTTTTGGACTGTAACTATATCATATCACTAGAAGCAATATTAACAATTTACAAAACCCTACGCTAAGTTAGATGTCAGCAGTCTCCCAGTAAGCAAGCCAACAGGGTAACAGTGGCAAGGAAACAAAACTCCAATGGTGTATAGCTGGAGAAAAAACCTTGGGAGAAACCAGGCTCAACCAGGAGGACCAGTTCTCCTCTGGTACATAAGCTGACATTTGTAACTTTCTTGGATACAAACAGAGAGTTGATTATAATGATTTATAAATATTTATTGATAAGAAACTGTCAGGTCTAATTATATCTGACATTATGTCAGGCTGAGAAATGTTACCACCAGAAATAGCGTAACGTTACAATCATAATGCGTAATGTTAAAAACAGAAGCATAATGTTACTAATTGCAGCTATAACAGCACACTGCTGTGACTATGCAGGGAACAAAATATAGAAACTAACTAGGCTGGAGGTAGGTATATAATGGTAAGTTTACTAAAGACGTTCATCAAATCCTGATGATCTGTCTCAGGGGTCATATGATCCTGTCCCCCATCATCTGGTCTCAAAGTTTGGATCCAGCTGACTACAGGACTTTGGGGAAAAGAAAGACAGACCAATTTAGTGTGGAGCCAGCACATCTGTACCTATGGGAAGTGTCCTTGGTTCTGGTTTACCTAATTAATGCAGCCTAATAATCCCTTAAGGGATTTAAATAATAAATCAGTAGGACTGTGTGTAGGCTAGATTAAAGAGGTTGGTCTTTAATCTAGATTTAAACTGACATAATGTATCTGCCTTCTGGACAGTACTGGGAATACTGTTTCAGAGTTGAGATGAAATACGCCAAATACGATCTGCCCCCCAGCACTTAATTTTGAATTTCTGGGTATTATCAAATGGCCCAATTTTTAGATTGCAATAAACGCGAAGGACTGTATTGAGGAGTTCCATTCAGAGCCTTGTACCATTCAGAGCCTTGTAGGTAATTAGCAAAATTTTGAAGTTTATACAATGCTTGATAGGCAGCCAGTGCAGTGTGGACAAAACTGGCCTAATGTGTGTTACAGAGGAGGCTTCTGCACCACCTCCTCCGAACCACCAGAGGGAGCCATCACCTGAATACTAAACCATTTCTGGACTATATTTCCCATAGGGCCACATTCCTGGCACCTATTCCTTGTTTAGTCCCCTATTTAAGCTTCCTGTTTGGTCTTCCTGTTTTGTGTATTGCGAAGTCTTGTTTTGCCCCGGCTAACATTACTAAGCATTTTTCCTGAGTTCATTATTGTGTATTACTCTGATTGTATTCCCGTGTTTTGATTGCCTGCACTGACCTTGGCCTGTTTTTAGATTACGCTACTGTCTTGCCTGCATTGTTATTGTTTGCTAATTTCGACCATTGCCTGTTTCTGACTCCATCTCTGTAATAAAGTCTGCAAATGGATCGAAACTTCCCTGAGTCTTCTTTAGAATACAGTTGTAGTAAAAAGAATGTAAAAAGGGGATTAATATTTTGGTTTGTTCACAAATAAAGGATTCTCCAAGTTCACTCAAAATTATTGTAAGAGATCTATTCTCTATCATTCCCTGTGTAAGGGAAACAATACACACATATACATACATTATATATTGTAGCGAAAATGTGTTTAAAGGAAATGAATACTGAGGCTTGTTCAACGATAATTATGTCATATATGAACAAGTTCACTCAGAATTAATATTATATATTCTCCACCATTCCCTGTGTAAGGGAAACATATATATATATATATATATATATATATATATATATATATATATAATTAAATTTATATTAAAATTATTAATAATTAATCAGGATCAATGATTTGGGGAATTCTTAATGATTTGACACTCTCGTAGAGCATGTAGCAAAGATCAGCAGAATTAGGGACGTGAACCAGCGTGAATCAGCACCAACGAAACTCAAAGGAAAATACATATAATTAATCACCATTAAATATACATATTTTGTAGTACCTGATCAGCAGGGATGATTCCAATAATCAGCTTTTGCATTCGTCCAGCAAGTGCATACGTGGTCTTATTTAATCTAAGAAACACTATTTGTCTGGCCTTGAAAACAACGCTTCTCTGCTTTAACAGGACTCTGCTTTAGCAGGTAGAAAGATTGAACACAGTTTAAGTGACCTTATCTGTGAGCATTAAACGCATCAACAATCAAGGGTGAATATACATGGGTGTTTATTAAACTACACTACAGGGGAACATGTAACATATAACTAGACATAAACCTACACACATTAAACACATAACCAAAAGTAAGGAGAGCAAGGAGAGAGAGAGAGAGAGAGAGAGAGAGAGAGAGCATGCGCAAATCCAAATGCACATGGAGAGAGAGTCATGAGTGGTTCAGAAGTGATGGAGTTCGTCAAGTTCCGGAGATCAACGAAGTTAGCTGAAATGATGTCCAGAGTCTGTTTCAGATGGACTGAGCCAGAGGCTAGACCCAGATATTAAATATGACAGAGTTTGAACTACATTAAGTTGTGATTCATGATAATGCATGAATGCAAACAAAACATCAACCCAAACTTGCATACATATCTACAGAGTTACAGTAAAGATACATAGTTTTGTAGCCAGCCTACCATGGGAATGTATACAACTATATACAATTTAGGACTGTTTAGTTGTAAGTTAGAAAGAGTTCTTCCTTTGGATAGAAGTGTTCTTTCTTGGGCCAGTTCTTTTGAAGCTTGTGCAGGGTGTCATAAACTGTCCTGGTATCAGAGGTTGCTGATAGCAATCTGGAGGAGAAGTTTGCCTCCAGACTCTCTGGAGCATAGGGTCTTTCACCCCCCACACTAGGTTTGTATGTCTTAAGTAAAAAGGGGTACTTTATGATCCATACATGATCCAAATATTGGGCCATGCCAGACACTACAATATATATATATTGTTTATTGATTAGGATCAATCATTATACATTGATTTAACACTCCTATGGAGCATGTAGCAAACATCAGCATTATTAGGGACTCCAGATTATGAGCATGAACCACCATCATAATGATGTTGCAAGTTGATTGTCAAAAACACTATTTCGTTCATGGAACAGTTTATTTAGCTCAAAGGAAAATACATATAATTGATCATAATTAAATATACATATTTTGTAGTATCTGATCAGCAGGAATGATAAAAATAATCAGCTTTTGCATTTGTCCAGCGATTGCATATGCGGTCTTATTGAATCTAAGAAAAATTGTTTTCAAGGCCAGACAAATAATGCTTCTCTGCTTTAACATGACTTTAGAGCATGTAGAAAGATTGAATGCAGTTTAAGTGACCTTATTTGTGAGCATAAAAGGCAGCAACAATCAAGGGTGAATACATATGGGTGTTTGTTAAACTATGCTACAGGGGAAACATAACATATAACTAGACATAAACATACACACATTAAACACATAACCAAATGTAAGGAGAGAGAGAGAGAGAGAGAGAGAGAGAGAGGATGTTAAGCCTGTACAAAGTTAAAATCAGCTAAGCATTTCAGAATGAACCACCAGTAAAATCACCTTAATAAAGGGACACAACTTAGCGCAGCTATTCTATGTGTATAGAAAATGGATACTTGCATTGAGCTTTAATGCAGAGCGTGAATCCAAATGTGCATGGAGAGAGAGCTCTGAGTGGTTCAAACATGATGAAGTTCATTGAGTTCCGGAGATCAACGAAGTTAGCTGAAGTGTTGTCCCAAGTCTGTCTCAAAGGGATCGAGCCAGAGGCTGAACCCCCTCTCCCTTTGTGAAAGAGACTAAGAGCAAGAAGAAGAAGATAAATACAAAGGCTAAAAAGTTGGCAGTCATTTTTAAGTTCACATCGGTCACGCCCAGTGAAATCAAAACAACCAATAGGTGTTAAGCAGGCAAAAGTTTCTTTGTCTCACTCAACACCTTATTTGCATGTTTTATGGCCGGATGGCACATTTGCAAATATTAATCCAGGTTATTGTAGAAAGATTATCATGCCTGTTATGCTTACATACATACTCTGATGGTAAATTAGAAGACAATCTGTTAGATATTAAATATGATATAAATATTAAATAGACTTTGAAATACATTAAGTTGTGATTCATCCTAATGCATGAATACAAACAGAACATCAATCCAAACTTGCATAACTATCTACAGTTACAGTTAAGATACATAGTATGGTAGCCAGCATACAATGGGAATATATACAAGTATTGTCTGGCATGGCCTAATATTTGGATCATGTATGGATCATAAAATACCTCCTTTTACAAGACATACAAACCTAGTGTGTGGGGTGAAAAACCCTAGGTTCCAGAGAGTCTGGAGGCAAACTTCTCCAGATGACTATCAGCAACCTCTGATACCAACAGGACAGTTTATGACACCCTGCACAAGAATTCCATGGGCACCACATGGAGTTCCAGTAACCCCAGGTGGCCCAAGAAAGAACACTTTTATCCAAAGGAAGAACTATTTCTAACTTACAACTAAACAGTCCTAAACTGTATATAGTTGTATACATTCCCATGGTATGCTGGCTACAAAATCGATCTTTTCTTCGATCTTTTCTTGCTCTAAAGTCCTGTTAAAGCAGAGAAGCTAGCATGTTTAAGCATCAATTTGCACGATGTTAGCACATTATAACATTAATTAACATGATGCTAGCATGTTTTACCATGATGTTAGCAGGTTTTAGCATGAATTAGCCTGATGCTAACATATGAAAGATATATTGTAATATGGCTTATTCATTATGTTATGCAGTTGCTAGGGTACTCTAAATGGTTGCTAGGGTGTGGCTAGGAAGTTGCAAAGGAAATACCTAAAGCCTTATTGACAGCCCAATTCAAATAAGCTACATCTACATATCTCTACAATATTCTAATGCTGAGATGGCTTACTGAGTTCATTACATGGTTGCTAGGGTACTGTAACTGGTTGTTAGGGCATGACTATGAAAAATGTCACCATTTGTTGCTGCTTGCTAAGGTGAAAGAGCAAGCAGCACCCCCACCCCCACCCCCACGTATCTATAATATTCTAATGCAAAATTGTCATCACAAATTTTGGTCAGTGTAAGTCTATTGGAATTTTTTAAATGTCAGTCTACAAGGTGGCTGCTAGGGTGCAGTAGCTGGTTGCTAGGGCGTGGCTATGAAGTCCAAATGTAACAATTTGTTGCTGCTTGCTAAGCCGAACAATATGTGCCCACCCCCAAATCTCTACAACATTCTGATGCAGACGTATATTGTCACATTTTTAGGCCAATGTGAGTCTAAGGGAATTTAGGAATTATAAAGATATGGCACACTTCCTTGTATCAGGCTGAAGATCTGTGGAAAGATTGGTGGCTGTAGCTTGAAAGCTCTAGGGGGAGTTACAGTCAGAATGTTTAGTCTCAGAAGAATAATAATAACTAGATGGGTACATTTTCTGAAGAAAATGTGAGTGGTGATTGCTGTGGCAAAACACAGGAATATTTAAATGATGCTAGCACAATTTAGCATGATGTTAGCATGATTTAGCATGATGCTAGCATGACTTAGCACAATGCTAACATGATGCTAACATGATTTAGCATAATAGATATACTGAAATATGGCTTATTCATGATATTAAGGGGTTGCTAGGGTGATCTAAATGGTTGCTAGGGTGTGGTCAGGAAATTACACATATATACACATATATATATACACATACATATATGGCATTTTTACAGCATTTATTAATTTGGGTTAATATTCCTGAAAATAATGTTCATTCGTTATATTGTAACAATCAAGGTTAATCAATATTGAGTTACAAACGTTGAAACCGAGGTCAAAAGTTATTTTGTGAGATTAAAATAGAGTTAAAAGGTTGAGACTTGTAACAGTTATAAATGAAATAGGCTAATTAGAATGTATTTAAAATATTCACATTGAACTTAAAACAACATACTAATGTAAGGGGGCTGAGGCAGAAGCTGAAGCAGGATCCAGTTGCGGACGTTTATTGGGGTTATCCATATTCAAAGTCGAAAGTACAGGCAAAGGGTCGTAATACACATAGACAGTCCAACCATGCAACACAACAAAAGGGAGAGACGTAAATCAGAGGTCGTAAATCCAGGCAGAGAATCAATATCTAAACAAACAGTCCGATCCAGGTTTCAAACAAAGGGGCTAGGCAAAAATCAGAAAACGAGAACCAAACAATAGGTAACACAGGAAAGCAGGCAGTAAAAGAGAATGCTTAGTAGTCAGGTGTTAAGCTGGCAATACTTCGCAACGTGGCCATGTGGCAGCAAGGTTTATATAGCTGCCAAACAGGAAGTTCATAGTTCAAAGTTCAGAGTTCAGAGTTCAGCAGAGGGAGCATGAGCAGTCAGTATTCCGGTGAGGGCTCCCTCTGCTGGCGTGATGTTACAGAACCCCCCCCTCTAGGAGCACCTCCAGGTGCTCTACATGGGCGTCCCCGTGGACGTGGTGCTGGACGGTCAGGTCTGGCTCGATGAAACTCCTCCGTGAGCGAGGGATCCAGAATGTCCCCTGCCGCTACCCACGATCTCTCCTCTGGGCCGTATCCCTCCCAATCCACCAGGTATTGTAACTGACCCCCTCTTCGCCGTGAGTCAAGCAGGACATTCACCTTGTAGGCCGGCGTTCCGCCAATGTCCAGCGGTGGCGGTGGCTCCTGCAATATGGCCTCGGGGTCAGCGTCCCGGTGGAAAGGTTTGAGGAGTGACACATGGAAAGAAGGAGAGATGCGGTAGTCAGCAGGAAGCTCTAATTGGTAAGTGACCTCATTAATCTGTCTTATGATTTTAAATGGGCCAACATACCTGGGAGAGAGCTTCCTGCTCGGCAGACGTAGCTTGAGATCCCTCGTTGAGAGCCAGACCCTTTGTCCAGGTTGGTATGGAGGGTGTGGGCGACGGTGACGGTTAGCGTTAATCTCCTGCCTCCTCACAGCGCGTTGAAGCCGTACATGGGCACTGTCCCACACCCTCTCACTGTTACGAATCCAGTCGTTAACAGCAGGCACAGACGATGGTTCTCCTGACCACGGGAACAGGGGAGGCTGGTAACCCAGCACACATTGAAATGGTGTGAGTCCTGTAGAGGAGTGCGTGAGTGAGTTCTGGGCATACTCGGTCCAAGGGAGAAATTCAGCCCAGCGATGTTGTTCGCGGCTGCAGTAAGTCCGCAGGTACCTGCCGATCTCTTGGTTCAGCCTCTCTACCTGACCGTTTGACTGCGGATGATAGCCAGAGGTTAAACTCACATTGATATCTAAAAGGTTACAAAAGGATTTCCAAACCTGAGAGGTGAACTGAGTTCCTCGATCTGATACAATGTCTTCAGGTAGACCATAGTTTCGAAAGACATGGTGGAACATGGCTTGAGCAGTCTCCATGGCAGTAGGTAATCCTTTTAATGGAACCAGACGACAGGCTTTGGAGAAGCGGTCGACGATGACCAGAATTGTGGTGTAACCATCAGACAGGGGTAAGTCAGTGATGAAGTCGATGGAGAGGTGAGACCAAGGTCGTTGGGGAATCGGGAGAGGCTGTAGAAGTCCCGTCGGCAGGTCCCTGGGAGTCTTGGACTGGGCACAGATGGAGCAAGACTTGACATAATTGGCCACATCTTTGGTCATTGAAGGCCACCAGAAGGAATTCTGCACAAGTTTAAGGGTTCGTGAAATGCCGGGATGTCCCGTGCTGAGTGATGTGTGGACCCACTGGATGACCCGGTGACGTAGTGTCTGGGGAACATATTGTTTGGAGGGGGGCAGTTCGGTGGTGATGGTTCTGTGAGGACGGCCTGGTGAATTTCCTCCATTATGTCCCAGTTGACCGGAGCAACAAACAAGGCTGGACTTAGGATAGGTTCAGGATTGTAGTTCTGTCGTGGGGGATCATGGCGCCTGGATAGTGCATCTGCCTTGCTATTCTTGGAGCCTGGACGATAAGTAACTGTAAAATGGAATCGTGAAAAGAACAGAGACCATCTTGCCTGGCGTGAATTCAGACGTCGAGCAGACTTGACATACTCAAGGTTCTTATGGTCCGTGATAACTTGAAAAGGATGAGCTGCCCCCTCGAGCCAATGTCTCCACTCTTCCATGGCAGCCTTCATTGACAGAAGCTCTTTGTTTCCCACATCATAATTAAACTCAGCGGGGGTTAGCTTCCGAGAGAAGAAGGCACACGGGAAAAGCTTGGGAGGCTGTCCGTGACGTTGAGAGAGCACGGCTCCAATCCCGCAGTCAGAAGCATCGACCTCCACAATGAAGGGGAGTTCTGGATCTGGATGTTTAAGGATGGGGGCCGTCGTGAAGCTGGTCTTGAGCTTTTGGAAGGCTGCATTGGCGGAAGCTGCCCATGACAACTTTCTGGGTTTTCCCTTGAGTAATGAGGTGAGAGGTGCAGCAATAGAACTGTAGTTTCTAATGAAGCGTCGATAGAAGTTAGCAAAGCCCAGGAACCTCTGCAATTCTTTCAACGTGGAGGGCTGCGGCCACTCAGTGACGGCGGTTACCTTAGAAACATCCATTTCAACGCCCTGGTGGCTGATGTTGTACCCCAGGAATGTTGTCTGCTTCACATGAAACTCACATTTTTCAGTCTTGACATAGAGTTGGTGATTGAGAAGCTTGGAAAGAACACTCTTGACATGAGTGACATGATCCTCTTCATTCAGGGAATAGATTAGGATGTCGTCAAGATATGCGATGACATACTTGTGGAGGACATCTTTGAAGACTTCATTTATGAAGGATTGGAAGACGGCTGGGGCATTGGCAAGGCCAAAGGGCATAACCAGGTATTCGTAGTGCCCCCTGGTGGTGAGAAACGCTGTCTTCCACTCATCTCCGTCCCTGATGCGTATCAGGTTATAAGCGTTTCTCAAGTCGAGTTTAGTAAAAATTTTGGCCTTCCTGAGTTGTTCTAGGGCAGAAGGGACTAGAGGCAGTGGATACCTGAATTTAACAGTGACATTATTGAGGCCTCTGTAGTCGATGCACGGACGCAGACCCCCATCCTTCTTCTCCACGAAGAAGAAGCCGGCTGCAGCGGGAGAAGTAGAAGGACGGATAAAGCCAGCTTCCAGAGCCTCCTTGATGTAGTCCTCCATAGCCTGTGCTTCTTGGCGTGACAGCGGGTAGACTTTGCTTTTGGGAGGACACATGTTGGGAAGAAGGTCTATAGCACAGTCCCAGTGCCGATGTGGTGGTAACTGTGTGGCTTTAACCTTGCTGAAGACCTCCAAAAGCTCGTTATAAACCTTGGGGATCTTTGGTTGGGTCAGGCTCGGAGGGCTCCCCATGCTTGTGGACAGACATGGACTGGACTGCTTAAGGGTTAGACAGTGACTAAAACAGAATGGAGACCAGTGGGTCAGCTCACCCGTGCGCCAGGAGATGTGGGGATCGTGGCAACTTAGCCATGGCATTCCTAAAATTATTTCATATTTGGGTGAGTCGATCAGATATAGAGAGATGTTCTCTTCATGAAAAACCCCAATTTGCATTTTCAGTGATCGGGTCTGTTCCAGAACTCCTCCTTTGATGGGTTGGTTATTGACAGCCGTAATACTGATAGGTGGAAAGCATGGAATGGTGGGTAGTTGATGTTTCCGGGCGATGTCCGAGTTGATGAGGTTGAGAGCGGCGCCGGAATCTACTAATGCTGTCAACATAAAAGAACCACTTTCGGTAGAAATCTGTACAGGTAATGTGAAGACTTTAACTGGATTTTGTGAAAAGGTGTCCACATTCACCCGGTCTTGTGCTGTGAGGGACCTCCGGGTCTTTTGAGGACACTGTGACTTATGATGACCTGGTTCACCACAATAAAAGCAGAGGTTGTTGATGAACCTTCGTCTACGCTCGTCCTCAGACAGCCTGGTAGATCCTACTTGCATGGGCTTGGTAACACATGGTGCCTCAGGATTCAAGTGCAGGTCGTGACATAAGGTGGGATGCATGCGCTTGCTTGGGTTTAGGTGAGTTCCTGAGCAAATTATCAATCTTAACAGTCATGTTAACAAAGTCATTGAAAGAAGATTCCTCACCTCGACATGCCATCTCCAACTGCAATTGGGGACATAGGCTTTCCCGAAACACCCCTTTAAGTGCAGCATCATTCCATCCACTCTGAGCTGCAAGAGTCCTGAATTCAACTGCGTGCT
The DNA here is from genome assembly GCA_036877525.1 of Chromobotia macracanthus. Lineage (NCBI taxonomy): Eukaryota > Metazoa > Chordata > Actinopteri > Cypriniformes > Botiidae > Chromobotia > Chromobotia macracanthus. The sequence continues at coordinate 299,131 of JAZGTH010000050.1, forward strand.
CTGCTGCACTATGTGAGCCTTGAGAAAGGTGTAAAAGACGAGACGAAACATCCCGACCCCCCAGCAGGATATTCAAATACTTCTCGGAGTTGTTGCAAAAAAATACTCAGGTGAAGATCTAAACTGTTCGTCCGTCTCCCAAACCGCAGCAGCCCAATCAATAGCCTTGCCAGATAATAGTGACATGATAAAAGAGCATTGATCAGAACTAGCATGAGACTGATCCCCCAACGATTCCAAATAAGTGCGTACTTGTCGAATGAACCCTTTACACCGTTCTGCAGAACCATCAAACTTATCGGGAAGAGCAAGTCTTACCGTGCTCGATGTGGTGGAAGGAGGAGAGCAAAGTCGCTGGAGCAGTAGTTCATTCGATGCCTGTACGTTAGCTAGCTGTTCGTGGTAGCTGCGTAATAGTTCTCCCTGGTAGACAAATGCAGCTTGCAGCTGTGAAACATCCGCTGGATTGAGGGTAGGCGAAGTATTCTGTAAGGGGGCTGAGGCAGAAGCTGAAGCAGGATCCAGTTGCGGACGTTTATTGGGGTTATCCATATTCAAAGTCGAAAGTACAGGCAAAGGGTCGTAATACACATAGACAGTCCAACCATGCAACACAACAAAAGGGAGAGACGTAAATCAGAGGTCGTAAATCCAGGCAGAGAATCAATATCTAAACAAACAGTCCGATCCAGGTGTCAAACAAAGGGGCTAGGCAAAAATCAGAAAACGAGAACCAAACAATAGGTAACACAGGAAAGCAGGCAGTAAAAGAGAATGCTTAGTAGTCAGGTGTTAAGCTGGCAATACTTCGCAACGTGGCCATGTGGCAGCAAGGTTTATATAGCTGCCAAACAGGAAGTTCATAGTTCAAAGTTCAGAGTTCAGCAGAGGGAGCATGAGCAGTCAGTATTCCGGTGAGGGCTCCCTCTGCTGGCGTGATGTTACAACTAAAACTGAGGTTGTCACTTGTAACCCATATGAGTTGAAAATTCTGTATTTCCCATACATGTACATGCTTACAAAGGTAACTGGATACTCTGAGAATTGGCTAATAATTTTCCCTTCACAATGTACTGTTCTTTTCCACTTATACTGAATATAATGCATAGCCAAACCAGACAGACAAAGAAAATGAAACAAAACTTTTATTGTATGAGGTGCAGTAGATTGTAAATTAACAAATACAATCTATAAACTGTACTATCTATACTATATCTAAATCAAACTATGCTATAAATTTACAGTGTATTAACCAATTTGAAATGAAATTTTGTGAGAATGACTGAAGCTACTAACATACAGCTCTGGAAAAAAATAAGAGACCACAGCAACATTATCATTTTTTTCTGGTTTTACTCTTTATAGGTATTTGTTTAACTAAAATTAACATGTTTGTTTTATTCTGTAAACTACTGACAACATTTCTCCAAATTCAAAAGTAAACATATTGTCATTCAGATCATTTACCTGCAGAAAATAAACTCTAGTCAAAACAAAAAATATGCTGTTTTCAGGCCTCAAATAATGCAAAGAAAACAAGTTTTTACTCAGTTTAAAACAGCATAATACTAATGTTTTAACTTAAAACATTAGGAGTTAAGGAGTTAAAATAAAATATTTGGTGGAATAACCCAGTTTTTTAATGCTTTCATGTGTCTTGGCATGCTCTTCACCAGTCTTTCACGTTGCTGTTAGAGGACTTTATGCCACTCCTGGCGCAAACATTCAAACAGCTTGGCTTTGTTTGATGGCTTGTGGCCATCCATTTTCCTCTTAATCACATTTAAGAGGTTTACAACCTCTTTTTCAACCCCTGAGGTTTTCCTGATGGTCTTTTGCCAACCTCCTCCTGGCTCTTCTTTGCTTCTCATTGATGAAGGGCTTTATCTAGTTTTTCGCTGTGCACCACCCCACCTGTCATTTGCCATTCTTTTTGTAGGTCACTTGATGTCATCGTACAGTTTTTGACTGACATTTAAATGAGCTGGCAGTTATCCCGTGCAGTGGAGAGTCATTTCCTGTTTAGTGGAGAGTCATTTTTGCCCTCTACCGGTCTGTTGTTTTGTTGTTTCTTATGAATCGTAAAATTAAGGATTGAAGCAACGGTTCCATCTGCATTAATGCAGATGGAACCTTCTTTAATTTTTATTGTTTAAGCTGAATAAGAGATTTACCAGCATTTAAAGTAAATATCTGACATGACAGTATATAAGGGGGGAAGATGAGCCCTGGGAGAAGATGACAATTTACAATTTGCCAGTAAATGGACACTGTTTTTAAGGGGCGGCATCTTCCCCCCATCTTCCCCAGTTATTTTTGTTTCTGATGGTGTTGTCACATATTGAGTGATACACACAAAAAAAATCTGAAATACAGGACGTTGTACCGAACCATAAATGAACACAGTAGAACCTTTATTATTATTATTATTGCACTTCTTGCGGCATATTTTATCCCAGTACTCAATATCCAGGACAAATAATTATACCCTGTGTCAACTAGCATATAAAGAGCATGTGAAGTTATATGGAAAACAATGCAAAATCATTGTACTTTGAACTAAGTTATCAATACAAGGCAAATTACCCAGAGGTCAGTGGCTGCAAGTTAACAGTTGAGTGGTGAAGTAACTCTGAAATCACCAACAACAGAAACATTATTTGGTTTTAATTTGGCCAGGAATCTGAATCAAACTCATAAGGTGCACTGGCAAACCTTCCATCACAAGTCTTCCTTTACGAGCCTTTCAGACTGATTTGTGATGTACACACACTGTGCTGTCTCTGCTCATATCTTTGTTCTGCACTGCAGTGTGTACTCATGACGCAGCAGTGGTGTGCAATAAAGACACTTCAAATGAACAGACTTCAACGTATCACAGACCAAATTGTGTCAGCAGAAAAGGTAAGACTATTTGTGGTGTTTTTAAAGCAACAAATCATTTTACTGCCTGATCAGACTGTCCACATCATAAAGATGAAATAGTACTATTGATTTAATACTAACAGATCAAGAGGCTTGTGCTAATTAATTAAAAGGAAATATGCTCCACGTTTTCACTTCATAAAGCTGACCTTTATCACAATCAAGCCAAGAGCAGTGCTAGATTAAAAAAAGGACATGGGCCTAATTGCTTTTACAAACTAACAATGTACATAAACTTTTCAGAAGCCCAAGACCACTAATAAAATGCATCTATTTTGCATTTTTGTAGCAAAATATTTTTTATTATTTTTTTCAGAATTGTGGGGTTTGGTATATCCCTTTTTGCTATAGTTAATAACTGCACGCACTTGAGGCATGCATATTACCTGATGATTCATGTTATCACTGCATGACCAGTGAGCATGTTGTATGATCTGATGAATGAAAGGAAATCTGTTAACAAAAGGTGAACAGGGTCAATGGTCAATAACCTTCTGTTAATTGTTCTGTGTAACGCAAAAAGAAAAATTAAATAAATGTAATAAAAATGTAATAAAAGTCCCCAGATTTTCTTGTTTTATTCATGTGATAGATAATATTTGAGCACATAGACCGTCTGAAGAAAGTTTTTAAATTTTATGGGTAATTTATTAAATGTGATTTATAATAGCTCTCTCCATCCAGCAAAAACAAATTTAGTTAGAAATGTTTTAATGTAGTGTCAGGCAAGATTTCTAGTATCTAGAAATCTTGCCTGAAATCTCGCCCCCCATATTCATCATATTTAATAATAATTCAACATGATAAGACATGTATACACGTTAAATTGCACACTGTTTCCCATAGGATTTTGAGACTATGTGGGGGTAGTCTCAAAATCTAAACATAAACTAAACATAATATCAGATTACCATGACATCTAGGACTGAACATACAAAACCAACTACATCCAAATTAAACATATTTTTAGTCAACAAATCAATAATTAATGCAGAGTATATTTTGACTGAAAATTTTAACTGTTACTTGTGTTACTCAAAGGCTGTAGAGCTTCGAAAAAGTAACAAATAAAAAACCTACAATAATCAAGTAACTCTGTGATGGTTTTCAGCCACTCTGACAAACACTTTTTGGGTAATGTGTGTTTATGAAAAAGTTGTGTGAGATTTGTTTTATTTCCTGGTTTGCAGATACTTTGTAAAGAGCATATGGAAGTTGGAATGGTCAAAGTTTCATTAAACAAAAGCAGATGTTTAAGAGTGCCTTACACTAATATTATCATACTTTGCCACAGAATATGGACATGCCGGCTACATTGCCCAGCCCCCTTACCATTCATGTGCTGAATACAGCTCAAGGAATTCCTGGAACCAATATGACCATCAGTCTGCATTGTCTAGACCCAGTCTCGTCAGTGTGGAACTTACTTACAACAGGGTACATGTTTATTCAAGATCGTTTTTAATTCCATTGAATAATTGACATATTTTAGGTAACCTCTGTTTTGACAGTACATACCAACTTTGTACAATTAAAAAGTTTAAAAAAGTAATTCCCCAAAGTGTGTTATGGTAAAGACTTAATGTGTTTGTTTTAGGATAACTGATGATGATGGACGTTTTCCAGGATTAATAACAAAACAAAGCTTTAGGGCTGGTGTGTATAAAATGCGATTTGAGACTGAAAAGTACTGGAATGCTTTAGGAAAGATGAGCTTCTATCCATTCGTAGAGGTATGAGTAAATAAAAAAACGTACATTTCTATTTTTATAAAATAACTGATTTTTCATCTATAATTATTTTAGCCAGTACCCACTACTTGTGTTGTCTTATATGTGACTAATGTTTGTTTGTTGGTTTTAGGTTGTTTTCACTGTCACTGATCCTTCACAGAAGTACCATGTCCCTCTGCTATTGAGTCCTTTCTCATACAGCACATACAGAGGAAGCTAGATGCAAGTTGCATGCATATTTTTTCTTATACACAAGCATAAGATACATTCTTAGTATACATTCTGTATGTCTAAAATGTTGCATAGTTTTAATAAACTGCACATAAAGACACAAGAACATTACTGAACTAAGCATAAAGAACATAAATGTGTCACATTTATGACAACAAAACCTATAAAATTACGAACATATAGATTTAAGTGTCATTTGAAAATAGGTTAATTCCAAAAAAATAATTGATAACTGATATAAAAAAAATAACAGTGTCATTTTATTATTATTTTTCCACCATTGTTTGTCTCAGTTGTTAACACCCATTTCATAAAACCTAGAACACATTGCTGCATAACTGTATAACATAAAACCAATAACTTCTGAAATAAAATGCAATTCAATTTTATTTCTATAGCACTGTTCACAATGTTGCGTACAGAAAATACATTTTATCATAAACCAGAGATATAACTATTAAAATAAAATATAGAAAATCCATATATAATACAAAAAAGTACATTGCAAATTTGTAAATATTTTATAGGATGTAGATTTACTTTACTAACTGTAAAAATAATTGTCTTAGATGTGTCTAACAGAACCACATTCACAGTGATATTAGGAAAGTAGCCTATATGTGTCCAGTACATTTGACATTTCCTAGTTATTTTGGCTTGACAAATCCAACATACTGTTGTAGTATTTAATCTTATTATTAGTGGTGCTTGCAAAGCAAAGCATCACTTACTCGCTTGCATACTTCTTCTTCTTGCTGTGTGCTTCAGAAATTGTACCTAGAAATAGATACAGAAATTGTATCTAGATATGTTGCCTTGAGAAAGCCAACATATTGTTATCTGATTATGTTGGCTTAAAAAGGCCATTAGAGTTAACATTGGGCTGTATTTGTGATGTCATAGCTAGGGCTCATATCGTTTGGCTTAGCAAGCAGCAACAAATGGTGACATTCAACTTCATAGTTGAACTTCCCTAGCAACATACCTTAGCAACCACCCCATTGACTTCCATTTAAAAAGGTGAGAGGCAGCAGAACATGGTCGAGACGAATGGATGAATTATAACCATGGAAACTGTCCAGCCATGCCATAGCAACCATTTAGAGCACCCTAGCAACCAACAAGAATTAGCCATATCTCAGCACCAGAACATCAGAGACATGACAGTTAGCTCTTTTGATTCAGAAATACATCTGTCTGTTAGTTTTACCCTGTGAACTGTCTAGCTACACTCTAGCAACCATTTAAAGTATCCTAGAAACCGTGTAATGAAATGAAGAAGCCGTATCTCAGCATTAGAACATTGTAGATACATATGGGTGGGCTTCAGCCTTGAGAGTTGCGTTGATGGCTTCACCATCTGTTAGGTGTGTGAGGTGCACTCAATAAAAACTGAGCTCTGCACTGAGAATCTGTGTCAGCTGTTTAAAGCATCTTACATGATATCAGAAGTCTGTGGGGCAGTTGTGGCCAACTGGTTAGTGGTTACTGGTTAGTCGGGCTTGTAATCGGAAGGTTGCTGGTTCGATTCTAATGCTGACAGGTAGCAGTTGAAGTACCCTTGAGCAAACCTAACCCCCAATTGCTCCCAGAGGGCAGTAGTGTGCTGCCCACTGCTCCGGGTGCGTGTGTTCACAACTTGCAGTGTGTGTTCACTCCTCACCAGTGGTGGGTTAAATGCAGAGGTCAGGTTCAGGTATGGGCTACCATATCTGACAAAATATGTCACTGTCATTTTCAGGCAAATAATCATTTAAGCATGGCATCTTCACAATTGAATTACCCCGAGGTCAACTAGGACACTCTCAATTTGTATCAGTAGTTACTGAAAAATTCATGTTACATTGGTCTTCGATGGCCCACTATCACAGCTCACAGCTAAGCAGTGCGCAGACTGGCTAGGCACATGGATTGGTGAACAAGGCAGAGAAATATATAAGATGCTACACTGGAGTGAAGGTGAGAAAGTCTATTTAAGTCCTTGGTCTGATATATTTCTATATAAAACCAAAAAAGAATAAGATAATAGCTAAACACAATATAAATGGAATCAAGGAAAAAGCCCAGCTCTATCTGTGATGGTAGTCACAAACCTAAGCACTGGGTGCCAGTATGTTGCAAAAGAGTGAATGCAGTAAGTGTAGAGCTGGAAACAAAAATGAAGAAAAAGGAAATTCTGTCAATAAATCTTAAACAAACAGATGATCCAAGTAGTAATAAATGGACAGCAGACATTGAAAATCCTCACTGAAATTCAAAATATGAAATTCAAAATTGATACTGATGCAAAAATCAAGTATTACTTTTCTACTCCAATCACAAGGTGAAACCTATAGCAAAATCTAACTAAATAAAAAACACTAAGGTGCCAACAGAGAGAGAGAGCTATTTCAGCTATTTTTATTTTAGCTACAAGAAAATGTGTGGTACAACAGATGAAACCTAAGGCTTAGTCATTCGACTTGCATTACAGCCTACAAAACAATAAAATGGCAGAAAGCATTCCAGTGATGCAGCCACAAAACTAAATGTGCCAGTTTGTTACATGACTATCCAGAGTTGACAAACACCAAAGAACATATCCAGGCAAATATCAAAATTGATCCTGATTTAAAAGATGTGTTCCATCCACTCTGTCATGTACCTGCTGCATTCAAAGATGGGTATATCACAAAAATAAACCAACCAACTAAATGGGTAATTCAATGGTTACAGCTGTTTGTAACAGCAAGAAAAAATCTGCATCAACACAAGTGGTCAGTTATAAAACTACCCTATGTTCACAATAGTGGAGGTAGTATTTACAATGACTGGTGCTACATGGAGCTGCTTGACACATTGTCTAGAGCCCAGCTTTTAGAGAAAAAGCAAGCGATGGAGCGATGCTTGTTTTAGTCAGCGAGCAAAAGTACGCTGAGCTTAAAAACTGCACAAAGAATGATCTTAGCTCTCTTCTACAAACAATCCAACAAGGATGGCCAGACAACAGGCGCAACATACCTAATGCAGTTCAACAATACTGGAACCCACAAAGCCAGCTTGTTGTTACTGCTGGTGTTGTCTAAAAAGGCCTATGTATAGTTGTACCCCCCGTATGCAAGAGCACATGCTAAGGTTTATATACCAGTCTCACTTAGGAATAGTGAAGAGCAAGCAGAGAGCTCATGAGTTCTGAAATTGAGGAGATGGTATAGAATTGCAGTGTACTGATTTCTAGAACTGGATACCTGACAACCACTCAAACCAACAGAAACCCCAGAACTCCCGTTTGAAGAGGTGGCTTTAGAGGTGTTTGATTTTGAAGGCAATCATGTTCTGCTAGTACTACTCAAAGTTCATTTATGTGGAAAAGTTAAAACAAATTAAACATGAAAGACGTAACATGGGGAAAATAAGACATGTTTAAACATTTCCTTTATGCATTCGCAAGTGAATATACACAAAATGAAGAAAATGGTTTCATTGTCTCAAAGTGAATGTGAGGATGAATCTCTCTACATTCCTTTGGGTTGTTAAACAGCCTTGTCTAGATGCTCTTCTATGCTATGGTCACCGGAGGCCTGGTTCTGCATCTGGTTGTTAATTTGAGTTTGGGGGAAGTTTTACAGACACTCCAAGAGCATAGTTGATTTGTGGAGTGAGGTATTAATGAAATATAACTAGTTATTTTGTGTCTGATCTGTCTCAGGCACAACAATAGGGTCGCCTGTCCAAGGGATCATGTCCGGAATATCCTCACTTTCCAATTTTACCATTTGAACATACTTTAAACATGAGTGTTTTAGCACGTAAAACTGTGCAGCATTACCTCACCATTTAATTCAACAAATAATGTGAGATGTATGACTAATAATTTAACATTAAACATTGTTACTTGCGGCTAATTCATTAGAAAGAAATAAAACCACATAATCAACCATAAAGGTTATAAAACTTCTTGCATTTGTTAAATCGAGGAGTCCAGGGTGGAGATAAGGAGGTTTTTATTAAGGACATTTAAGGACATTTACTGTTTAAGTGTCAGATTAGAAAGAGGCCAAGAAATTACAACTACATATATCTCTCTGTCTGCTCAAGCATATATAACTATATACACTATATATAATACTACATATATAATAATACATTTACTATTTATATACTATTTATATATGTATTTATAATACGTATACTAATACTATTTATGTGCCCACATTCCCCCCTGTAATCATATAAAACATTTGATTAAATAGACTAATTAAATGCAAGGCTTTCCTTAGTCAGTTATTTCCAATAACCAATAACATTCAGTCTTTTTCACTACTTCCAACCATATAACATCAGCTGCGTTTGGTGGGATCTCATCATCTCAAGCATACCAAAACTGAACAGTAAATTGAACATCCTTTAAAAGGAGCATTAAATTCAGTTGAAGACATATACTCAAGGCATTGCACACTTATATTTGGCCCACTAGTTTAAAAGTTTAAAGTTTCCTGTACCTCTTGGTAATGGCTTCCCTATGTATATGGACTATTCCTTAAAACCAATGTCTTAGAACCTAGAAGTTTTTGACATATAATGCAATCTCCTAAAAGGGCAGTTGTCATTGTGTAAATCATGTATTGCCACCAGGAATTTCCACTTGCTGTTTTCAGCAAGTTATCAGGTCACACATGAATGGTCTCCATGGCAGAAAGCAGTACTTTGATCCCACATCACTAGTCGATGGCTTTCAACATCACTGAGATCTTTAAACACAGTTGGCCTGTGCTCAGGTTCTGTTAAACAGGAAAAACATAACACAGAAAAGGAGTGTGCAACAGTAAGTTCTGTTCCTGAGCTTTTACTGCACTAGGTCTGCACCAACTCTTGACATAGGACGACAATTTGAGCCACTCTAGAGCAGGTGAGAGCAGGTGCATGTTTCAATTCACGTTTCAGTAGCTAGAATTGCTGCACTGCAGTGTTAGAAAGGACAACTTGTTTAGTGTGTTTCACATGGCCATTCAGAGATACCTGTAATTCTGATGCTGATTTTTTTGCATAATTTTCTACCCATAGATGACAGAGGTTAAACAACCCCAATACTGAGTTCATATACTTTTGTGGGTAACTTTAGGTTGTCTAGCGCAGCTGTGCGACTTGGCAAGGGGAGTTGGCCCTGAGCAGATATCACTTGTCCTAGAAAAACAACTGAAGGTTTTGTGCTTTAAGCCTAGTTTTACTAACTACGTGATCATCAGCATGCAGCAAGTCGAGCACTACAAATCAAAATGTTGTCTACATACTGAACTAAAGCTGACTGTCTGTCCCATTTTTCTAATGTTGCCATGAGGGCCTGATGATAAACTGCGGGACTGTTATGAAGCTCTTGTTTGTTGCAATCTATTCCATGTGTATTTTTGCCTATTGCATGTGAAACTGAACCAATCCAGACAGGATTCATGAAGGGGCAAAATCCACTGGATATGTCTATGACATAAAACTGTAGCATCTGCTGGTACACAAGAGAAAACAGCAGAAGGATCAGCTATCAACGGTTTCATTTTATCAACATATTCACTGTAATCAATTGTCAGCCTCCATTTACCATTTGGTTTTTTTACAGGCCACATTGGTGAGTTGCTGCTGGAGGATGTTTTTTTTTTTAATTATTCCCTGTTTTTCCAAACTGAACACTACCTCAGAAATTGCTTCCTATGCTTCTTTTCCCAATGGATACTGGGAAATACTAGGGGAAACTTTACCAGTGAATCACATAGGACTCATTTATATGAGGCCAAACTCCCTCTAAACAGTCGACCAAGCAGGGTGTCCTGGGTACAGAACACTCAACTCAGTAACTTTGTTTTTCTCAACCTGTCTCAGCCATCTAGTATTACTGTAATTTCAGCACCTGTGTCAATTTAAAAAAAAAAATGATTTTATGCCTGTCAGTTAAAGCTGTAGCATAAAACCCATCAGGATGGTGGTCAGTCACAGCTGATGTTCCCTCCGGGGCATGGAGGAAACAGCATTCTAGTTTTTCCCTGTCTGGACAGCTGCTAATAGTGTTTTTTTTTATCTCTGTAGTGAATTTTGCAAACTTTGCAGTGAGGGACTCATCAGATTGAGATTTTGGCTTTGGGTTTTAGATTTTCTGTCTTTTCTGTCAAATTTCTTTTCCTACATTCTAATGCCCAGTGTTTTTTAACCTTAGCCTCTTGCTTCTTCAAACTTTTCAGTTTTCTATTTACCACTCTCAGTTGCCATTATAGAATCAGTAGATCCCTATCATAAGCTTTCTTTTAGTTCTTTCTTTTGTTGTCTGTCTATGATTCCCATCAGTTGTCTGCCTTTCAAAATCAAAGCATGCACAACTTCATCTGAGGGTTTCTTTTTTAAGGTTTCTGTGAAAACTTTCAAAAGTTCATCAACTGTCCAAGGTTCCCCATAATGTATCAAATTTCAAACCTCTTTATAAACTTCTTCTCATGTTTCTGAATATTTAAACTGTTTTCTAGATGTTCTAAGCATTTTAGTAGCAAATTTTGCACTTTACATTAATCAGATTCCTCCACCCCAGTTTCTAAGTCTTCCATTTTCATTGATCTCAGAAAGCAGCTGCTAAGGGGTGTTCTCACTCATACTTATAATTTGTGACCTCTGAAGGCTCTCTTACCTGGGAAGAGAACAACCAACATTGCTGGTCTGAACCTCAAGGTTCGACAAAATGGCAGTACCTCAGTCCGTCACTCTCACTTGATGAATCTGTGCCACTGTGTCACCTCAGTCCGTCACCCCAGGTATGTCCTGGCCCGTTCTTCCTCTTATTTGATTTGCAACTTGAAATGCAATGTATAGAAAAAGTATAGACACATTAAATCGCAACACACCATATAGGCACAGGTTTCACACAGGTTTTATCCTGTTTGTGATGCCAATAATGTTAGATTATGAATGAAGAGTTAAGGAGTCCAGTGTGGAGAAGATGAGGTTTTAATTAAGGACATTTACTGTTAAGTATCAGATTAGAAAATAGGCCAAGAACACAGAAATCACAACTACATATATCTCTCTACCTGCTCAAGCATTTGGTATACTTTCCAGTTTCTGGGAAGTATACCAACAGATATCCTGTTGGTTACCAACAGATATCCTGTTTATCATTTCTTAACAGAAACATAGACGGTAGTTTGGCCTTGCATAAAGCTTTCACTATATGTTACACAGCATGAAAAGAATAGTAATGTATAATACTTCTCATTTCCCCACACATTACCCATCCATGACCATGATTTCCACACCCCTTCACAGCATAATCAAGCTACTCCCTTGTGATTATTTTAAATATGCAACCTCTAGCAGTGAAAATTACATATTGTGCCTTGATCAAAATAACTGCAAGCGACAAGCACTTTTATGTTTCAAACAAAGATGGTGATAGAGAGGCAAATGGTACAGATTGCACTTTAAGAGATGCTTCAGGAATTGCTTTTATGGCTCCACTCTCTGTTCAGTTTGTGAGGTACTTAATAAAGATTAAGCATGGCTCTGTACTAAGAATCTGAGTCACCTGTATAAAGTATTTTAGGGAAACATTGCGGAGACAGAGCTGAGAAGAGCATTACATTCACCAGCAGATGAAGTGAAGGCACTATAGTGGCCATGTAAACACTGCTGCTAAATTTGGTTTACTTTTAAGTGCTTAATCCTGTTCTGTACACACACAGTTCAGTATTTTATGGGGTAACAGCCACATTCCACAAACAAAAAACTAGTACTGACAAATGATAAGATAAGATTAAACTTTATTGTGATTGTGCAATAAAGTACAAGAACAAAGCCAATAAAATGCAGTTAGCATTTAACCAACCAGAAGTGCTGAAGGTGCATTATTAAACACAGAAGGTGCAGTATTCAGAAATATGAGAAGTTCCGCTACCCTCTACCTCTGGTTCCGGCCGCACTAGAACAACTCTGTCAAGCAAAATATTTCACCAAGCTGGATTTACGTAATGCCTATAACCTTATCTGGATTAAAGAGGGGGGTGAATGGAAAACTGTATTTTCTACCACCAGTGGTCATTATGAGTATCTAGTCATGCCCTTCACCCTAGCCAACAGCCCTTCAGTGTTCCAGTCCTTTATGAATGACATCTTTCAAGACATGCTCAATAAATGGGTGATCGTTTACATCAATGACATCTTGATCTACTCCAAGACACTGCTGGAAACACATCTCTCACATCAGAGCCATTCTACAACACATCATTAAGTAGCAACTATACGCCAAAGAGGAAAAGTGTGAATTTCACCCAACAAGTACTACCTTCTTTTGATACACAATTAGTCAAGAGGTAGTTACTATGGATGACAAGAAGGTGAAAGCAGTCCTCCAGTGGCCACAACCACAAACAGTAAAAGAACTCCAACGCTTCCTCGGTCGGCGTATATCGGCCGGCGCGAGACTCAGTGCGACCATGGGTCCCTAATGAAAGAATAACCAAGAGTATGGGAATCTCCAAGTAATCAAATCTAAATTATGATCAACAGATAATTTGGAATCATTAATCTAAAATTAATATAAAATTGGAGTCAGATTGGAACTAACCACAGGGTCAATAAAACTAAATTGTAATAAATTTAAGAAATTTGTAGAAGTGCTACGGAAAGGCAGAACGTGAGATACCTTCACCCACACCATTGGATTCCATCCTTGGGCCAATTGGTGGTCCTTACAAGGGCAACAATGGCAAGGAACCAAAATTTGAATGATGTATAGATGGAGAAGAAACCTTGGGAGAAACCAAGGTCAACCGGGAGGGGCAGTTCTCTTCTGGCAGGTTAAAGCTGCAATTAGTAACTTTTTTGGATGTGAACGGAGTGTTGATTATAATGATTTATAATTATTTATTGATTTAAGACTGTTGGGTTAATGCTGGGTAATTATATCTGACAATATGTCAGGCATATGACAATATGTCAGAGAAATGTTACCAATAGAAATGGTGACATAAGCATAATGTTACTAATTGCAGTCATAACATCACACTTCTGTGACTAAGCAGGGAACAAAATACAGAAACTAACTAGGCTGGAGGTAGGTATGTAGATAATGGTAAGTTTACTAAAGGAGTCCATCAAATGATCTGTCTCAGGAGTCATACCACCCTGCCCCCCACCATCTGGTCTGTATAAAGTCCAGATCCAGCTGACTACAGGACCTTGGGGAAATGAAAGAGGCAGATTTAAGTGTGGAGCCAGTACATTTATTCTTATGGGAAGTGTCCCCGGTCCCAGTTTATCTAATTAAGGCATTATGAGATGTTAAAAAAGGGAATGTGCAATAATAAGAAACGTAACATGAATGTAGTATCATCGTTTTAGAGTTCAGCAGGATGGCAGCTGAGGGAAAGGAACGGTTCCTGCTTTTTATAGCTTCTGAAGGAAGTGAAGGTACTGTTGCAATTACAAATCCAATGTTCACTGCAATCTCAAAATTCTGGCCAGTTGATACCTAGCATTTCAAAATCAAGCACAGGTTGTGAATCCTTTTATAGTTGCCGCCCAAACTCTGGAACAGTCTTCCCAGTGTTGTCCAGGTGACAGATACACTATGTCAGTTTAAAATCTAGATTAAAGTCCCATCTCTTTTTTATAGCCAGCGCATAGTCCTGTGGATTTATGACTCAAATCCCTTATGGGATTTTTAGGTTGCATTAATTAGATAAACCAAACAGGGGACACTTCCCATAAAAACAGATGTTCTGGCTGCACTCTAAGTCTGTCTGTCTTTCATTTCCCCAAGCAGTTATGTAGTCAGCAGGTTCCAGACTTTATCCAGACCAGATGGTGGGGAGATGGGATGGGACGACCCTTGAGACAGACTGACCCAGCTCCAGTTCAGCCTGTCATTTCCTGTTCAGAGAGATGTTCATGTCAACTAAAGAAGATAAAGCCATATTAGTAACTGCAATTAGTAACACTATGCTTCTGTTGTCATCTCTGGTCTGGAACAATCCTCAGTGCCTGATATCTGTCACAAAATCAGACTTTTTTAGTTTTTCAGACAAAAACAGTTTTTAAATCAATATAAAATTATAAATCATTATTATAAGCTCTCATTTTTTTGAAGGATTCCTTCTAAACACGTGGACAAAAAGAGTGAATTTCCTCTGAAAAGCTCCACAGACAACGTGTGTCTTCTTAAAGATGTCTTTCCATTCTTGTGTTTCTGGGTGAGAGCATGCCCATCTTGACACTGTGGTCACAGCTTTCTCTCTTCTCGGGAGATCACTTCAGGGTGACAGTGGAGACTCCCCCGCCGGGTCAGTCCCTACAGACCTCCCAGTACATTGCAGCATCAGAGCTGCCGGGTGATGGTGCTACTTCCTCCGCGGGACCCCCTATCATTTTCAGTGCTTCGGATGAGGATTGGATGTCGATCCAGAAGTGATTCCACCTCCACGCCACAACCTAGCCCTCAATCTGCTCATCTCAGAGGGCGTCTCCCTACAGCTCCTACACATGCTCCGGTGAGGACTGAGGCAGTACCCATAATAGAGCCAGCCTCAAGAAGTCGACGCCCATTCCTCAGGTCCCTGATAAAAACTCCAAGAGGACAGCTAAGCAAACCTGAGATGAGTGGCCTGGAGTGTAAAGGGACTACTCGTTTTCTAGAGGTCATGACAGCACCACTCCTTCCCCGGGAGAAGGGCTGGGTGGAGAATCTTTTGTTTTCTTTTGTTCCGTCATACTCCCATTCTCAATAAAAGAGCAATTTCCTCACTGTGCCCACACTGTGGGCCAAACTGGGTGCTGCCCAACAGTGAGAGATGGCACAGAGGCACCCTCTCTACCTCAGTAGTGGACAACGATGCCTGTGGCATATCAATTGCCAGTGCTGCAATTGCCAGAGTTGTTGGCAGTGCTTTTGGCCCTGCACCGGTTTAATGTGTTGCTACAAGTACGTGTTTCCCCTAATGAGCCTTCTTGCACAAACACTGTGCAAGGTCAGTGAGGACGAGCAGCAGGTCATGCTGGTTGCGCCATCCTTTCCCATCCAGACCTGATTTTTGGACCTGATGCTCCTCGACAACCCCTCCCTGGTGGACTCCCCTGAAGAAGGACTGATTTTCTCAGGGACGGGGCACTATTTGGCACCCGTGCCCTGACCTTTGGAACTTCCATGTGTGGTCCTTGGACAGGAAAGACCACAGTGATAGTGGACACTATCACTTAGGCAAGGGCTCCTTCCACCAGGTGGGCCTACGCCTTGCAGTGGAGCCTCTTCTCTGACTGGAGTTCTTTCCGTTAAGACTTAATATAATGATCTAACTACAGTCTTAAAGACTGTACAATTTCACTATTTTTCTCTCCCATTCTCTTTTCATTAAGCAATTGTTCTAATATTTGTTATTATTGCATTATTATAGCATTATTTGGTATTATTGCAAATCCCTTATACTCCTGTTATGTCAAAATCTACTTTCTTAGCGCCATCTCTATGTAAACTGAAACAGTATATTTACCTTAATTAACATTATACATGACAGGTATCATATTGACTAAAAAGCATCAAAAATAACTACTGTTTTAGTAGGCTGTCTGGATACATTACCTTCTCATAAACCACTGATATCAATGATTAGGTATAACCATAGGTAGGTATAAATGTGTTGTCGTTATCGTCAGTTCAGTCAACTTTTTATTCATAAACCAATTACAATCTCTAATTATTCCTAATTAGTTTAACTAATATACATCTTATAGTGAACAATAAAATTTGCAATAATACCATGTATTCTGTATTCAATGTGTTGCACATAGTTCATAATTTTTCTTTTCATTTTATGTATCTTATGTATCTTAGCTTTTCTGTTTTTCTCTTCATTATACGTAAAGCTGCTTTGAAACAATGCAACATTGTAAAAGGTGCTATAGAAATAAATTCAAATTAAACTGAATGGCCTGAGCCAAGAAGAGTTTGAAAATGTTGGTAACGACATCAGCCAGCTGTCCTACACAGGTCTTGAGCACTGGGCCAGGGACGCCATTATACATTTATGCATTTGGCAGACAAAGCGGTTTACAGTAAATTCAAGCTATACATTTTGTCAGTACATGTGCTCCCTTCGAATCAAACCCACAACCTTTGCTCTACCAACTGAGCTACAGGAACACTGCCATCAGGGCCCACAGCTTTATTTGCCTTCCCCTTGCTCAAGCTGAATCACACATCTCTGGTAGAAAGTGTAAGTGGCAAGTCTACAGATGGGAGCTCAGCTTTTGAGTGTGATTCTGTGTTTTCCTGATTGAAACAAGCACAAAAGATGTTCAGTTTGTCTGGGAAGGTGGCCTTACTGATTGAGGTGTTGTTTGATGTCTGTGATGGCCTGTCCACATACACCAGGGTTCATTGTTGCTAAATTTGTATTCAACCCGCAGTTTGTAATTGTGTTTAGTTGCTTTAATTTCCCTCTTCAGATTGGCTCTGGATAAATTTGTGGGTTCCCAGCTGCCAGATTTGAAAGCAGCATTGCTCCTCCTTGCAAAGGAGGAGCCAGACGTCCTTGTTCATCCATGGTTTCTGATTGGGGAATGTTTTAATTATTTTGAGTGGTTGTTTTGTCAACACACCTGTTGATGTGGTGCAGAACAGAACTGATAGATAGTAACAACTGCAAATTCAGTGTGGCCTGAAAAGCAAACACATTCCAGTTTGTGGTCTGGAACTTATGCTGTAATAAAGAATCTGCTTCCTCCAGCCTCACTTTTACAGTCCTCACTGTGGGTTTCATATGTTTGATGATGGGGTTTTATTTGGTGAGTAGGAACAGGGACAAGTGATCAAATTGTCCAACATAGGGGTAGGGAATAGCTATGAAGGTATCAGAAATGTTTAACATAATTAAACATTTTTTTTAACAAAATAAACATAATTAAGAGTGTTTTCTCCTCTTGTAGGGCAAGAAACATTTTGATAAAATTTGAGAAGTGCTATCCTCACATTGGCATGATTTAAATCATCAGGAATAATAAAGGCTCTGTTCGGGTGTGCTGTCTGCAGCTTATTAGAAGAGTTCAGTTCCTAACCCTAACTGAGGTCTGTCAGAATAAAAAGAACATTGAAAAAAAAGAGCAGCACCCACAAAGAGAGGCAGCAGTCACAGAAGCAGTGACACCTGATACAAACAGTGGATGCTGCCTCAGAAAGTCAATAATAGCTGACATTATTCAGCATCTTATTCGCAGCTTCTTATTGATGCTATTCGTTCCACCTTAAAAGACAGGACCCCTATACTTTGCTGGCTTCTTATTCGGGCTCAATTTAGGGACCATGTCACTTTTCTTTTATTCGCACTGTGGTAAAGGACTGTGTTACTTGTGTATATAAAAACAATAAGTATATAGAATATAGTAAACAATAAGTATAATAAACAATTTCAAAATGTAAATAACACAAAGATATAAGAGTAAATGGACTGTCAGAATATAAAGGCACACAAAAAATGTTTTTATATCACTCAATTATTAAATGTGTCATAGTTTAAATGTATATCTACCCTTCAATATCCTTTCACTTTAATATCTCTTTAATGTCATTCTAATATCCCAACGTCTCCACCTTATGTGTAACCTTATATTTAACTTTGTCTTATTTTGTACAGTCATGTCATGTCCAGGTATGGTCCTGTTATGTCATTGCAAGTCTGAGCCTGTTATCCTGTTATGTCATTGCAACCTTGAGGTTGAAGGTTGATATATATCTATCTATCTTGGTATGTATCACCATGCAAATATCCAGACCTTTTCACTACACCAGAATTTAATTTTAGAATTTAAAAAAGCTCTAAGTGTTTTAATCGCTTGTAGGACTGGAATCCAAGTTTTTCTTCTAGGAGAAGGTTGCCAAGGGAAAGTGCAAGAGGGTTAGGCAATAACTCATGGCTAAATCCTATACTGTGGCAAATGGTGCCATGCGTGTTTTATTAGCACAAGAACATTTTATTGCTTATGTTGTGATCGGTGAGCTCCAGCTCCATAGTGCTAGAACAACCACATTAGAGGCAGCTATAAATTTGGCTACAAAACTCACTCTGTCTAGCACCAGTCCTCGTGATGACCAAATAGCTATTTTGCTTGAAACAGTGGAGAGTTTGCACAAGGAAGTTAAAGCTTTGAAGGTGACTGCCTAGAACCTTACTAAAGCACAAGCTAGTGTAATGAACAGCAAGACAAAGGACATTCCAGGGCCCAGTTTATGACGGGGCCCCTCTCTAACTGCCACAATGGAGGAAGGTTTGCTCACTTGCGATTGGACGTTGACGGGCTAACATAACCAGATGCCCAGTGCCATCAAATAAGGAGGCTAAGGGAACTGCCAGATACCCCTGCTGGGTTAAGATAGGGAAGAAGAGGACCCTTTTTCATTGGTCCACAGGATTCCCCTTATCACCCATTACTTTGATCCTAAGGCCCAGGCCAGGATGGCAATAAGGTTCCTTTTATCCTCCAGATACAGCATGCTAATGTTATGGTCAGTGGTGGTCAGCCTTCCCCCCAATAACCAATCACCTTATTGGAAACAGGGGGCACCGAATTACAGTCTCCACCTCACCAGAAAGAGATAAAGTCCCTCATCAGCGGATCCATCCTTGTTCTGAGCTTTCTGACCGAACTAGGAAGAAACAACAGTACGACTAAGGTTAAGCTTTTGAAAATAAACCTCAAATTGTACCATCATCTGCACGGGTGGACTTTACCAATCCTCACGGCTCCCGCACAACCCGTGGAGGACGTGTGGAACATAAATATAATTTTTCCTTCCAAACCTCTTTCAAGACCTTGGCACTAGTAATCGCAGTATAGGCTTTGTATGTGCTACTTAGCAGAGAGTATAGGTGTTATCTCTGGGAGTTGACAGCCTAAGAATATTCTTCTGCCACCACATTCAGCAACAGCATTGCATCTTTCACTCTGTGTTTATTCCAGTCATTGTTTTCATGCGATAATCAAATCTTTCTAAAGTATTATTCAATTGCAGTGTTATTTTTATTTCTATACATTATCCAGTAGTTATTTCCCTTTGTATGTTTAGTGAATAAATCATTTTGTATTTGTACAACTGTGTCTTTCTTGTGTTGGTAATCAGAGGCTCTACAAGTTAGCAAGAATCTCACAAAATCCTTCAGATGTGCTAGGTGATTTATCCCCTCCACTTTACATAATTTTTCTTATCATTTATGATTTATGTTGGATTACTCCAACGAATGTTGAGGTGGATTTCCTCAGCTGGTGCCCCAAGGTAAAAGGAGGGGAAGGTCATCTGACACACACACACATACACACTTGGTGACGTGTGACCAAAACTCACACAGACCTTTGGTGTCCTATGTGAGGCGTGCCATTAATTGGTGCCCCCTGTGAAGATCACTACACTAGTAATACCCCTCCCTCTAGGTCTCCCTAGCATTCTGGGGAGGTCGTGGCAAAGCATGCTGGGAGTGTGGTTGTGACTGCCATTTGAGGAGAGAATGCTCTATGTGCAGGGAAAATAGAGGGGGCGGGTAAAGAAGGCCAAATGCCCTCCCACTTTCCTGATTATGCGACTGGCCTATGAACTGGCGTCTCTCGTAATGAAAATAGAAAGCAAAAGTAGCAGGTGAGGACTGTGTTCTGTTGGTTGATACCAGTGCACAAGTGTGTCTGTAGTCTAAAAGTGTGTATATAGGCTAAAAACTACAAATGGTGGCTCTGAATTAGCACCCTGAGAATGAAAGATATTGGTAGCTGATGGACAAATTAACATTGTGGGTAAGTGGTCCATTGTTTGTCAGTTAGAGATGCTAGTTTTCAATAGCTGATACACCCTTACATGAAATCATTCTGTGCACAGATTTTTCATGAAATTTAAGGCTGTGATTGTTTTGAGTACCCAATGTTGTAAGTTAATACGTTTGCCTTAATATTTGGATACTATAAATAATAAGACTAGAACTGTCAGTGAAGCAGAATGTGGTTGTCCAAGAACGGAGGTTATAATCCCTGGTAGCGTTGAAGGGATGGGAGTAGAATGTATTGAAGGTACAACCCCAAATCAGAAAAAGTTGGGACAGTATGGAAAACACAAATAAAAAAAGAAAGTAGTGATTTCTAAATTTACTTTGACTTGTATTTCATTGCAGACGATACAACAGCACATTATTTAATGTGTTCCTCCTGATTTTTATTGTTTTTTTCTTCAAAAAAACAAAATTCCTACAGTGGACCAGAGAGAGAGAGAGCATTGAACATTTGACCTAAGAACCAACAAGTCAAGACTACAAAGCTACATTTACAAGTCTGCATCGTAGTCTGAGAAGCTGAAATCTTGTCTTATTATAGCTCCCATTTTAGCATATCTTGATCCCCAGCACCCTTTTATCTTACATACTGATACAAGTGATGTTGGATACGGGCTGTTCTGTCCCAGGAAATAGGGTATTTGGAGCGAGTGGTGGCATATGCAAGTAGAGCATTGAGCAAACAAGAATGACATTCAGTGTAAATGTGGTTACATTTACCAACCACTTTAAACATTTCATATTAGGGAAGGAGTCTGTTATGAACAGATCATAATTCCCTTTGTTGGTTGCATAATTTTCAGAGTGTGGAAACCATTTGGCCTGCTCGTTGGAACAACTAGCTGTGTTTCAATATAAGATTGTCTATTGCCCAGTGAAGAACCACAGTAACGTGGATACTTTGTCCAGATCGTCCACTTGGGGGGTCACTGTTACAGGTACAGGGGCGGAGGTTAGTGAGGGTGCTACTCCCAAAGCCTAGTTTGACAGCAAAGACCCAAATTATTGTTCCATCAGCTTTGGTCTCTAAAGTTTTGGAGATGTTGCACAATACTGTTACTGGAGCCCATTTGGGACTGCAAAAGTTAAATAGGAAGGTAAGGGATTGTTATTATTGGCCAAGATGGTAGAAGGATGTGAAGCGATAGTGCCAGGAATGTACTGAGTGGGCGGTGCATAAGGAGTCTGGTTCAACTCCCTATGTTCTCCTTATTCTCTCTGTGACATCTTGTTCTTATGAGTGAGTTTCTCTAGATATATTAGACCCCCTCCCTGAAACAGTGTAAAAGTGTAAAACTAAAAAGTGTTGGTAGTAGGGGACTGTTTTTATAAAAAAGACAGAGACATAACCACATCCTCATTAGGAAGTAAAAACAGTCGCTAGAACCTCGGTAAAGGAATAGGTTTGCCGTTATGGAACCCCTTGAATGTTAAACACAGACCAAGGTAGAAAAAGAAGCAAGAGTCCACACTTTAGCTGGGTGTTTCGAAAGTAACGACCATGGGATTCTCCTCTTTTTGCTGGGTGTCCATACTGCCCTATCCCTTGCAGCCAAGGGAACTCAGTTGGCAGTTTCATCAGTGCTGCCGACTGAGACCAAGGACTGATAGAGGGAATGAGATGTTGTGTCAATGATAACACTAGGGGTTCGTTCTTGTGAGCCCAATTACAGCTGGCTCTCCCGTCCATCCTTCTCTACAATGTCTGCTCCCTGGACAATAAATTGGATTACATCTGACTCCAGCAAGCTACGCGGTGTGAGTTTAGAGACTGCTGCGTCTTCGTTTTCACGGAGATGTGGCTCAGTGACATGGTGCAAGAACTCTGTGCTAATTTCTAGTTATTGCTCATCACTGGTGGAGCTTGTGACTGTTAGATGCAGACCATTTATTTACCACGGGAATTCACCACCGTCTTCATAATTGGAGTATACATTCCCCCCAATGCTAATGCTAAAGATACACTCTGTGAACTGTATGGTGTTAGTAGCGAGCTGCAGAACTCAAACCCTGATGGACTGTTTAAACCCCCCTCGGCTACTCAGACCACATCTCTGTTATGCTAATCCCAGCATACAGACCACTAGTCAGACGCTCCAAACCAGTTCTGAAGCAGGTGAAATCCTGGCCAACAGGAGCCATCTCTGCTCTCCAGGACTGTTTTGAACTCACTGACTGGCACATGTTCAGGGAAGCGGCAACTGATGGTGACTTCACCAACTTGGAGCACTTGGAGCACCAACAAGTGCATTGATGACGTCACCATCTCCAAGAACATCACTACACGCTCCAACCAGAAGCCATGGATGACTGCAGAGGTGCGTGCGCTACTGAGGACCCAAGACTCCGCCTTCAGAGCAGGTGACAAGGCGGCCCTAAGAACAGCAAGGGCCAGGCTATCAGAGAGGCAAAGAGCACACATGCTCAGAGAATCCATAACCACTTCGAGGCCAGCAGAGACACACTGCAAATGCGGAGGTATCCAGGATATCACCAACTACAGGACAACATCACCTGCCTGTGACAGTGATGCCTCCCTCCCAGATGTGCTGCAACTTCTACTCTCAGTTTGAGGCATAGAATGATGTGACGACGAGAAGGACCAACCCTCCTCCCAATGACCAGGTGTTGTGTCTAACCACGACTGATGTGAGGAAGACTCTACACAGACTTAACCCGCGGAAGGCTGCTGGTCCAGACAACATTCCTGGCAGCTAACTTCGTCGATCTCCGGAACTTGATGAACTCCATCACTTCTGAACCACTCAGGACTCTCTCTCCATTCGCATTTGGATTCACGCTCTGCACTAGAGCTCAATGCAAGTATCCATATTCTATACACATAGAATAGCTGTGCTAATTTATGCCCCTTAGTTACATGTTCCGCTGTAGTGTAGTTTAATAAACACCCATGTGTATCCACCCTTGATTGTTGCTGTTTAATGCTCACAAATAAGGTCACTTAAACTGTGTTCAATCTTTTTACCTGCTCTAAAGTCCTGTTAAAGCAGAGAAGTGTTGTTTTCAAGGCCAGACAAATAATGTTTCTTAGATTCAGTAAGACCGTGTATGCACTTGCTGGATGAATGCAAAAGCTGATTATTGTAATCATCCATGCTGATCAGGTACTACAAAATATGTATATTTAATGACGATTAATTATATGTATTTTCCTTTGAGTTTCGTTCCACGAATGAAATGATGCTTTAACAACACTGTTTTATTGATTTGACATTCAATTTGCTACATAATTGTGGTGCTGGTTCATGCTTATAATCTGGAGTCCCTAATTCTGCTGATCTTTGCTACATGCTCTACAAGAGTGTTAAAATCAAAGTATTACATTAAGAATTCCCCAGATCATCGATTTTGATTAATTATTAACAATTTTATATATGTATATGTATTTCTAAATGTATATATATATATATATGTGTGTGTGTGTGTGTGTGTGTGTATGTGTTTATATATGTATACATATATAAACACATATATACATAATATAAAAAAAATAATTTTATAATTAAAAAAATAATTAAAAATTTTATATAAAAAATTATATTATATTCATATATATATATGTTTCCCTTACACAGGGAATGGTGGAGAATATATTAACATTAATTTTGAGTGAACTTGTTCATATATGGCATAACTATCATTGAACAAGCCTCAGTATTAATTTCCTTTAAAGACATTTTCGCTACACAGCAAATATAACAGAATGGTGCATTATCACCTCGAGGGAGGGAAAAGGTGCGGAAACAAGCGATATACCCTTGTACCTTGGTTGTATCTTAATCACCCTGCAATACATGGGTTGCAACCAGGTCCACACGAAATTTGTAAAACCTCATAAAGATGTTGGATGTAGCCCACCCCGCAGCTCTACATATGTCGGCTAGCAAGGTGCTCCTAGCCAGAGCCCAGGAGAGCACCACTCCTCTAGTAGAGTACGCCCAGATAGTGAGAAGCGGACTAGAAGTCTCCCAGTAAGTAAGCCAATGGGGCATCTGTGGCAAGGAACCAGAACTCCAGTGATGTATAAATGGAGAAAAAACCTTAGACTTAGCAGGGAGGGTCAGTTCTCCTCTGGCATGCTAAAACTGCAATCCGTCACTATGATTGGTTAAAATAGAAAATGGCACCCCTGGCTATACATCTTCATAATCATTCTGGGATTAGGGGTATAACGTGGTCATACTGAGGTTAAGCTGTCATATGCAGATGATCTACTTTTACATTTGCATGATCCTTCCTTGCCATTTTTAATGGAATCACTTGAGGTTTTTGGCTATTTCTCTGGGTATTCTGTCAATTGGGAGAAGAGTGTATTCATGCCTTTGGGTGAGGGACTGGATGCTGAATTTCTGAGGTCATTATCTTTTAGACTTTCAGAGGATCACTTACTTAGGGTTAGTCATCCTTAAATATATTTTTAGTTTATATTTCACAGAAGCCATAAACAAGTTAAAATTATCTATGGATAAATGGATGGCTCTCCCTTTATCTTTACTTGGTCGGGTCAATGCTATTAAAATGGTCTCTCTGCCTCGCTTTATGTTTTTTCAGAAATTGCCTGTTTATCTTCCATATTCTTTTTTTAAACAATTAGATTATGTCATTCTGCCATTTTTCTGGGGATACAAAGCACACTGGATTTTTAAGGCCCATTTGCAGAAGCCGAAAGAGTTTGGTGGTCTAGCACTACTGTAAGGACCACCCATTGGCCCAACGACGGAATCCAATGGTGTGGGTGAAGGTATCTCACGTGTTCTGCCTTTCCATAGCATTCCTACAAATTTCTTTAATTTGTTACAATTTAGTTTTATTGACCCTGTGGTTAGTTCCAATCTGACTCCAATTTTATATTAATTTTAGATTAATGATTCCAAATTATCTGTTGATCATAATTTAGATTTGATTACTTGGAGATTCTCATACTCTTAGTTATTCTTTCATTAGGGACCCAAGGTCGCACTGAGTCTCGCGCCGGCCGATATATACGCGGATCTCACGATCACAAAACGGTCATTTTGATCTTACTCAGAGGTTGCTGGGTAAACTAATATTATTAAACCTGGCTGTTCCATACTTGCTCAGATCTAGTAACAGTTGTCTTAGTCATGATCATGCAATTTGTTAAGACAGGTGATAGACAGAAACCTGGAGATCTTGGTTGATGTGCTCCTAGCTCCTTTCAACAAGTCCCCAGTATGATCACATCCTGACACTAATTTTGCGGTAACCTTGGACTCCTTCTAATCTACCGGTAATAACAATTTCTTAAGAACTTCCAATGTATCAAGAAAAACTATTTATTTGCCAGGCAGGTTAAAACATCAATTTAGAGAAGTAAAAGACATCATATGAATTTGAATACAAAGAAAAAACAATACATGATCAACAGAATAAAACAAGGTACAAAGTCTAAATCATACCTGGCAAATGAGACACACAGCAGTTGTGTGGGAAGTTCTGGTTACAGAAAGCTTCCCCGAGTCTTTTGCCTAGCCACCTTATATACACAGATAAGACAAAGAGTCATAAACTTTGTGGTCTGTTCAGTATTTGGTTGGTCAGTTTCTCGTGACCTGAAAGACCCCTGTTGAGATAATCAGTACCCAGATGTCTTGAGAGAAGCACACCCATAACAGAAGTGTAGGTTTTCTATTAAGTTTTCTCCCTCTAATATACTTTATCCCATATTTAAAGAAATTACACCTTTTTACCCATCACACCATTACCTTTAAAATGATATCAAACATGAGAATGAAAACTCAATAACATCACCATATGTTGCACATATATGTTCAATGAGCTCCATTGATCTGAGCCTAAAATGAGAGGGAAAGCAGAGGTGAAATTCGGGTCATCAATGTCCCACGGGGGGAAGCAAGGAACCATAGCATGGGAACAAGTATCAACTGGTGTTTTGTTGTTTTATGGTATGTGTATGTTTTTGTAAACGAACCAAATGTTCATCTCCAAACCAGCTGCCTTACACTACTGGTGTTCCGTCATTATTACTGGGCCACTAATGGCAGAGCTATGATATTTTGGTAGGTAAGTGATCAAGCTGCTGACAGTTTGATGGACTCGCAACCCAAGTGGTTGTATATGGAGGCTCGGTCAGTTGTTGGTAGCTCCTTAGCTGCTATTTTTTTCTCTAAAACTGCATCCTTAAAGAAGTATAATGTAAAATATAATGTAAAAATTTTAAGGACTGATCACAGTTAAGAATTTCTATATAGACATGATATTTTTTGAACACTTGTATAAACTCTTTGACCTTTCCCAGTCACAATTTTTTCGCTATCTACAGGTGCGTAACTTTATAAAACATTATTTTATTGAGTTTTAGGAGTTACCACAAGATCATGATTTGTATAATTTTTGGGTCAGTCTCCTATGACCACATACTTGATGACACAGTTTGTTGCCTTGTTTGTATTTTATTTTGCAGTGTCTTCAGATCACCTTAAAGTAGCATGGGAAAATGACACTGAAATTAACATTTCAAAAGAGATTTGGGAGGAGGGACAAATTCATACCTGCTCTATTAATGTACAGTTATTAGTATACAGTTTTAAGTGCTGCATAGGTTATACTATACCAAAACTAAACTCAATAAAATTTACCCTTCAGTTTCCCTACTATGTGATACATGCAGAAGCTCGGATGGGACACATGCTCATACTTACTGGTTTTGTCCTGAGAGTTTTGGAAGAATATTTTTAGTGGTACTCAAATGTTTTTGGAGAAGATATCAGTCCAGATCTTGGATTTGCTTTGGTGGATGTTCTGAACATACATTAGCATTGACACATTCTCAGCAATTGTCCCTTATATTTGGTGTTACGATGGAGGCTCCTGCACCATCAGAGGGAGCCTTCTCCTGAATGCTAGTACTAAACTACATTTTCCATCATGCCTCTTACCTTAGGCTTGATTTCTTCCTGTTTGTCACCTGTCACCATTAACTCCTGTGTATATAAACCCTGCACTCAGTATTACTCAGGGCAAAGTCTTGTTTTGCCCTGGCAACAACTTTTGAGTGGTTTTCATTGTCTTTGGAGTGCCCATGTTTTGTTCTTGGACTGTTTACTCTAGTTTTTCCCGTTTGCTGCCTGCCTTAATTTTTGGACTGCCCTGGATTCTATGATTGTTTGCCGCCTGCCTCGACCCTTGCCTGCTTTACGTTTACGCCTTTGCCTTACTTATGGTTACCCTGTTTGTTGTTGCTCGACCCTGCCTGTTTGTGGTGGCTAAAAGGGTGATTTTGATGGATTGGAAGTCCACTTTACCACCAAGCTTTCATAAATGGCTAGCTGAAATGGTTACTGCTCTAAAGCTTAAAGATTTATTTCTCTTAGATTGATGCTTATATAAAGTTTGATACAATCTGGGGCCCCTCACTTAAGTACAGCTTAAGGTGCTACAGTGTACAGTACAGCTACAGTTTAGTGTGTGTGCGTGCGTTTTTTTTTGTGACTCCGTTTTAATTTGTGTTTTCAGAACTTTTTTTTTTTTTTTTAAGAAAGACTGTCATAAAACTGAAAGAAAGGCTCATTAAAGGTATGGATTAGAACTACAGGTCCATTTTAGTGACATAAGAGATAAATAAGGGATATGTCAACAAGGATGGGGCCATGATGTTAATGATAGAAAACTGAGGAAGGTTTTACAGAGATGGCATAAAGTTACTGATTGCAGCTCTAACAGCAAACTGCTGTTACAAGACTGAGTGCATGTTAATGTGAAAAGTCTAACTGAGGGGGAAGTTTACAGACAAAAATAAACAGGCAACCAAGCAGATGAGCATTAAATAACCTATGTAAAAAGTCCATTTGTCAGGGTCACGGGGGACGAACCCAGTCGCAGACAGCACTTTGAACAAAAAATGTTTTTGTTATTTATTAAAATAAAGAAGAACCCGCGAGGGGGCAAAACGGAAAACAATTCATACTTTAAATGAACTGAAAATAACTCCACAACCGAAGTAACAAACGATACTAAAACCGGAAAAACCCGGGGACAAAAAAATACGGCACAAGACCAAGACTACACTTGACAGGAAAGCGCGAGGGCACAAAACACATCCGAAAAATCACGAAACGAACCGGCACAAGACAGAGAACACATACGGGCATTAAATAGCGCAACAGACAAGGACGAACAGGTGCGCGAAACAAGCGTTAACGAGACAAGGTAACAAGGGGGCGGGGCCAAGACCAGAGACCGGAGAGCATATGACGAATGTAAACAAAACAGAGGCCATGTGCTTCCACAAGAAACCAGCATGCGTTCAGATCCAAACAACATGCTCTGACACAGAACACGGGGGATGTCAGGATCCTGGCAAGATAATCTAGAAAGACTGTTAGATTATTTAGTTCCCCGCACTAATGAATATAGTCAACACCCCTTAAGGGTTAATGAGTTTTGATATCTCTTTTCTGAAACATATACTCTGTCGCATAAGGAAGACATCCTGAAGCTGTTGTTTCCAACCGTATATGGTAATAAAATGTAACCCAGCTATTTGATTGCTTGATACAGATTTAGGTGCATCCTGTTATGTTCTATATAATCTGTTTCTGATGAGGAATTAAACGAGCTTGAGTCAACCACACTCTAGTGTCTGTCTCTTGCTCCCAGAACTCTGCTGAAGGTACCTCCTCACGACATCCAATTAATCTGGTATTGAAGAAAAGGGTTATCCAAACACAGCAGACTAGATTATAATCTTACAAAGACTCAGAACAGTACCGTGACACCATTACATTTTACCAGTGCTTTTGAGTGGCCAAGGCTATCACTGTAGATATTGTTCTATTGTGTAATGTTCAGGTATTTTATGCTATTATATCAAATCCCCTATACCCGTGTCCCATAAAGTGTTACCTCCTTTCTGTGCGCCATCTCCATATAAGCTGGAAAGACGTCTTGCTTAATATGATACCTATCATCGATCATGTTAATTGACTAAATGTTGTATAGTCTCAGAAGTTTTAGTAGGCAGTCTGAATACATTACTCTCTCATAGACCACTGAGAGAGGTACAAGCCTTTACACATAATGACAGGTATTTCTAAGTCATGTCCATTTATTCAAATGGTCCAAAATGTATGGTAGTTTTCATCAGTTCAGTCAACTCTAGTCATAACCAACCACAAACCTAGCATCCCTAAATAGTTTTATTAATATACATGTCATAATGAACAATTAAATTTGTAATAATACAATGTATTCTTTTTCTCATGTATTTCTTGTGTTGTACATGTCTGACCATTTTTATGTTTTCTGTGTTTTATTTTTCATTATCAGTGAAGCTACTTTGAAGCAATGCAACATTGCAAAATGTGCTATATAAATTTAAGAATTGAATTGAAAAGAATCATTTCTAATAAGTAGAACAAATGGATGGTCATTTTATGTTGGGGACATCTCATACTGTTTTTAAACTTTATATGAAGCAATCTTACCGTAGCATTTTGAGGAAATTGATTATTTTTAGGGCCCAAGCACATAAAATTGAAAGTGAAGTGACGGTGGCATATTTGTCAATGTATGGTAACTTCTACTTGAAATGTCTTTGCATTTAACCCATCCAGTACGTAGTGAACACACAAACACACAGATGCAGTGGGCAGCTATCACTGCAGCATCTGGAGAGCAACTGGGGGAAAAGTGAAAAGTACCTTGCGCAAGAGCACCACAGTCGTTTCTTGCCAGCTGTGGGTACTGAACCTGCAACCTTTGGTTTACAAGTCAAAATGATGAGTCACAATAGTCATATCAATCAGCCCACCACAATAAACATATTTGCCAAGTTTGAGGTCAATTGCTCAATGCATGTTGTTGATATTAGAGACTTCCTGTTTATCATTTGTTCACCATAATTTTACTGCCTTGCCAGTAAAAACACAATTCAAGTTACCACAAATCCCTTTGTAATTTTGAATCTTCAGTGTCTTGGCATGATACTCACCATGATGAGGCATGATATGGCAAAAAGTAAAGGTAGTAAAAACTTCATTACTCTTACTTAATTTAATAAATAAGCAAAGTTAATACACTGAGGATGAATAAATCTAAAAAGAGTGACAAAAAGGCTCTGTCCCCGACTGTCAACAGGGTGGACAACACCTCAAGTAACATAATACTATCTGATGCTAACACTTGTGGAGAAACTACTTGTGTTAATGAGACCACTGACACTGAAGCTTCTCAACATTAGGAGGGTGAGGATGAGGCTTCACCCAGAACTATTCTTTTGGCTATTAAAAAGATGAATTATTCTGTGAATACCAATTTAAATGATTTGGAAGCTTCCTTGGCAGGACTGCAGTCGGCACTAGCCACCAGTACATCCCATATCATTGACCTGGAAGACCTGTTTTTTCCCAAGGTTTTTTCTCCATTTATATATCACTGGAGTTTTGGTTCCTTGCCACTGTTGGCCTGTTGGCTTGCTTACGGGAAGACTAAGCAAGCCAACTTGGCTTGCTTAGAACTTTAAATGTTCTAAGCTGATATTAGCTTAGAACATTTGCTCTGTACATTGTGTTATATTGGTTGTTTGTTAATTTAATCAATTTTGAATATTCTTTCTTTTCTCTTCCTTATTTTCTCTCCTCTTTCTCTTTCATTTTCAATTTCAGTTTTCACTTATACTCTTGGATATTTTTATTTGTACAGCTGCCTTGTAACAGTGTGTTGAGTCTAAAATATTGCACCTCGCCCATGGTCGGGCCCATTCTCTTTTGATGGGAGTCGTATTAGCATCTTTCTGTACATTCCAGCAGTGTCCACCCAATGTAAACTGTTTAATAGTGTGCAGAAAAAATTAAGAGCCAAAGGAATAAAGTATGGTTTCCTGTAACATGCCCGTCTCATCCTTACGCATAAGAAGATGAAGAAAATCTTTTTGTCCCCACAGGAGGCTGAATCCTACATTGACAGTCTCTCCCCGTGATGGAAGAAATGTGTGTATATAAATGTGTATAAAAACTATGTGTATAAAACCTATAAAAACGTTTTTTATAGGAGTTTTATAGGAGTTTTTATAGGTATATGTAGACATATGGGAATTTATACATTCATTAATACACGTTTTTCCTTGATCACTATGTGTGGAGGCGGAGCTGTGTGCTGTGAAGAACAGTAAGCTCGACACTGGTCGACATTCTCGACATTCTGGAGAAACATGTTACATTTGTGAAATTATACGCTCCGAACTTGATGACCCAAATTTTTGTCGATCTGTTTTTAAGCTAATACCTGATGTAGACTCTACCCACCTTATTGTTGGAGGAGACTTTAATTGCATCTTAGACCCTTTTATGGATAGGCACATGCTCAGCCCCCCCAAATCTCATTCATTCATTGAACATACTTGACATTTGGAGACTTCACCACCCTATTGACAAAGACTATTATTTTTTTCTAATATTCATAACTCCTGTACAAGGATTGACTTTTTTCTAACTGATTTCAAATTAACCTCTAAGGTTTTATTCTCCAAATATCATAATATTTTAATATCTGATCCTTCTCCAGTTTCTATATCTGTAGATTTTGTGATGGAAAGATGCTTGGCGTTTTAACCCCACTGTGTTAAATGAGGACAATTTCAAAGAAATGCTGCCATGTTCATATAGCTGACTTTCCTTAAAGGATAAGGGGGATGTATCTGACTCAACTCTATGGAAAGCTCTCAAAGCCATCATAAGAGGCCAGGTTATAGCATACCAAGCAGGGCTGAAGAAGCAGAGGGGCAGAAGGCTTTCAGAGATAGAGGCAGAATTGTCAGCTCTAGAGCAACAGTTTAAACTCACTTATTCTAACTAAACCTTGGCTAGTATTATGAAATTAAAATATGAATATACTAACCTTTATCTACCCAAATTAGCTCCCTTTCATTAAAGATTAAGCAGAAACTATTTGAATTAGGGGACAAACCTAGCCACTTGCTAGCTCGTCAGCTTAGGTGTGCACAGGCTAGGAGAGCTATACATTCTATCAAGTCAAACTCTGGAGTCCTGACCACTACGCCAGTTTACTTTAGAAATAAAGTATTTAGGAAATTATATCAAGAATTCCTCTCAAGGTAATAGAGATTCACTGAATTACATTGGAAGAAGTTCTCACAGCTGTTAAAAACTTTCCCAATGGCAAAACGTCTGGCCTTGATGGCTTTTGCATTGACTTTTACAAAGCTTTTAATGGTCAAATAGCCCCTTTGATGTTAAAAATGTTTAAAACTCTATTGAAAACAAAAATTACCAGAAACACTTGCAAATTTTAAAAATATTGTGTTGATTTTTAAAAAAGATAAAGATAGTACAGACCCTTCCTCTTATAGATCCATTTCCATTTTCTTCCATTTTAGCAGGTTAAATGTGTGTATTAGCTCAATAATACATAAACATCAAACAGACTTTATTCCTGGGAGATTTTCCTTTCATAATGTATGCAGACTAATGAATATTGTGTATGGGAACAAAGGAAAACATGATAAAATAGTAATTTTAGCCCTGGATGCCCATAAAGCATTTGACCTATATATTACTTATATATATTACTTGACTTATATATTAAGTACCATCAAAGAATTTGGTCTGGGACAAAATTTCTTTGTGGGTTGAGACGTTGTACCTTTGCCCCTGATGGGAGGTAAGATTTCATGATCTCCCTTTTAAAACTGTAAGCGAATTAAAATGTCTTGATATCACTGTCCCCAGACATTACAAAAGCTTGTTTGAAACAAATTACAAAGTTTTGATAGATAAACTGAAGAAAGATATAGAGGTTTGGCGAGCACTTCCTTTAACTATGATTGTGTTAACACAATCAAAATGGTTACTGTATTTGTTTCAAAATATACTTCAAAATATCTTTCTAACCCAGTTATTCTTTAAAACACTTGATACTGCGATCATGCCATTCATCTGGGGATATAGAGCCCATCGTATATCTAAAGCACATATTTGTAAAACAAAGGAGGTAGGAGGTCTAGGCCTTCCCTGTTTCAGCATTATTATTGGGCAGCCAATGTAAGGGCATTAATGTATTGGTGGATTGCATGTTCAGGGGAATCGAATGTCACCATACCTGCTTGGCTCGCTATTGAGCGGGAAATCTTCCTCCCTGCTCTACTTATGGCAGAAAATAAACATATAGGAACATTTAAGAAATGTAACCCTGTTGTTATAAATTCTCTTAAGATGTGGTATCAACTTAGAAAAATCTTTAAACTTCCTCAGACGTGCTCTCTTACTCAATCACACATTCTCTTCTTTACTGTCAGATAAAATCTTTTCATAATGGAAAGATAAAGGAATTAAATCTATAGGGGATTTATATATAGACAACATATTTGCTTCTTTTGCTCATCTTAGATTGTACTTCCCTCTCACATTTTCAAATATTTACAAGTTCAGAATCCCTAATTTAGAAATTTACAAACCCCCTGAACATTTATTTCTGTATGACCTCTCAACCTGACTCAAAGGGACTCAAAATTTGTTGAATATTTTAATGACTTCAGGATTCCTTCTACACAACATTTGTAGATTTCTTGGGAAAAGACCTAGGTATATCCCGGAAGATAACTGGACCAAGGCCCTAGAAAGTATCAGGTCTTGCTCTGTCAACTCTAACTTTCAGCTGATTCAGTACAAAGTCATGCACAGACTGCATTATTTTTGCAAGTTACTTAAGATTGACTTTCCTCAAGATCCCCTACTTGCAAAATTAGGCTGGGCCCCTTCTGTTGAGACTTGTACTTTAAATTAAATCCAGACAATTGAATACAGGATGACAATAGCAAAGAAGATAATTTTGTTAATGTGAAACAATCTGTACCTAAATTTGAGATGTGGCTAACAGAGTTGGACAAATGCCATAAGTGGTGTGGTAAACTTTATGTAATGTTTAATAGTGTGTAATAATTCATAACTGGGCAATCGTTGATATTGGTATTGGAATATTTTATGGAATTGGTAATGGTCATTATGTGGATGTGATACGTCCACTGTGTCAGTTATTATAGGCTTGAAGGGCAGTTTCAGGTTTTCTGCTGATATATTCTTTAGTTTTGGCACAGACCCCCCAGTTCATCTGTGTCCATCTCTGTTATCGACCCAGACACCCCAATTGTAAGACAGGAGATTCTTAACCTCCTTGCAAAATGAGCAAAAGAAATTGTCTCTCCATGCAAAATAGTGACTTCTACAGTCACTATTTTGTAGTGCTGAAGAAAGGCGGTGGGCTCCGTCCTATTTTGGATCTGAGGCCCATAAACCAAGCGCTTCACAAGCGTACTTTCAAAATGAAAACGCTGAAGCAGATACTGGCTCAAATCTGTCCTGAAGACTGGTTTGCTTTGATAGATCTGACTGATGCATATTTTCACATACAGATAGCCCCTCATCACAGGTGCTTTCTGAGGTTTGCTTTTCAATTTACAGAGGGTACTGCTTTTCAATTTACGGTCCTCCCCTTCAGGCTCGCTTTGGTCCCTCTCACATTTACAAAGTGCACAAATGTCATGCTTTCCCTTTTCAAAGAGAGTGGTATTCACATGCTGAATTATCTGGTTGATAGGTTGATCCTGGCCCATTTGGGGGATGTTCTTATCAGCCACTTAAGCCTGATCATTCACCATCTTCTGACTAGGGGTCTAAGAGTGACCATACAAAAGAGCATGTTGCTCCCAAGTCAGTCTATAACGTATCTGGGTGTGCGTTTAGAGGTATGCAAGCCTGCCTGTCTACAGAGCATTGCAGAGCATTCTGTCTGCCCTGCGTCCGTTCTGGCGTGGCCGCTCAGTCGCCCTAAGGGAGTTTCAAAGACTCCTGGGTTTGATGGTGGTGGCATCTGCCTATACCACCTCTGCCTTCTCCTCATGCGGCTCCTACAGCTGTGGCTAAAGACTTGTGTTCCTCAAAAAGCATGGATCTGTGGCTGTGATCTTGGTCTGTACAGTCAGGGTGTGCCATTGGGGTTAATAATCAGATGAAAAGTGGTTACAAAAAATGTGCTTCCCAACCAAAGGCTGGGAAGCAGTCTGCGAGGAGAACCCTGTTTCGGTCTCCTGGTCAGAGGAGAAGGTTTGACACATAAACCGCCTGGAACTGAAAGCGTTTTTTCTGGCCTTAAGAGCATTTCTCTCTCTGTTGGAAAGTCATTACGTGCTGATATGCACGGACAACATGTACATAAACCATAAGGGTGGGGTGCAATCTAGAGCTCTATTCAGAATGGCAGGAAGCCTGCTGCAGTGGGCAGATCATCACCTCCAGTTGATCAGAGCAGTCCACATCTATTGCTACCTGAACCGTGGGGCGGACATGCTCTCATAGGATGGAACTCCCCATAGGGAGGGGAGGCTTCAGTAAAGCTGATCTGGGATCAGTTAGGGAAAGCAGAGGTGGATCTGTTTTGCGACAGTCAAAAACAAGCACTGTCTGCTGTTTTTAACCCTGTCACACTCCCTGTTGGGGAATGCTCTCACATCGTGTATTTCCTCTGGTAAAGATTTTAATACCTATGGTATTATGCAAATTCAGAGAGGAGAAAGCCCAGAACTGTGGAATCTCCTTGTTTTGGGTAGTTTATGCAGTGATTCAAGGTGCTCTGCCGCATGTGTTCAACACACAGAGTCTCATGCGCCTTCTACCAGGCATCTGTATGCACTGAAATGGGCGTTTTTTTGTCAGATGGTGTAACGATCATAATACGGACCCAGAGCGCTGTCCTATGTCTGACATTCTGCCTTTTCTGCAGCTTTTTCTGCAGCACCCAATATTAATGGGCAATCAGTTGGTAGACATGAACTGGTGATTCATGAACTATGGGATTTGGCATTAGTGCTAAGGGCTCTAGCAAAACCCCCGTTTGAACCACTGGACTCTATGCCTTTTAAAGAGCTTTGGCTTAAAGCGGCTCTGAGTGCTGACTGTGTGCAGTTTGGGCCAGATGACTGTTGTGTTACACTAAGGCCTAAAGTGGGATATGTGCTAAAGTCACTGTCGACAACATTCAGGGCACAAGTTATTAATATTCTGGCTTTTTTACAGAGCCATTAGTTTCAGTTAATACTGGCTATCTGTGGGTGTTGTGTCCCGTTAGAGCTGTACACATTTACATTCATCGCTTCGGCAGTGGGACCAGCTATGTGCTACAGTTGCTGTAAAGGCCAGCCAACTCTAAGCAGAGGCTATCACACTAGGTGGTGGAGATGATCATTTTGCCTTATACGAGTCAAGGGAGGGACTGTCCTTTTAACATTAAAGCTCATTTAGCTAGGGCTATAGTCTTTGTGGGCTTGATCTAAAGGGGCTTCTATCCAGGACATTGCCATATTCTATTATTTGGATGTATCGTCCTTGGCCTCCCCAGTGCTTTTAGTAAGTGATAATCTCTCCTCTACCTCTATTGCTTAGATGTGTTAGGCTGCATAGTCTCATTTAGGTTGTTTAGATAATGAGGGGAGGGCGGCAGCTATCGCAGATTTTACTCACTTATTGTTTCACTCACTGTAGTCTTATTTTAGCACAGTTTGTTACTGGAAACTTGCTGTTGATGCTGTGCTCAGACTCTGTATGAGTGTGGGAGTGTGGATTATTCTCATGTGCCCTGTTCTTATTCAGTTAGAAGCATCTAATTTCTTTTTAATTTTACATGCCACTGTTGCTGTGTAGTATTCTTACTGTGTGGGACCCGGCACGGCCATGTTCGCTATTACTGTGCTTTTGCATGTCTATTGCTCTGTCTGCTGTCCCGTTTCGGTGCAGCGTCTACTGTATCAGAGTTAAAAAGAATATTTATTTTAATAAAATACATGGTGTTGAATTACATGAAATTAGATGGTATACTAAATCAAATGGTGTTTTTGGCGCCCCCTAGTGGTTAATACATTGCAGACATTAATTATTTTGTCCTTGGCGCGTCTCTTCTGTGTAGTGTGTAAAAAGTGTTTAAATCACGTTTAAAAGTGTCATTTACATTTGAATATGCGTTTTTCAAATGTAAATGTTTGTAGTAATTATATTAACAAATGTACAGTGGGTTGGATGGGGTTTATATGTCCAATAAAAAGTTTGTTGAATAATTATTGCTGTGTCTTGTGGTAAAATTGGCATGCTGCTGCTAATGTAGAATCAAATGGCTAATTGAAACACACTTTTAATGATAGAGTTTGTTTATTTTATGCTTTTGTGGTCTATGTCTGCAGTGTTTTTCATCTTGTCTGATCGTTCATTTTAATGTATCCATCGATTATGTGATTTTCATGGTTATTTTTGTTATTTTGTTAATATGGAAATGTTATGTTAAATGTAATACGTTTTGAGTTCAGCAGAAAATGGCTGACACTTCTGCAGTGGTCTATGTCTGCAGTGCTTTTCATCTTGTCTGATCGTTCATTTCAATGTATCCCTCAGACATAATTGCTGCGGAGAATAAAAGAA
This sequence comes from Chromobotia macracanthus, assembly GCA_036877525.1. NCBI lineage: Eukaryota > Metazoa > Chordata > Actinopteri > Cypriniformes > Botiidae > Chromobotia > Chromobotia macracanthus. The sequence continues at coordinate 337,309 of JAZGTH010000050.1, forward strand.
AAGAAAAAGACGACCAGAGTCTTGTGTACATCATCTATTTGGACTTTGTGGTGGTTGTGTGGTATATGTGTGGAAGCCGCACTGAAGACAACAACTATTACACTAGGTGTACTCAGGTTGCTTGATTGGATATGCAAATTTTTTTCAACCTGTGAGTCTATTGCTCATTTGGCCCTCATCCTCCTAGGTGGAGTCCTAGCGGCCATTGGTGGTTTATAAATTGTGCTTTTGCCCTTGTATATATGGCATGAGCACAGATCAGTTCGGCTATAGCAGAGCTAAAATGAAATCAGTGCCATGATTGTACACAATTCCCCACAGCGTCAGATACTGACACAATGTTGAGTGAACTGACCTATTTTGGTAATTACATCACTTATTGGCAATGTAACTGCAATGTCAGAGACACGTAATTTCATTATTAACTAATTTCAATGAGTAGGGTATTACATACAAACGTGCGGCAACCACCTCACCTGCCCAGCAGTAAGGGCCGTAGCAACCAGGGGCATGTGTTTTTTCTATTTTCTCACTTTCTTTTCTTGTTACTTTTTGGAGTCTAAATTTCTAATCGTAATCTGTTTGTGTATTGATTATATCATATTAAATTAGAATTGAATCAGATACTGCTAGCTTTTGATTGTTATCCACTACAGACGACTCAGTTTGGTTAGCACCGTGCTAGCCGGTTAGCTTGTCTTTTTCTGTTTACTGTCTTCATCTCCTACACTTTCATCTATTCTATATAACTGCGGTAAGTCAGAATAAATCAGCAAACATGGAATAAATCATCAAACACAGGCATCTTCTCCTGTGGTTGTTACATGCACCACATGTAACAACCACATGTTGGGTTTTTTTCTTCTCCCTTGTGCAATTCTGAGTGTGCTACACACAGGTGAGTAGGCCGCACAGACCACCTGTAGTAACACACTCTCCTCTATGTGCACTAGACACTTTTTACAACCGAGGGTATATAATCCCACAAAAAAGACTCATAACATATGTATGTTTACAAGCCCATGCACTACAGATCATCTTGCACTGTTCTCCAGCCAGGAACAGTGCTTGACTTTCTTTTTCCTCATGTACAGTATTTATGTGAAACATTTGTATAGTTTGTATTTTCTAGTTTATGTATAGGCAACTTTATATATAGTATATTTATAATCTAACTCTGTTAGTATTTGTGTTTAGATTTATACTGTTTCACGTCATTGTTGTATGTCTGTATTTATGTTGCACCGTGGTCCTGTGAGGCACGACATTTCGTTCCACTGTATGTCCCCACATGTAGCGGAATGACAATAAAGCTCAACTTGACTTGACTTGATGCACTGTTTGCCACATGTTTAGTGTAGCCTTCTCTGTCAGCGCTGAGAAGATTTCAGAATTAGAGACATGCATCCAAACTTTACTTGAGGATAGTAAGAGTGATAGGGCTTTAGAGCAGACTTTGGATGTGACTAGGTCCATACATTGTTCAGTTCTGGTTGCAGATCCCCCACAGCAGGGAAACTTTGTGACTGTGAGACGGCATAGCCGCAGGACAAAACACAGCCTCCCATTCCGATTACAGTTACAAACAGGTTCTCCCCACTCAGTAATGCACCCACAGAGTCACCTGTTGAAAGTGCCCTAGTTATCAGAGATTCTATTGTACGGAATGTGAAAATAGAGGCACCAGCCACCATAGTCAAATGTTTACCAGGAGCCAGAGCACCCGACATCAAAGCAAATTTAAATGTGCTGGCTAAAGCTAAACGTAAATTTAGTAAGAGTATTATAGACGTAGGCACAAATGATGTTTGTCTCTGTCAGTCGGAGATCACTAAAGATAATATTAAAGAGGTGTGCGAACTTACTAATACGATCGTGGAGAAGAAATACATAGCAGACTGCCATCATTTAACGGCTGAATGTCTAAGTGGTGTTCACAGAATAATATGTTTCATAGATAATTAGACAAGTTTTTGGGGCAGACCTAACTTGTTAAACAGAGATGACCTCCATCCCTCTAGTTCTGATTTTTTATCTAGAAATTTGGCACTAGTCTTGCCACATTTAGTCTTATTAATCCTACTAACACTTGACTAACTGGGGCCCAGGTCAGAAAGCAGACAGACTGGCTTAACCAACTGTCTGCTAGCCGTCACATGTCATAGATGTCACATAATTTACAACACACAAAATCATCTAAACATTATAATATTGAGACTGTGTCTGTCCCCCAGACTGGCAAATGCAAAAAACCCTGTAAACAACCAAATGGCAATTTAATCAATGTTAAAAAAAATCCTTTCCCTTCATTTCCTATCCCTCTTCCCTTTAAATCTCTCCCTTGTTGTAGCATATGATACTCTGAGCAATGTCTGAAACTTGTATTGTGAGCACTTATTGTGTCTAGTTGCCTCTTCAGGTTGACTCGCTTGTTGTATTCCGCACTTGTAAGTCGCTTTGGAAAAAAGCGTCTGCTAAATGAATAAATGTAAATGTAAATGTAAACAAATACAAAATATCCATAATGCAGACAAACAATTAATAAGATTTGGCTTGCTGAATATTAGATCTCTGTCTACAAAAGCACTTTTTGTTAATGATTCTTGATCACAGATCACAACATGGATGTGCTTTGCTTGACATAAACATGGCTAAAACAAGATGATTACATTATATTAAATTAGTCTATCTCCCAAAATGACTGCTGTAAGCATGAGCCTCATCCAAAAGGCAAAGGGGGAGGTGTTGCTGCACTTTATAGGAAAACTTTACCAGTTACCCAGAGATCTGACTTCAGATACACCTCTTTTGAATTAATGGTGCTCAGTAAAACTTCATCTGGGGTAACTAACAAGCAGAGTTTATCATTTCTACTGGTTACTGTCTACAGGCCACCACGGTATAACACAGACTTTCTCAAAGAAAGAAGAACTTTTTATCATAAGTAGTACTGGCAACAGATCAAGTCTTAATTGTTTGTAATTTTAACATACACGTGAATAATGAAAAGGATGCATTGGGGTTGGCTTTCAAAGACATTTTGAATTATATCAGTGTCTCACAACACGTGTCAGAACCCACTCATTGTTGTAATCAAACCTAAGATTTAATACTGTCCTATGGTGTAAATGTTGATGACATTAACATCCTGCAGCAGAGCGAAGACATCTCTGATCATTATTTGGTATCCTGTATAATACATTTACCTATACATTTTCCTGCAAAATCAGCTCCTTGCTTCAAATATAGTAGAACAATAACTTCTGCCACTAAAGATTGTTTCATTCAACAATCTACCTGAACTGCCTAAACTGGACAGCAGCCCAATACCATGGGTATACCCATGAGTATACCCATACCCTAAAAAGAGCAACCCAGAAAATGGAACGTAATTAAAAGCAAACAAAACTGGAGGTATTACGTTTCAAATTACAGAAAGGCCTTAAAGAGATGCAGATCTGCCTATTTTTCAAATCTTTTAGAAGAAAACACAACCCTAGATATTTATTTGACACAGTGGATTAATTAACCAAAGATAAAGCGTCAACTGCTTCTGACAGTTGTCAATATCATAGTAGTGATGATTTTATGAATTTCTTTAATAACAAAATAGATAATGTCAGAGAACAAAATCAATCAATTGTCTGCAAAACATATGGTGCATAATAATGTGCCCAAGGAACAACTCCAGTCATTCTTTACTCTAGATAGGGATGAAATGTCAAAAATAATTAAATCATTAACTAAATCAACAACATGTATGCTAGATTCTGTACCTACCTGGTTGCTGAAAGAGATGCCTCCTGAAATTATAGATCCCTACATAGTATTACTAATTCATCATTGGTGTTGTGATATGTCCCAAAACCTTACAAAAACTATGTGTTATCAGACCCCTTATAGGTGTCATACCGAATACAAGTTCGATGGGCAGGTTCCTGGTGAGGGTCATTTTGCCTTGCGAGCCGCCAAGTCTACATAGCTACATTTACAAGCGGACATTGTATTCTGCTACTAGAGACAGGGAGATTGTTTTTATGAGGATAGGACAGAGCATTAGGGATTAGTCAGGTGTCTGTGAAACAGGTGTGTTTTGAGTTGTTTTTTAAAGGTTGTGATGGTCTCAGCGGATTGCGTGGGGGCTGGAATTTCATTCCACCACAAGGGAACAGCATAGGTGAAAGGTTTACAGATTTGTTTAGTGCCTTGTTGCGGGGGAACAATCAGATGTCACTCATTGACTGACCATAACTGGCAGGAGAGGACATATGTCTGGAAGAGTGAGTTGAGGTAGGAGGGAGAGGTTCCGATTACTGTCCTAAAGGCAAGCGTAAGAGATTTAAATTTGATGCGGGCGGCTACAGGTGCCCGCATCAAATGCTGCAGCATTTCTGGAATATTTGCAGGGGTTTGGTGGCATTGACTGAAAGGCCAGCCAGAAGGGCATTGCAGTAGTCCAGCCTTGATATTGCAAGTGCTTGGACTAGGAGCTGCGTTGCGTGCTCGGACAGGAAGGGTCTGATTTTCCTGATGTTGTAAAGCACATACCTACAAGACCGAGAGATTGTTGCAACGTGTGGAGTGAATTTCAGCTGATCATCAAACACCACCCCAAGGTTTCTAACGGACCGAGTGGGTGTAAAAGTGGATGATCCAAGTTCAACTGTGAAGTTGTGTTCTAATGATGGGTTGGCCGGTGTTGTCAGAAGTTCTGTCTTGCTGAGATTGAGCTGGAGGTGCCATTTTTTCATCCAGGCTGAGATGTCTAGGAGGCAGGCGGAGATGCGGGCAGCAATGGTGGGGTCGTCGGGCTGAAATGAATAATGAAACTGTGTATCTTCTGCGTAGCAGTGGTATGAGAAGCCATGTGCTTTAATGACTGCACCTAGAGAAGTTGTATATATTGAGTAGAGGAGAGGAGCAAGGACTCATCCCTGTGGGACACCTGTGGTCAGCTGATGTGATATTGACGCACCTCTCCATTATACCTTGAAAGATCTGTCTGTGAGATATGAGCTGAACCAGTTGAGTGCAGGTCCAGCGATGCAAAGGTTGGAGAATGAGGACAGCAGGATCTGGTGGTTCACTGTGTCGAATGCAGCAGAGAGGTCAAGAAGAATTAGGACAGATGACATGGAGTTGGCTCTAGCCTGCTGTAGGCCTTTAATCACCGACAGGAGGGCAGTCTCCATGGAATGATTTTTAAAACCAGACTGTTGACTGTCAAGTAGGTTGTTCTGTGAGAAATAGACTAAAGAGATATTGGTAAGTTAATAGTTGCAAAACTATTTGTGTCTGCTGGCTTAGTTAATGTAAATGCTGAGTGCCAAACCAGTTCATCCAGCTACATTCACACACCGGCACGCACAGAACAGTGTACACATACATTGATGACACCACAAATAACAGTGCACAGTGTCATGCTGAAGTCAGAGCATGACACACAGACTTTTATGCCTCTCTCCTCAGAGCTAAATAGAATCCTGTGGACTACTGGATCCGACTGAACAAAGCAGCTGATTTGGTGGATGAAGAGCTGCAAAGGAAAGGCAAATGATTGGACAACATCGGAGAGGAGGTAACACGGATGTTTATCAAATTCTGTCCTGATCCCAGTTTAGTAAACATATTCAGATGCAAGCATATTCAAAAAAGGAGTGCAAAAGAAGCGCAGGATTGAAGAAGCCAAGGAAATACTGGTGTGAATTTACGGAGCCACACAACTGCAGTGTTTAGCAGTGGACATGAAACATATGATTGCCCCAAGACTGAGTTGCCTGCTGTTCCAATCCAATCATTCTGCTCCCTTCCAGATGCTCAAGTATGCCGCCAGCCAGAGACTACAGCAGTGCCCAGTCAAGCACAGCATCAGCCCTCCTCTTGCACATCTCAGGCCCCAGTGATGTCTGAAAACACACAACAGGCTGAGAGTCAGTTTCGAACTCGTATGATGGAGATGATGGAGCAGCTCATGGACAGGTGCAATTTTGTGATGTTTCCAGACCCAGACGTGACTCTAGACAGTGGTGTAACTTCGTCAGAAGTGCCTGTCGAGTCTGTAATGACAACAAACATATCATAGTGACACATTGCAAGACAGACAAACTGTGCTTTGCATGCTTCTCCCCAGGGCACACAAAAAAAGGAATGTCTTAATCAGTCCTCTGCCTAGTCACAACATGAGAAAAACTAACAGACCCATATTTGGAGGGAGGCGGTGCTGGTCATCACCATTATTACTCCCAAGCTGTTGATGATTGTGAGTCTCAGAACGTTTACCTTTCAGCCAAGGTAAATTGTGATCATTCAGAAGTCATTTATCAGATCATAAATGTTGTGGGTGGACATGACAGCCTCTTTTACATGCCAGTGAACATTGGCGAGGTGGTTATGCTGAAAGCAATGTTGGACAGTGGTTCGATGGCCTGCACTATAAGTGAATCTGCTGAGATGACACTAAGATCAGCCGGTGCAGTGGATGAATGTGATGAGTTCATTGCTGATGTCACCCTGGTAGGCTGTAGGGGCTGCGTGTAAAGCCAAAATCATCATTCAATCTTACTGTGGAAGTGTATGGTATAAAGATGATAGTACCTACCCTAGTAGTTCCCGGGCAACATGATGAGCTGATACTTGGGACTCATGATTGACTCATTGACTCATGATATCTCAGATACATGTAAGCAGCACTTGGTAAACCTGATTCTGAGTTACGAAGATGTCTTTTCACATAGCCATCTTGATTGTGGGAAAGCTAAGGGCTTTGTACACAGGATACACCTCTCAGACACCAGACCATTCAGGCTTCCATTCAGGCTTCTATTCAGACGAGCAGCACCCAGTCAGTATCAAAAACTGTGACAGGTACTAACCAAAATGGAGGAGAAGGAAATAATTAGGTGATCTACCAGTGAGTATGCTTCTCCTCTCGTTTTTGTCTGGAAGAAGAATGGGGACTTGCGTGTATGTATAGACTACCACTGGTTAAACAGGGGAACCCTGAAGGACTCCTCTTCCACATCAGGTGGATTGTTTAGTAGAAGACAGCTGCAAGTTTACCACTTTTACAACACCCATGGGTCTTTTTGAATACAATCGTTTACCTCAGGGCCTCTGCAACAGTCCTGATAGCGTATGATGACCAGCATATTTGGTGACAAAAACGTCCTCAGTCTCCTGTGTTATCTAGAAAACTGCTCTTGATCGCTTGGAAATGGTGTTTGGCAGGTTCCGCACATACCATCTTAAGCTGGCTCGAAAAAAATGTAGCTTGATGAGAAAATCAGGGAAGTTCCTTGGGCATGTAATTGATCACAGGTGTTTCCAAGGACCCAAGCAAAATTGACAGTATCTAATTGGAGCTACTCCTTCTCAGGAGAAAAAAAGTAAATTCCTGGAAATGGTGAATTACTACCAGCACTTCATTCCAAACTATTCAGCGGTAACAAAGCCTCTTTTTTAGTCTTCTGAAGGGCCAGAAGGCAAGAGCAAAATAATCTGGGGAAGCAGGGTCATGTTCACCAGACTAGAAAGCTGAAGCCCAGTGACTGGACAGAAACGCCGGATCAGGCTGTTGAGAGGTTGAAAACATTGTTGGTCGAGAGCGTCGACCATTGATGGGCAAGCATCCTTGTCCATACAGATTTTAATTGCCCTTTAGTACTGGCAAAGGATGCATCTTTAGATGGTACTGGAGCTGTGCTCTCACAGGGCCCAGAGGGGGAGACAAAAGCCAGGCCTGTGGTCTTCCCCAGTAAGTCCCTTTCTTGGTCACAGCAAAACTATCCAGCACATTGTTTGGAGTTTTTGGACTTGAAATGTGATAATTTTAGTCATTGGCTTAAAGACCATGAATTCACCGTCTTGACTGACAATAATCCCTTGACCTATATACTTACAAAACCCAAACTTGACTGCTGCAAGCAATGCTGGTTGGCCACACTGGCGAGCTACAACTTTAACATCAAGTATGTGCCTGGTCCCCAAAACACTGTTGTGGATGCCATAAGATGGGTTCCATTTGTCAAAACTGATGTCACGCAAAGACTGCTCAATGAGCCATATTGAGCACTTCTAGAATGTCAACAGATTCAGTTCGGGATGGCTTCAGACTTTCAAGTGATTTGAATAGAAGGCAGAGTGTCCTTAACACAAGTCAGTCGTACAAACACAACATCCAACAAAATGATGAACTGATGATGATCTCTAGTGCGGAGGTCTGTGCCGCATGGGATTCGCATGTCGAGTGGAACATGAGTGCTAGGCACTTGTCAAGAGTTTTGTATTATGTCAAGCGCCAACAAAGACCTTCAAGAAGAGAAAGGACAAAGGAATCAATGGTTGTCATTCAATATTTAAAGCACTGGGAGAAACTAGTTGTCAGAAATGGTGTGTTGTACAGTGTCACGTGACCAACTATCAAGAATAAAACATCAACAAACTCAGCAGAAGTCTATGCAGACAAGCTCTAATGGTCTACTTGTTGAAATGTTTTTCAGGGGGGATCTTCAAGACCAATCAGTAGTTTTGCTTACAGTGCAGCGATAGCATCTATGCACAGTCTCTTACAGTTCGATCCATGTTCATCTAAAAGAACTGCTACAGTTCAGAATACAGTACAGTCAGAAGTAACAAGTCTGTTGATGTCTTGGTAGTGACTGATCATTTCACAAGACTGGCACAAGCTTTTGTGTTTAGAGACCAGTCCACCAACAAGTTGCCAGGGTCCTATGGGACAGGTACTTTTGCGTTTATGGCCTGCCAGAAAGGATACATAGTGACCAAGGTCCATGTTTTGAAAGCAAGTTGATTCTTAATGGGAGCACCCATTGGGTGATACGATGTTGTGCGTGGCTTGTTCACCCCAGAAACACTTAGAAGAATCAACTTGCTTTCAAAACGCTTTAACAGAACCCTTGGAAATATGATCTGAGTTTTGTCACCATATGTGAAAAGAGATTGGCCTAGACAGTTACAGACACTCTCATTTCTGTACAACTGCACTATCAATAAAATGACAGGTTATGCTCCCTTTTATTTTTATGTTTGGCTGCGTGCCTTATCTGCCCATTGATATTCTTTTATGTTCAGTTACAACCGAAGGGTGAAAGGATTGGTCATTGAAATAGGTGATCAAGTATTCCTGGCGAACAAAACAGAAAGGGGCAAAAAGAAAGTCACTGACAGGTAGGAGTCGACAGTTTACACTGTTGTGGATCGTAAACCAGACACACTTACAGGATCTGTAATCCATCTAATAGTCAGGAAACAGTGGTTCATCAAAACCTGTTGATGGTGGTAAATTTCCTATCAGTGAATGTGGAGAACCCCTGTCTAGGGATCCATTTTATTTACTCTGTTGTTCTATATTTTATTACGTTTTTTTTTCTTCTTTCTTCGCCTGTGTATTTACAGAACACATGATTTTGGGAGGAATATTGTTGGTATGTATGTAGACATTCCACTGTCGATTGTCGATATGGGAGCTGAGCGCTACTCTCTTATTGCTTTATCCTTATGGGATCATTTTCTTATGGACTGTCCTTTTATGGAAGATTCTCTGTTGATGTGAGTTGCTGATTAAGTATTTTCTTTAATTTTGGTTATGCAAGAGTTTCATGTAATTCAGTGGGGGTGAATGTAAAGGAATCAAAAAGAAAATATAGATTATAATAATTCATAGTATTGAATTCCATGAAATTAGGCTTTATACTAAATCAAATGGTGTTTGAGTGCCCCCTGGTGGTTGCAGATATATTGCAGATGTTGGCAGAATATTGCAGATGTTTAGAATTTTGTTCCTACACATTCACTGTAGTTCAACAGAAAATGAGCAAAACTACTATGGGTAAGTGTGTCTTTTTGCTCTCTCTTGTATATTGGTTATTAAAATGTAATGAAAGTGATTCATATCATTTCTATGATTGTTACTGTTTAGTAAAGAGTATATTAAGAGAAAAACATACTATGTGTTAGATGTTTTGCATGTGAGACAATCATTTTAAGTCTGTAGATTGAGTTCGGCTTGAAGAAACATAGCTTTAATCTAGCTGTGGATGGTGTTCAAACACCCGACGGATGGTTCTTGAAAGGGTTCACTTATGATCTTCAGTCTCCTGTCTTTGTGGGACGTGGACATCTTCATAGCCTCCACAAAACACATGTAGGAATGTATATCTTTCTTCCAGCAAACTAATATAAAGATGATGTAATTTTGTAGTTTTAAAAATATTATTCTGTCCCAGTTTTATACACTGTACAGAGATGACTTTAATTGTAACTGTTATCACTAGTAAGCTAGTGTGTTGCATCAGTGCTGTTTTGTTGAAAAGGACATTTTCTCTTGTTAGGGAAAAACTCCGCCTCAGAGAAGCGTGATTGGAGGTATCCTTGACTTCCAGTTTTCCAAAGTCCTCCTTTCTGAACAAGCTGTCAATTTTGGTTCTGCACCCTGTTTTAAGGGGACGACTGCCACTGGGGCATATTTTGCCGGAGATGGTGCACATGTGGTTTTAGGTTTGACTTTTCATATATACGTAGTTCTTTATATACATATATATTTATTTGTCTATGTGCACCTGTAGACCTCAATTTGGGGAGAAACTATCAAAGACTCACCCCAATCGGACAATAGGGGGCACTACAGCGATCAAAAACGCGAAAGCCCTCATAACTCCTACATCATTTGTTGTAGACTCAAGTGTCTTATATCATTGGAATCCTTGGCTCGATCAAAACAAAACTTCTATCTCAGATTTCATTTCTATCTATAAAAAATTCCTCCTTTTTGAATTTTTCATAAAACCTACTTTTACGAACTAGTGTTAAGTTAAGATCGCCCGATCGGAACCAAATCAGTGTAGAAATATTCTCTGGACAGTGAATATCAATGATTATCAAAAAAAAGTTGAACTTTCAACTCACGGTCACAAAGAGGCACCAAAATGTTTGAAAGAGGTATGGCCAGTTCCACCACAAGAGGTATGGCCAGTTCCACCACAAGGTGGAATTAAATAGGATAGGTACCTCTGTTAATTCTGTATAATTGTATAATGTTTTTAGAAGACTTACCCACTATTGCATTGATGTCTCACTGGTCCCTCCAGATCCTGCTGAACTTTTACTGCTACACTATTAGCCTAACAAACTGCATCACAATGTAGTATGGTTACTGCACTGTCTCAGACAAGTGGAGTGGTGAAAACTGCTTATTATATTTTTGGTGTTCAGCTACCCTCCATCAAGAACATCCATCACAAATGCTGTCTATGGATGGTGAGAAGCATTATTAAAGACCTCTCACTCCATCCATGGGCTGTTCACTCTCTCACCAGTGTGATGTTACAGGAGTCTTTGCTGTCACATCAGCAGACTCAGGGTCATTTTCTTTATCTTACATATTAAACTACTGAACTCAGGCGCTGAACAACATCCCCATTCTGACCACCAAATATTTACTTAATATTAATTATATTATTAAGTAAACATTAAGTGGTCAGAAGGGGATGTTGTTCAGCGCCTGAGCTCAGTAGGTCAATAGTTAAGATAAAGAAACTGATATAATAATTATATGGCGTCCAGTGTGACATATCTGTGAATTGGCCTAGGTGCGATGTAGCATTTCTCGGCTGTTGTGTGACTGCCTTAATTAGGGTGTATGCAGTGATGCAAATGTGAAACTGTGACGGGGCAAATTAATTGTCATATTATTTTAATAATAATTATAGTCTAATACCAATTTAAAACATTAATGGGCAAACAAGCCAAACAGTCTTGATCATCAAAAGCATCAGCTATCCGCAGTATCTTTTATTGTCGATCTCTGATCTCATCATCTGCCAGCATAACAATAATCCAAATTCCTATACCAAAATCCTAGATGGCCAGAGAGCCTATTTCTGCTGAACTGGCATTTCTGCTGAACTGTCGGCTGTGGAAATTTCATTGTTTGTCATCGGGTGGAATTGAATTTTTTTGAGGAGGGACATTGAGGGGCGCAACAGTGTTCGGCTGTTATCCCTTCACTACACTTTTTTAACTAGTTTTTCATTTGAACAACTAAATTAATGCTAGACATGACTATTTAATGAACTATATTCAGATTATAAATACACTATAGAATTTGTAAAATTACCTCAGAAGATTGAAAATACTGCCATACTGCAATATTTTACACCACCAAATAATTTTTTTTTTTTACTTCTACTATTTTAAAATATTATTTTATAATTGAAGGATACAATTTTGAGTTGTTACAGTTATGTGAATACTCCTGTGGTAGACTGTAACAAGTTAGGATACTTTGTAACTGCTATGAATTGTATTTTCAGGTCCTCTGTCTGAAGCATTTGAAGACATAAATAAGTTGCAGATGTTGCCCCTAACCTGTATCAGCCCAGACAGACAGTAATTCCATTTACACCAATGCTACATCAGACAAGACTCCCTGTATGTATGGATGGCTGTCAACTAAAGTGTTCTCTGTAGAATAAAATGCATTCAAATATAACTCAGAAAACAGAATATTGCAAAATATTGTTCAAGGGAACAATTTGTTACAGAATGACTGTGTAAGGTAGTTAAAAATCATCCTGCCAGCATGTGGAACAAAATGACAGTATGTATATTATGACAATTTATTTTTTTTTTGTCTATAAAGCCTTTTGTTTAAAGTTGTAAGTTTGAAACTGATAGTAACCTATACTTGTATTGTTTATTGGGAAGTCATTTCTTGTTTGGCTGTTTGGTCTTAAGATTACTAAAGAAAACAATACTCTAGACATTTACGTGTTTGTGAATGTATATTTTAAATAATCACAAATTAAATGTGCTGTTTTTACTAAATTATACCATATATATATATATATATATATATATATATATATGTTCATTTATTTGTGTATTTAGGGTTGTTAAACAAAAGCAGATAACATGTTCAGTGCATGATGTGTCACAGAACCAGAAATCAACACTGATTCAACATAAGGTTAGCAAACCAGTTAGATTGAATTTGCGTTTGTTTTCAGTGATGCGAACAACGTTGATGTGACTTCGATGAGCAAAAAGATGTAGGACTGACGCCAGAAATCAACGTTGTACCAATGCCGTAATAGACATCAATTCTATGTTGATCCTATGTCAGTTGCTGTCTTTGTAAATACATTAAAAAAGGTAAATTATTTTTTTTTTGTTTTAGGATATGATCTATTAATTTATGAAAAATGTATGTTAGACATTCATTTGCTGACCATAGGGATCTGGAAGGGCTCTAGATGTGTATGAGTTTGTGAATGTAAGCTGGTGCAGAGCCAGTAGTGGGTTTGCATGCAAGGAGTAGAGACTTGAACTTGATGTGTGCAGCATCTGGTAGCCAGTGAGAGGAAATCAGAGGTGTGACGGGTTCTTTTGACTCTTTGAAGACCAGTCAAGCTGCTGTGTTCTGAATCAGTTGTAGTGGTTTGAGTGTCCATGTTGGAAGGCCGGCCAACAGAGCATTGCAGTCAAGCCTAGAAACGACAAAAGCCTGGACAAGGAGCTGTGTCACGAGATAATGAGATAAGGCCAAATTTTCCTAATAATATATAAGGCAAATCTACATTTGCGTATTTGTTTTGGCAATGTGATCAGAGAATGTCAGTTGGTCATCAAAGACTACATCAAGGTTTCTGGCTGTTCTTGTTGGTGTTAGGGTTGTGGAACCAAGCTGGACTGTGAAATTGTGTAGGGCAGTAGGGTGACCTGGAAAGACCTGGAAAGTTTAGTCTTGGCTATTGAGTTGAAGGGGGTGTTTTGTCATCCAAACCAAGTTGGTAGAAGGAGAAGAAGATCTGGGTGTCATCAGCATAGAAAAGATATGAGAAGCCATGTTTTTGTATTATATGACCTAATGATGCCGTGTAAATGGAGAACAGAAATGGTCCAAGGTCTGATCCTTGAGGGACCCCTGGGACCATATGATGCGGTTTGGACAGCTCACCTCTCCACGACCACCTGAAGGATCTATCGGAGAGGTAGGACTGGCACCACTGTAGTGCAGTTCCTTGAATCTCCAGCAAGGACAGAGTGTTAAGAAGAATCTTAACAATTTAACATGGTGATTGACCGTGTCAAAGGCTACTTACAGATCTAGTAGCATTAGTAGATTTGGACTTCTTGCTGTCTGAAGCCTTTGCTGTTCTCAAGGCTTCTGTGACAGACACAGCACAATCTCTGTGGTTGTGGTTGCTCTTAAAGCCAGACTGTCATCAAGCTGGTTGTTCTGTGAGAGAAAAGATTATGTCTGGTTGAAAACAGCTTGTTCAAGTGTTTTGCTCTGAACGGGACGAGTGAGACAGGTCTGTAGCTGTTAGTAATGAAAGTGTTGAGTGTGGGCTTTTGATTGTGGGTGGATCAGGTGAGCACAGATGATCTACAGTTGAACTGTCAAAACAAAGCCATGTGCTCAAAACACAGCAAAACAAGCAGGCAGTTCACAAGACAAACAAATCCCTGGGCTGATCAGACTGATCATGACAGTACCATTACTGCCTTGGGTTAATAGACTTAATAGCCTACTGCTTTAGAGAAACTATCCACCACAGTAAGAATAACAGTGTTACTATTAGAGGAAGGAAGGCCAGTAACAATATCAAGGGCAATGTGTGACCAAGGAGGGAGTAAAAAGGGAGGGGCTGGTGCAGACCAACGGGCAGTAAATTAATGGCCTTCCTTCGATGCAGAACAAGCCAGCACAATCTGTCTGACAGGGCACAACGTAACAGACACGAATAAACCTCCAAACAAACTTCTGGCACTTCAACCTCTCGACCGGCTTTCTCTCCCCATCGCTCGATTCCCCAGGTGAGAAAGCCAACCACTACCCACTTGTGGAGCCTCGAAAACGTGGGAGAGAGCATCTGGTTTTACATTCCTAGAGACAGTACATGAGAGTAAATTTGAAGAAGAGTGCCCATCTGACCTGGTGTGAGTTTAACCTCTTGGCTGAACAGACAGATTTTTTTTGGTCCGTCCAGACCAAGAAGGGTTGCGCTAATTATTCCAACCAGTGGTGCCACTCAGTCAAAGCCAACCTGACCACCAACAGCGCTCGATTGCCAATGTCGTATTTACGTTCTGCGGGTCTCAACCAATGAGAGAAATAGGTACAGGGGTGCAACTTCCGATCCTTGGAGGAACACTGAGATAAGACTGCGCCTACCCCAACATCCAAAGCATCAACCTCAACAATGAATTTGAATGAAATTCATGATTAATTGCCTGTAAAAATTGTCCAAACCCAGGAAACGTTGCAGAGCTTTGCCATTGTTAGGAGTTGGCCACTCAGCAACAACCCTTACTTTAGCTTTGATCCCCTCGGCTGAATTGACATGATCCAGAAACGTAAGTGATTTGGCATGGAATTCACACTTCTCTGCCTTGACATACAATTGATTCTCTAGAAGCTGTTGTAGGGCCCTCCTAATGTGCTGATTGTGTTCCTGGAGGGAAGTCATTCAGATACACAAAGACGAACTTATCCAACATGTCTCTCAACACGTCATTAATGAGAGCCTGGAAGACAGCGAAAGCATTGGTCAGGCGGAAAGGAAGGACCAATTATTCAAAGTGTCCTGTGAGAGTGTGAAAGGGTGTCTTCAACTCATCCCCCTCCCGGATATAAATAAGATGGTAGGCTTGGCAGAGGTCAAATTTTGTAAAGACATAGGCACCCTGCAGGAGTTCGAAACCTGGAAACATGAGAGGTAGGGGATACCTCTTCTTGACAGTGATGTTTTTATGTTTACACGCAAATATATCTACCATCCCATACAGTAATCCACACTGCACATAACAACACACATTTTTGAGGTTGTCTCTTTTTTTCTTTTGGTTTAGTTTTGTGTTGTAAATACTTACCTGTGTTTAGTGTTTGTTGGCCTGTGTTCAGTGTTTGTCGACCAGTCTTTTGCGTTGCTTCCTTCCATCGGATGACCAGCCTGAACGCCGCCTAGTGGCCTGGCTATGTAGTGCCAGAGTTGCTTAAAGTGGAATTATATACAGTACTGTGCAAAAGTCTTAGGCACATTAGTATTTTCATACCCAAAAATGGTTTTAAGCAAGTTATTTATATTTTTTGTTGTAGTATCAGTAGGAATTATAAGATTACATTTCCAAAAATACTTTTTGCCATTAATTGTAATAATCCAGTGAGATTTTTGTATGCACAAGGAGACAGAGCTCCACAGAGAGATCTGATCTCACAATCATCGAGTCTGTCTGTGATTACATTATAAACCAACAGAAAAAACTGAGACAGACTAAATCCAGAAGAACTGTGGCAGCGTCACCAAGACACCTGAAGAAATCTGCCTGCAAAGCTACCTGAAAAGCTATGTGCATCTGAACCAAAGGGCGTTCACACAAAATATTTATTAGATTAGTTATTAGAAGTTAATTGATAAAATCTATATATGACATTTTCTGTTTGTTTTTGCTTTTGTGTACAGTATTTCCTTTGTTACTTTGTATATAGCTTTGGTCGGTTTTTCTACTGGGACTGCTTCACCTCTTGAGCACTGTAAATAAATCACTTTACACCTCTGCAAGTATTTCCATCATCTTTGCGGATTTTTTTGTTTCTTTTTGTTTTGTGTGTGGGAACCCATTTTTCCACCTGACCTTCGGGCCTGCGAAGACCCGTTGTCTCACTCTCTCTCTCTGGACTGAACAGGGAATATTATTTCACGGAGAAGTGCCCGTAGGAGATCTATGGCACAATCATAGGAGCAGTGAGGAAGTAGCGACGTAGCCTGGGACTTGCTGAACACCAACCGTAGATTATGGTACTCCGCTGGGACAGAGAGAACACAGTGAGAACAAAGAGAACACAAATGAACACTGGGCGACGAATGCTTGACAGGATTCAGGACTGGACTGTGAGGCTCAGGGTTATGACTGACGAGTGTGCGAATGGGGGAGGAGATCGGTCGGCCCACCATGGTGCCTCACTGCAATTCATTGATGCGAGAGAGGTGTGTAGCCACTCTAGAGGATAGTTATTTAATTTGACATCAGCTGGAGTTTATGTCGTGCCTCACAGACGGTGCTACATAAATACAGACATACAACAATGACGTGAAACAGTATAAATCTAAACACAAATACTAACAGAATTAGATTATAAATATACTATATATAAAGTTGCCTATATATAAACTATTAAATACAAACTATACAAATGTTTCACATAAATATTGCACGAGGAAAAAGAAAGTCAAGCACTGTTCCTGGCTGGAGAACAGTACAAGATGATCTGTAGTGCATGGGCTTGTAAACATACATATGTTATGAGTACTTTTGTGGGATTATGTACCCTCGGTTGTAAAAAGTGTCTAGTGCACATAGAGGAGAGTGTGTTACTACAGGTGGTCTGTGCGGCCTACTCACCTGTGTGTAGCACACTCAGAATTGCACAAGGGAGAAAGAAATATATATATATATATATTTAAGAGGTATGAGGTTTTTCAGAGGGGGGCCGTGCTTGAGTTCAGGGCTCTCACAGCCTGGGGGAAAAAACTGTTGAGCAGTCTGGCAGTGCAGGCTCTGATGCTCCGGTACCGTTTTCCTGATGGCAGGAGCTGGAAGAGACTGTGTGAGGGATGGGTGGGGTCCTTTACGATGCTGGTGGCTTTGTTGGAGCATCGTGAAAGGAAAATGTCCAGGATGGAAGGGAGAGGGGCACCGATGATCTTTGCAGCTGTGTTCACTGTCCGCTGGAGGGTCTTGCGGTCTGCGGCGCTGCATACCAGACAGTGATGCAGCTGGTCAGCACACTCTCAATGGTTCCCCTGTAGAACATGGTGAGGATTGGTGGAGGGAGACTTGCTCTTTTCAGCCGGCGGAGAAAGTGTAGGCGCTGTTGTGCCTTTTTGGAGAGTGACGTGGTGTTGGTGGTCCAAGTGAGATCCTCTGTGATGTGCACCCCCAGGAATTTAGTGCTGCTGACTCTCTCCACAGTCAAGCTGTCGATGGTCAGTGGGGGGTGGTCAGTGGAGTTTCTCCTGAGGTCCATCACAACCTCCTTTGTCTTCTCCACATTGAGGGACAGGTTGTTCGCTCCACACCATGCCGCTAGCTGTGCCACTTCCTTCCTGTAGTGCGTTTTATCGTTGTTGCTGATGAGACCTACCACCGTTGTGTCATCAGCGAACTTGATGATGTGGTTGGAGATGAACTTGGCAGTGCAGTCGTGGGTCAGCAGTGTGAAGAGCAGCGGGCTGAGCACACAGCCTTGTGGGGCACCTGTGCTCAGTGTGGTAGTGCTCGAGGTGTTGTGGCCGACACGGACTGACTTGGGTCCAGTTACAGAGCGAGTTGTTAAGGCCCAGGAGGTGTAATTTATTAATGAGCTGTTGTGGGATTATTGTGTTGAATGCTGAGCTGAAGTCAATGAACAGCATTCTTACATAAGTGTTCTTCTGGTCTAAGTGGGTAAGAGCCAGGTGGAGGGTGGAGGAAATTGCATCATCCGTAGAGCGGTTTGGACGGTATGCAAACTGGAGCGGGTCGAGTGTGTTGGGGAGGCTGGTTTTTATGTGATTCATGACTAATCTCTCAAAGCACTTCATCATGATTGGGGTCAGTGCTATGGGACGATAGTCATTCAGACAGGACACAGGTGATTTCTTAGGTACCGGTATGATGGTTGTGGACTTGAGAAACGTGGGGACGACTGCCTGGCTCAGCGAGATGTTGAAGATATCTGTTAGGACATCTGTCAGCTGTGCAGCACAGTCTCACCAGTGGGAAACCGTTGCGAAGGAGTAAAGATGCCTATTTCCCCCATCCCAGGGGGGAGGCAACGCAAGCAAGGACACCACGCACGTCCTCCTGCCCACACTTAGTGGGCCCCAACACACGGGAGGACACAGGCTCCACCCTGAAATCGTTAAACCTCACAAGGGTGTAGGTGTCACCCAGCCCACAGCTCTGCAAATGTCTGATAGAGGTGTGCCATGTGCCATGCGCCAATGCCCAGGAGGAGGCAACAATCGAGTGAGCCCCCACCCCAAGGCTTTTCAGCTCTACCGACTCAAGCGGTTCGAGAGAGGATCCCCGTAGCCCGGAAGTACTACGGGAAGGTCCAAAGAGGGAAGAGGGGTGGCCTCGGGGGGTTCAGTCTCCGGGCGCCCCTCAGGAACCTGATGACCAGCTCATGCTTCCCTAAATACTTACCTTTTACTGCTAGGTGATGGGCCAAGATAACGGCCACGTACACCTTCAGGGTGGAAGGGGACAACCTCCGTTCCAGCCCTTCCTTCAGAAAGGAAAGCACTGATCGGGCACGTGCAGGGGTCTTCTTCACGGGAAGACCATCAGTCAGCAAAGAGGGTCCACTTCCAGGCGTAAGTCCGCCTGGTGGAAAGGGCCCTCGACTGAGTGACGGTATCCACCACGCCCAGGGGTAGGTCACTCAGGTCCTCCGTGTCCCATCCAAGGGCCACACATGGAGGTCCAAAAGGTCGGGGCGTGGGTGCCAGAAAGTGCTAAATCGAGATGGAAGGTCCTTCCTCAGAGGAATCTGCCAGGGAGGGGTTGTCACGAGGAGCACCAGGTCTGAAAACCAGGTCCGGGTGGGCCAACATGGCGCAACCAGCAAGACCTGCTCCCCGTGCTCCCTGATCTTGCGCAGAGTTTGCGCAAGGAGGCTCACTGGGGAAAACACGCATTCGCGTGGGCCCCGGGGACAGCTGTGTGCCAACGCGTCTGTGCCAAGGGGGGCCTCGGACGAGGAGTAAAACAGGAGGACTTGTGGAAGGCAAACAGATTAACCTGTGCAACCAAATCGACTCCAGATCAGCTGCACTGCCTGGGGATGGAGGCTCCACTCTCCTGGGCTTGGAAGCTGCCGTGAGAGCGTATCTGCCACACGGTAGAGCTCACCAGGAATGTGGACAGCGCAAAGTGACCTGAGTTGCCACTGCCTCCAGAGGAGGAGATGGCGGGCAAGTTGAGACATGTAACGTGAGCGCAGACCGCCTTGGCAGTTGATGTACGCCACCGTCGCAGTGATGTCCGTATGGACTAGCACGTGCCTGCGCTGCAGCAATGGAAAAAAAATGGTGCAGGGCCAAAAGCACTGTCAACAACTCGAGACAATTGATGTGCACAGGCATCGAGATCCTGTCCAGGAGCCCGAAGCCGCCTGCTCACTGCACACAGTGCCCCAGCCTATCTTGGAGGCATCTGTTGTCATAACAACGTGCCTGGATACTTGTTCTAAGGGCACCCCAGCCCGAGAAAGGCAATGTCCGACCAGGTGCTGAAGGTTCAGCGACCGGACGGTGTGACAAACACCCGACGTGTGCCGTGGCATCATGCCCACCATGGGACTCGGTCATGTAGCCAGTGCTACAGCGGTCCCATATGCATCAGGTCAAGCGGGGTGACCGAGACCATAGATGCCATATGCCCCAGGAGCCTCTGAAAGAGTTTCAGTGGGACCGCTGCCTTGGCCCTGAATGTGTTCAGGCAACGCAGCAGCGACTGTGCATGCTCGACGGAGAGGCACGCCACCATAGCGACCGAGTCCAGCTCCACACCGGGAAAAGAGATGCTTTGTGTTGGGGAGAGCTTGCCCTTTTCCCAGTTGACCCAAAACCGAAGGTGGCGAAGCACCAGGCCCCTGTGTTCGCACAACTGCTCTTGAGAGTGGGCCAAAATAAGCCAGTCTTTGAGGTAGTTGAGGATGCGAATGCCCACCTCCCGTAACGGGGCAAGGGCGGCGTCTGCGATCTTGGTAAAGACGTGGGGGGACAGGGACAGCCAAAGGGGAGGACCTTGTACTGATATGCCCGACCCTCGACTGTGAACCCGAAGGAACGGCCTGTGTCGAGGCAAGATCAAGACGTGGAAGTATGCGTCCTTCAGGTCGATCGCTGTAAACCAATTGTTGGGACGAACGCACGAGAGGATGCATTTCTGTGTGAGCATCTTGAAGGGTAGCTTGTACAGGGACTGATTCAAGACACGCAGATCCAAGATTGGCCGCAGCCCACCTCCTCTTTTGGGCACAATGAAGTACGGGCTGTAAAACCAGGACTTCATCTCGGCTGGAGGGACAGGCTCTATTGCATCCTTCGCCAGGAGGACTGCAATCTCTGCTCCCAGGACCGAAGCATCGCTTTCTACTACAGGGGTAGAGAGGATGCCTCTGAACCTGGTCGGGCAAACTGAATCGCGTAGCCAAGTGTGATCGTCCTCAGGAGCCAATGAGACGGGCTGGGGAGCGCTAGCTAGGCCCCCAGACTCAGTGCAAGCGGCACCAGGGGGGCGAGAGCGTGGAGGTGGAGAATGCGCCTGACGATCTCCGTCTGCCTCTAAACTGCTGGGCACAGCCCTCGACAGCATCGCTGAAAAGTCCACCTTGGAAGATGGGGGCATCAAGAAAGCGAACTTTGTCAGTGTCCCACATCTCCACAAGATTTAGCCAACGATGGCGCTCCTGGAACACCAAGGTGGACATCGTCTGGCCGAGGGCCTGCGCTGTGACTGCCTTCACCCAGAGGGCAAGTTCAGTCACCAAGCGCAGCTCCTGCATTACCTCGGCTCAGAACTACTCTCGTGAAGCTGCTTAAGTGCCTTGGCCTGGTGAACCTGCAGGATGACCACAGCAAGCAGGGTGGAGGCTGCCTGTCCAGCACACTGTAAGCCTCGGCAGCAAGAGCTGCTGCCGTCTACAGGCCTAGGATGGGAGATGCGGACGACTCATACAGGTGGCAGTATATAATGGGCACAGGCCTGTGCACTGTAATAGCACACTCCACCAGAAGAATCTGCACACATCCCTTGGCAGCCCCCCCATCGAGGGTAGTGAGAGTGGAGGAGGAAAAAGCTGCTTCAGGCAGAAAAAGATGCCTTTCACAACCTAAACACCCTCATGCACTTCTGGGAACCAACCTGCTGTGACAGCCCTAGACTGGGCGGAAGGTTCCACTCCAGTCCAAGGCACAGCTGCCCGGGCAAGCACAGCCGTCAGCTCCGAGTTTGACTCAGCAGGAATGACCCAGCCCAAAGGCAGAAGTTCTGCCTCGTCCTCAGAGAAGAGCAGCCCACTCTCCAATGCAGCGATCAACATCTTGTCCTTATCTGGAGCACCAAAAGTGACAGCGGGCCCCTGAGGGGAACGGCGCTGTCACCCGGCAGCTCTGATCCCAACACTGCAGAGGACTGGGGGGCCCGCAGGGACTGACCCGACGGGAGTATCCACCGTCACTCTGAGATCTCCCAAAGTGCTAGCCAACTCTGTTGCCTTAGGCATGTAGCCAGAGCAACAGAATGGGTAGCAGCAAAGGGGAGGGGGCTCAATCTCCGAAGAGAGAGAGCCATGACCGCAGTGTCAAGATGGCCATGCTCTTATAGTAAGAGCACAAGCTGACCACGAACACTGCACCAGCATGCTTGCCCAGGCATGTGATGCAGCGATGATGGCCATCAGACGAGGACGGGAAGTGACTGCATCCAGAAACACACGGACGGAAAACGTCTTTAAAAAGATGCCCGTCGTCTGTAGGAGCTCTAGAATAGAAATTCACTCTTTAGATACTCACCCTTTTATAACCAGGTCTGCCGAAGTGCCGAGTGGTCCGCCGCCGGAGCGAGCGAAAACCGCTGATTGCACCATCACACGCAGCAGACGCTGGGGAACTCCAAAGGCGATAGTCGAGTGAACGCGAATAGCAAAATCTGAATGAAAGTGAGCTGCATTCGGCTTTATGCCCGCTTCCGGGTGGGTGTGCCTCGCACGCAAATCCTTTGCCCCAATGCTCATTGGCTCTGTCCTCTCTGGCCAATGTTCATTGGCGCATTTTCTACTACTTGAAGGTGATAGGGCTCTCAGGCGAGACTACATACGTCAGTACATTGACGTAATGCCAAACGTGACTGACTGAAGGGGAACTATGAACTGTGGTTATCACCAATCTTTAAGATCTATTTTATCTATTTTGATCTATTATCATAATCCGCAATATTTTTAAACTTTTTCTCTATTGTCTTTATTAATACACAACACACGTCAGTCCCTTTGTTAAATAGGGCTCATATCCTCATACATTCTTCTCAAGTGTGACAGTAACTGCACCCCTACATCCTGATTGAAATTTTTCATTGAAATTAGCATATTCTCCCAGATCGAGCTGTGGCTTTTTAATAAGAGGCTTAATAGCTGCTATTTTGAAACCTTAATATCCTATGGTCTGCGATGAGTTAATGATATTGAATAGCAGTTCTGACACAATAGGGAAGGCTCTTTCAATAGTTTAGTTGGAACAGGGTCTAATATACACAATTTAGATTTTAGATTAAGATTTGATAGCTCTTCCAATAGCAATGGATGATAAAAGCTGATCACAAGGGATTTCGTTACTTAGTGTAATAATGGCTACTTTGGTGGCCAGTTGCATAATTGCAATGTTTTCTCTAATGGTTTAAATTTTATTTAAAAGGGAATTAATGAAATCATTACTAATATTCTGTAGCTTAATATCTGATTCAGTTGAAGCCTTGTTTCTTGCAACTGTATTAAATAGAAATGTAGGATTATTGACACTGATCTGTTAAATATTTGCTTAACTGTTTTTTGTTCATTTTTTAACCAAAAGAAAACCTTTTACCTTTAACTTGGGAATGTGTGCAAATCATTGTAAGAGGTTGGAGTAGGTAAGGTATACAATTCATTTATCTCTCAAAATATACTAAATAAAAAAAATGCAAAAGGAGAGTGAAAACTATGTCTGTAAACTTTTTAATTAGCAAAAAAAATCACTTGGTACTATTTCTCTTAAGGTCATAATGTGTACACAGAAATTTTTAGAGGCACGGCAGTGGCATAAATGTATTTACACAGGAATTTTATTATGCAAACAGTTCCACAAACAAGGCTCCTCAAACTAAAGTCCAATTAAACAGATGCTGGTTCCAATAATTGCAAGAACTACTGAGAAAGTATTTAAATAAAGGGTTCCCGCATAGCCACAGATGAAAGTTCTTTAGCCAATATTGCTTTGAGCAGGGCCATTGGTCAGCCAGTCGTGACTGTTGTCAGACCAGAGTATTTGCACGTAAATACTGAAAACCCAGTCTTGACACCTTCATATCAATCATCATCCTCTTCATCTGAATCCAATACTCGTCGCCGGCTAAACTGGAAACAAAACAATCAATCACTTCATGCTTATGTAAATTTTGTAAACAAATTGTAAACAATTTTGTAAAATTAGAAAAATTTGTTAATTTATTTGTAGCTTTAAAGAGATAAAGAGTTCCCATAAAAATGAACATTTTGTGTGAACTAGCCCTTTAATTTGTCGAGTACATAAATCTTACCTTTACAGTCATTTTCTTTTCCGTTTGTTGACTAACTTTCTCAAGGATCTCTATCAAACCAGCTTCTGTAATCTAAACATTCAACACTCATATAACACATTTTTGGAAACACACTTTAAATGCAGCTTTTAAGTTTTATTACCTTCCCTCCAAGCTGTCCAAAGCGAGCCATCTGTATCAGGTAATTTTCAACTGCTTTTGCATTATCTGGCTTCACAAGAGCCAAATTACTCACTAAAGAAGAAAGAAAGACCATATGAAGTACATGTTTTTATTGTCTGTTGACAAAGTCACTATTTTAAAAGAAAATATTATTGGATGGACTTTTAGTCATTTAATGTAAACATATGATTTAGGCTTAAGTTAACAACTTTGGTTTCTTTTTTTAGGGAAAAATAGGTATTTTTGGCAATCTGTGTGGATGTCTGCAGCAGAATATGTGAGCATCTACAACACATTCAAAAAGTATTTAGACAACTTAACTTTGTGCACATTTATTAATATCGAAATACTAAAGTTTCTTTCCCTCAATATACACACTCACAGATAAGCCAGTAAACAAACTGCCCAAAACACTCTTGGCATTATTCACTCACTCAGAAATTGGCTTGTAAAATGTAACAAAAATTCTGTTGATAATGTTATTCATTGACACAAATAAGTTTTGTTTTCACATACTTTTACATATACAGTTGATTGCAGATTGATCTTACTGAAACTGAATCACAAGCCTCCTTACTATTAAACAGCAATAAAAGGCAGATGATAGTTTTTTGATTAAGCTCACCATTTCTTAATAAACAGTCGTTAACTCTAATTACATATTTCTATGAACTGCTTATAGTAAGGCTTACGTTTATGGCTGAAGTTAGGGTTTACAATGCCATCTTAAGACTCCAGCACAACACCACGTTTTATCAACATATCTAAAGCCTGTTTCACATCGCACACGTATCCAGCGTGTATGCAGCGCGTTTTTTTCGGCGTCCATGTTAACAGATTAGAGCTTTCACACTGCGAACGGAGGCGGTGCGTACAGTCTGTTCCAGGTGTGGATCATTTCAGCACCGAGTCATTTTTGCTGTACGGCTAATGCTCAATTAAATTGACAGTGCACTGATGCGAAACAGTAGCAATTTTAACAAAAAGCACCTTAATGACATCTAGATTAGATAGACTAACATGGCGGCACGTGCGTATCACGAGGCTCAGCGTCTTACCAGATTTCGGAAAATAGTGGTTATTTACCTGGTTATTTCCTGCATGTTTGCTCGATTCAGTTACGTGAACTACACCTACAGCAAACTTTTGGACATAAACAATCAGTTGCTCCAACATAGTTCTGGACTACCCTTTCGACTCCGGCGAACTCCCACTGGAGCTACAGAGATCACCACAGGCAAGTGGACCTCTCACACCGACCGGAAGCGTTTGGCGTCGGCATGACCGTAAACAAAGATGGGGGAAGTGTGCAGGGTTGCGCGCTAAGCTTAGGCTAAACCCACACCGGCCAGCTCTACCCAGCATCTTTCTTGCCAATATACGGTCTCTTAAGATATGGACCCTCACACACAGATGAAATTGCAGTTAAAAACTGCAATTTCATATTTTTCCACAGAGACATGGCTTTGTAATAATGTCCCAAACAGCGCGGTGGATCTGTAAGGACGTACTATATTCAGGGCTGACAGAGTAGTGCAACCTCCAGTAAAAACAAGGGTGGTGGAGAATGCATTTATGTAAACAAAACATGGTGCACAGACTCTGCCACTGTTGATACCTACTGCTCTGCTGATCTGGAGTTCCTGATTATTAAGTGCAGACCGTTCTAAGTGAATTCACTTGCATTGTTGCTGTTGATGTACCGGATGCTAATGCTAACATGGCTATGAAAGAATTCTGGGCTGCTATTAGCAAACTACAAACATATGGGGCCTTCATTGTGACTGGGGACTTTAATCACTTCACTTTAAGATCTGTTCTCCCTAAATTTCACCAAAATGTCTCCAGCACCACAAGGGGACATAAATCTTGGATCATGTTTACACCATTGTGACTAATGCCTACAAAGTCACACCTCTCCCCCACTTGGGTCAGTCTGACCATCTCTCTTTGTTCCTGCTCCCCAAGTATCACCTGGTTATTAAACATGTGAAACCCACAATGAGAACCGTCAAGATCTGGCTTGAAGACTGGAGTGTGTTTGCTGCCCAGGCCACCACAAACTCTCAGATCAATATCAACACTTACTGTGGCAAGGCATACAGTCTATCACGGATTATAAACCACCCAGCCCTTGACTCCCTCCGGCTCTGCCTCCCTCCCTGATGAGCTCAACCATTTCTATGCTCGCTTCGACAGTAACAATAGAGAGGTTCCCCACAAAATGGAACTTAAAACTCACAATCTGCTTCTTACACTCTCCACCTCAGATGTTTGCTCCACTCTGAGCAGGGTGAATGCATGGAAGGCTGCAGGCCCAGATGGTAATCCAGGGCGTGTGCTTAGAGCCTGTGCTGAGCAGTTGGCCGAGGTCTTTACAGACATTTTCAATCTGTCCCTGGCCCCGTCAGCTATTCCCACTATCTTTAAGACCTCCACCATCATGTCAGACACGAAGCACTTCACTGCCTCGGCCCTTAATGACTTTTGTCCTGTCTAACTCATCCCTATCAGTGCTTCTTTTAGATCAAAGTGTAAAAAATAAATGATGCTGGCATTTCTCTTATTATTCAAGTCATTATTCACCCTGTCTACAAATTAGTGGATTATTCAGTAAATATTCATCAATAGCAATTACAATTTTTACTTTTATCACTATTTATGTTGATTTTGTATGTATTTATATATTTTTTTTAATCAAACATTTTAGCTGGAGAAATTTTTAAAATTTGGTTGATTTGACACGGAATGACCCAGTATCAAACAGTGATAGGTTGTCAAAGGTTTGTAAATGGACTTACACCTGGCACGGGCACACTGATCTAAGACCTGAGCCAGTATGGAGTTTCTCATATCAGCCTCTCTGTGAAAATTCATAAAGTCAACATTAAATAAAATTTGTGTTACATGAAGAGATTCTGCATTTTGTCCATGTAATAAACGTAATAAAATAAAATTTTCAATAACAGTGACTTCAACAGAGAAAACTTTTTTTCTGATTTGTTATTATTGGCTACCTCTGTTTGGCTTCTTGCTGTCCCTGCTGGTCACTGGTAGGGTCCTAAAAGGGGAGTAAAACAATACATTTAAAATACTTAAATTGTATTTTTTTATATTTTTATTTGCAAATTGTTTGCTTTATTTTAAATAAAATATTTACTTGATCACTACAAAAATGTAAAATAAAACAATGGTGCACAGGATGATGGCTCTTGCATTTAATACACTGTAATTTACTAGAAACACAGGAACCACTCTAAATATAACATCTGTATTATATCATCTGTGAAGGGTTCTATCCAAAAAAGGCACCTAACAAAAAAAGCCCCGAATGCTGTGTACTGCTTCGGGTGTTTGTTCACACACCAGTGTTGGGTATCAGGTATGGGTTACCCAATACCACACCTGACAAATATGTCTCTTTCACTTATTGAGTCAACCCCACAAAAATACTAAATACAACGATAACACATAAGAGAAGGTAGGGTCTTTATACCGTTCTGCAGCCCATTGACCTCTCTTAATTAAAAAAGATTATTAGCTATAAGGCTACAATCAGTTCTTGGGTAACTAGTCCTACATAACACACAAAAACACATGCGTGAGGCTTATCTACAAATCAGAAGAGGTTTGGATTGATTCCTGAAACCAGTGTAGACCAAATAAACGTTAGTAGTGTTAATAATAGTAGTAATATTTCACTGATATTGCAGGGCCTGACACGTGCGTTTCATTACATATGCATGCGTACAGAAACTTGTCTGTCTGATTCCGTCTTGCTTGTCTGATTCCGTTTCTCTTACCCCATGTTTCGCCTGCAGTTCGGACATACGTTGTCGTCTAATAGCTTCCAATTCTTCATCAGCCATTGACTTACAATACACGGATAGCCTTCAAAGCAAAATACGACACGATTCCAGTCGAGAGCGTGTAACGGTTATGGCTGAACGCGGAGTTCAGTTGCCAGATCTGCGTAACAAAACCAGCCCAATCACCATAGCCCAAACTCAAAAGGCAATGTCCTCTTAGTCACTGTTATGCGTTACGCACAATTTAACCTTGGAAATCAGTAGTAATAAGTAGTTCGCAGTAGAACAAAATATTTCAATACTAACATTTCATTCTTATAAAATGGATGCAACACGTTAACCATTTAACCCGCGGGAAAACAAAACGACCGGCGACAACAGTTTAAGTAGTCCAATTCCGCGCGAAATCCTCAGACTTGGCAACACTGCAGCGGCGCAGTTCTGAATACAGGACAGTGTGTTTATCTATACCAGAACAATGGAGGATCGCATTACTGTGGTAGGAACTGATGAAATATACCATTACAAGTATAAGTGTAATTTATTACAGATTAACTTGTATATCCCCAAAATAAGAACATCATAAAAAATTATCTATGTACTTCTTTATTTCGGTATGGTTTATGCTAATCGGCCAACGCAGTGACAGGCGAAAATCATCAGTGAGAAATACATTTTGCATGCCCCCACCTTTAGTTACGTAGGCTAGCATTTCTCGCGAGATTTCGTGTTGCTTGGAGACCGTTGTTACCAAAGTAGCAGCAGAAGATACAAGCCATTTTATTTTCACTTGAGCTGAAAATACAATAACATCCATGAACAATGGTGAGCATGTCAAATAATTACAAAATTACTGCGTGATATTACGTCTGTATTTATTTTTGCTTGTTCATTTATCGTCGTTGAAATCGAACCAAAGTTTACGTGATCACTAGATATTAAAATACTTTATCTTTAAGTAAAAAAGATGTGTACAATCCCAGAGTTACGTACCCCGAAATGTTTAATGCCATGATTAAACATTGCCTATAACTTTATAAAACCAACAATTTACCCCATCAATGTCACACCTTTGTGTTTTATGTTCCAGCCGCCAAAAAGAAAAGCTTCCACCAAGTCCTCAAAAGGGAAAACTCCCACAGTAGTGGATGGCGTGTCAACAGAGGAGATGTCCAAAGAGCAGGTCTGATGTACAAATATCTGCATAAATATCTGATTCTAGCGCGTAGCGCTGAAACCCAATTTTAATTCCCCAAGATTTTTATGGGCTTGAGTTTACGACAGGTATGGTATAGAGGACAGTCTGAAATGTAAGCATACTAAATTTATAGTCCCTACCTCAAACCATCTAGGGCCGCCAACAGTTTAAATTTTCACTTATGTTTATGTCCATAACTTTTGACTCTTCAGTACTACAAACAAAAATTTGAACGCACCCTATGACGTCATTCTCCCTCATTATAATTTTCCAGCCATTAATATTTTCGTTAAAACTACTTTTATGAACCTCTCCTAGGGCACTTGTCTAATTTGCACAACATTCATTATGTAGCATCTAGACACGCTCTGGACAAAAGTTGTTAAAAGCTTTATGATAAACCTGACCATTCTCGAATAACATGCAAACAATTTGATGAAAGCACACAAAAATGGACGTGATGCTGTATCTTTGCGTAGCTTTTGTGTATTGGCATGAAACTTTGTATATGTCATCATAATCATGACCTGAGGGTACATGCAAAGTTTCATCACAGCGCCACCTGCTAATCCAGAGATGTGACAAATCATGATCATGAGAGTGGTCTCTTTAGATTCCTTGAGGCAAAATAATATCCAATGTTTTTTGGTCAGCCATTTCGGCCTTTGGCCATTTTGAATTTTGTCGTAAAATGCAATATCTTAAGAACACAATCGCATATCTTTATAAAAATTGGTATGGTTATTGGGACCATGCTCTGAGAGTACCTGCAAGGTTAGGGGCCATTGCCCCCGGTGGTCAAATGCAATAACAAAATTTATTGAAAACATTTATTAATTTTGATTAATTTTCCCGTTTGTCATGCATCTGCTGTCTATGGATTCCTTGGCTCATGCCAAGTACAGTGATATCAGATTTGTCATTATCAACCATATTTCCTGTTGGCCATTTTGAGTTATGTAGAAAATGTACTTCTCCAAACTATGCGTGCATCATTTAGAGACACTTCTAACAAAATGTTATTAAAATCTTTTTTATACACCAAACAGTTGTTAAATGACACCTCAACAGTTTGGATTGCAGTTAACTCTCCAATGCTTTGGTGCATAAACATGAAACATTGCACGTCATTGTGACCACATCCTGACTGCCTCTTCAAAATTTGGTCACATCGCCACCTATTGGTCAAAGATTATAATTTAATTTAATTTAATGCTGCTGTAAGTGATTTTAGTTGTTTTTAGTGAGTTTCTTAAGTTTCTTTTCATTAGTGATGCAAACTTGTCACCTTTCAGTGATATTTGCCGTTTTGGATCCTAAATGGACCATTATTGTGATTCATCTAGATCCAATAATATTTGTAATATAGGGGGGTGTAATTCATATTCCAATCTCAACTCTACTAATATTACCATTTTGCCAATGAATGCAGCTGAAAAGGTAAATACTTTTAGTTGAAAAGTTTGATTTTACACAAGATATTGTGTGCAATTTCATAATGTCACGGTTTGAAATGAACACCCACCATGTTAAACGTTGTTAAAAATCAACTGTGGCAGGTAAGGATGTCAAATCTTTAGGCAGTTTGGCAGGTAATGTTTCACATTTACTCAATTTGCTTGCTAATCTGTGCAGATTTATCTGTGCGCTCAATCAACCCATCTGTCAATATGAATATTACATATAACCAAAATATGCAGCCTTTGCGCATTTCTGGTTTACTTCAACACAACCGTCACTAAGCAACAAATAAATGTGTGCTGTTTCACATTTTTATTTGAAAGGAATAGCTCAGACCCAAAAACCATGAACCACGACATGAATTATGATAAAACTGTCCCCGGTGTTAAAAATATAACCACCTAACAACAAGAGGGCTACAGCTGTCATTTATCATGTTTGTCTTAAATCTATCAACCTCTCATTCGAATCATTAACCTGTCATAGTTTTAGTATCGTTAATTAGTATAACTAATATATGTCTTACATAAAACAAAATTTTCATTAATGTCTTGTATTCTATATTACCATGTGTCCTATACATTATCATTTTCCCTTTTCTGTGCTTTTTCTCATATATACAACTGCTTTGCAACAATGCAACATTGTAAAAGTGCTATGTAAATAAAATGAATATACAATGAGTAGAGTGAATAGAGTGAATAGTATACTTAACACTTTAATTGCACACTAAAATTCAAAATTAAACAACGTTGACCTGTGTTAATAAACATGATTCATTATTATTTCATCGTATCGCTCCATTATAAACTCATGAGTGTTTTCAGTTGGAGGAGCACATTGTTCGTCTAAGAGAGGAGCTCGACAGAGAACGAGAGGAGCGCAACTATTTTCAGCTGGAAAGAGACAAAATCCACACATTCTGGGAAATCACCAAAAGACAATTGGAAGAGAAGAAATGTGAGCTGAGAAGAAGAGAGCGTGAGATGGAGGAGGCAGAGGAGCGCCACCAAGTGGAGATAAAGGTCTCGCACAACATTCGTGATGTTTGTTAATTTTCTCTTCAATTAATGATTTCAGGGCTTGTTGGATGATGAATATGACATTTAAGTGTGTGTCTGTTGTTGTTCAGGTGTATAAGCAGAAAGTGAAGCACCTGGTCTATGAACAGCAGAACAGCCTGTCAGAGATGAAGGCTGAAGGTATTGTCAGCACCAAAATGCTGGAGAAGCAGCACGCTGACCTCGAGAAGCAACTGCTCAAGGAAATCCACAGCTTAAAAGTCGACCTGAAAGAACAGGAGCTGTCAAGTGAGACTGTGCTCAAGAGCCTTCAATTGGTGTGTGGATAATTATATTATAACAATTTTAGGTTGTAAGAACGTTTCTCTGATGTTTCCATTAAGTAACAAAAATATTAAAAATTTTATTTTGAAAGTTCTAGGAACACTCAAAACGTCCATCTTTTTAAAATTGTATTATTAGTGATTTTGTTTTGTTGTAAGAATGTTGTTCAAACTTTTTAAAATTCTGTGACGTTGTAAAAACGTTGTAAAAAACAAACAAATTTAAGGGGTCACAACTTTTGTTTATTTTTTTTTTGTTCTTAAATGTTTAATTATAATATTATTTTATAATATACATTATGGCAAATGTGTATGATTGGCTAAAGTCTAAGCCTATCACTGGCATCTTACTGCTATCAAAGTTGTATCTTGAGTGTAACAAGGCCTTCAGATCCACTCACCGCTCCAAAGTATTCTCTTCAGCCTGTTCTGTGATGTGGTAGTGGGTTAATTCCAAACACAGAGGATGTTGCTGTGATGATGTTCTGTCAGGCTAAGACTGTTTCCGCTTTTCTGCGACTGAATGACTGTGGGTGATGCCAAGGATGTAAAACTAGGTGTTGTTATCTTGCCCTCTGGCAGGTCATATAAAAATGTATCTACCTTGTGACATTACAAATCCAGCCCTTTTGCATTTATTTCTTTCCAGAGAATGATTACATAAATGCTTTCGTTATTGATAAGGAGAACATTTAAAGCTTGATGATGATGAAACTTACAGGATGTATTAATGATACTTATATGTCAAAAGATCAAGGAATATTTGATTCCCCATGTCATGATCCCTTTAAGATTAAGGTTTTTGATATATATGATATGTAACATTAAAAAACCTTGTGCTAATGGCAAAAAGGTTTTTTGGTCATTTTTAGAGAACATTAGCTAATGTTCTGAGAATATTCACAGTTGGGATAGGAAACAGGAACATTAATTATACTTCTAATGTATTTCTCATGATATAAAACATGATGACTCATTCTGTTTTATAATCAATGCTTTTTCAACAGAAACATGATGAAGAAATGATTGATCTGAGAAATAATTTTGCCAAACAAGTAAGAGGTGAAGTAATTTTATTTCATAGACTCTCTTCATTGCATTGAAGCTTCACAGATTTTTACAACGTGTAGAATTGTCAGGTCTGGATGACCTTAGGCTTTGTGCAAGTTTGTCATGTCATTGTAGGCTTAAATTAGAACTGTACGTACATGTATTTTCCTGTTTGTTATAAAGGTTGAATGAAATGATAAAATGAAAATGTTTTTACAGAAATTGGATCTAAATATGAAAAAAAGATGCAGAAACTACATCAGGAGGAAGAACTGAGACGCAAGACAGAAATCCATGAGACTGAGGAGCGAAAGAACAGCCACATCAACATACTGATTATGAACCACGAGAAAGCTTTCAGAGACATCAGAATCTACTTTCACGACATCATCCAAAAAAACCTCAACCTCATCAATTCACTTAAGGTTTGATCAAAACACCACACCGGACGCTCACTTATGGTGCACTGGATTGTGTGTGCTTGTTGATTGTGTGCTTGTTGTTCACTACTTGTTGTATACAAGTAGTATAGAGGCTTGAATCTCAGAATCAAGTATGCCAAAGAGCAATGATCAACTTTCTCATTTTTATTTCTTTACATTTTAATTAACTGTTACCCTGTTAAAGCTAATTTGGGGCCAGTTGTGGGCTACTGATTGAAGAGTCGGACTTGTAACCAGAGGATTACTGTTCGATGCCGGCAGGAACTGCAGTGCCCTTGAGTAAAGCACCTTACCCCCAGTTGCTCCCCATGTGCTGGAGTGAATGGTTGCCCACTGCTCTGTGTGTGTGTGTTCACACCCCACTACTGTTAATGTGTGTGCATTTAACTTGATGGATATATGCAGAGGACAAATTCCAAGTATGAGTCATCATACCGCTGTCATCTTGTCAAACTGATTGTGATTATATAATGATTATTTGCATTTTTATTCATGAGTTTTAGTATAGTAGAGCTTGAATGCACTGTACGTTTTGGATAAAAGCACCTGCCAAATTAATGAATTTAAATGTAAATATGCACTTGCAGTATTTTGCAGTATTATATGCAGTAAATATGCAGTATTTTCTCTGATGGTGGAAATACATTTGATGGTGGTGATGCTATTGATGGTGTTGCTAATGTCAGGGTACAGCAATAATGATTTATCAGTCCCTTCTCACTTTCTCTTCTGCATGCAGGAAGAGTTAAAGGAGATGAAGAAGAAGGAGGAGAGAAGAACTAAAGAAATGACGGAAGTGCTTCAGAAAAATAAGGAGCTTATTGAGTCTCCACAGAGAGCCACAGAGGAGGTTGCAGCACTCCAGAAACATCTTGTCAACTATGAGAAGGACAAGAGTGCTCTGGCTGTATGTCTCCAATTTACTAGCATTATTTGTATAAATAGCATTATTTGATGCTAATGCATTGTACAAATGCTGCCATAATATAATTTCATTGATTTCCTCACTATGTAAGTTTTTTTGGATAAAGCGTCTGCTAAATGTCTCATTGTAAACGTACAGTAGGTAGTCAAACAGAATGCCTATTTCTGCCACGCTTACCGCTGAGGTAATGCCGCAGCTGTAACGTAAAACTCGTAATCACCTAAATACGTTAATTCAAGGATGAAATAATAATAATATTTTATAATGTTGTTTTAAACCAAAATAAAATGTGTTTTTAAGGCTGTTTTGGCCGTACACATCACATTGATACTTACTTAAAAACAGTGGAGATTTATATTACTACACGTTTAAAGCCAATAATTAGGAAAAGCCTGCATATAATATTTTTTAAAATGTAACACCGATTTTGACACAAAGGCATTTTCTTTTCTCAATTAAATGCAGTAATGTAAGTATGAATTTGGCTGGGCAGCTGAGCTCAACTGTTTTTAAATGTTATAAACTTTTACAGAGAATTACCGCGCAAGTTCATTTATGTGAAGTATGCAATCTGCACATATTTCATCTTTTCATCAATTTGCATGTTAAACGAAGACTTGAGGACCAAGAAGATAACAGGTAAACCAAGATACCTCTTAAACCAAGATGGCAGTGCGGCTCCGGATTTTATACCCACTCTGGATATAAAATGGTGCTATTTTTGTCTTTTAGCCTGACTTTTAATGGCACATGGACATAGGAGCTACCGGTGTTGGTGTATACCACTGCCAGACACTCAGAAACTTCAGAAACAACACTACAGCTACTCTGCACAATGATCTGCTGGAGAAGCTAGGCGATCTCGGCTTGCTGTGAAGACCAGCCCTCGGCGTCGCCTGAGGCTCGCAGAGTTTGTGAGTTTGTTTGTGTGGGAATTCACCACTGTGTTTATAATCGGAGTATACATTCCCCACAATGCAGCATGTGGACTGTGCAACGAGAGGAAAGAACTGGCTGGACATTGTTTACACAAACATCCCCGGCACGTACCATGCGGAGCCCTGCCCCCACCTCAGCTACTTAGATCACATCTGTGTTATGCTAATCTCAGCATACAGACCGCTAGTCAGATGCACCAAACTGGTTCTGAAGCAGGTGAAACCTGGTCAGCAGGAGCCATCTCTGCTCTTCAGGGCTGTTTTGAACTCACTGACTGGCACATGTTCAAGAAAGCAGCAACTGATGACGACTTCACCAGCTTGGAGGAATACGTGACGTTAGTGACCAGTTGTATCAGCAAGTGCATTGATGACATCACCATCTCCAAGCCATCATCACACGCTCCAACTTCAGAGACTCCACCTTCAGAGCAGGCAACAAAAAGACCATAAGAACAGCGAGGGCCAAATTGTCCCGGGCTATCAGAGAGGCAAAGAGCACACACTCAGAGAATCCACAACCATTTTAAGGCCAGCAGAGACACACGGTGCATGTGGCAGGGCATCCAGGCCATCACCAACTACAGGACAACATCACCTGCCTATGAAAGTGATGCCTCCCTCCCAGATGCACTAAACAATTTCTATGCTCGGTTCAAGGCACAAAATGGCGTGAAGGCGAGGAAGACCACACCTCCTGCCAATAACTAGGTGCTGTGCCTAACCACGGCCGATGTGAGAGACTCTACACAGAGTCAATCCACGGAAGGCTGCTGGTCCAGACAACATTCCTGGCAGGGTGCTGAGAGAATGTGCAGACCAGCTGGCAGATGTTTTCATGGACATCTTCAACACTTCCCTGAGCAGCACCACTGTTCAGATGTGCTTCAAGACCACCACCATCATTCCCATGCCAAAGAAGTCTCCAGTGTCCTGCCTCAACGACTACCGTCCCGTTGCACTTACACCCATCATCATGAAGTGCTTTGAGAGGCTTGTGTTGCCCTGTTGCCCCCCTCACTGGACCCTGTGCAATTCGTATACCGCCCCAACTGCTCAACAGATGAGGCCATCACTACCACCCTCCATCTGGCCCTCACCCACCTGGACAGTAAAGACACATGTTCAAATGCTGTTCTTAGACTTTAGTTCAGCATTCAACACAATCATTCCTCAGCACTTGATTGGAAAACTGAACCTGCTGGGCCTGAACACCTCCCTCTGCAATTCCTGACTGGGAGACCTCAGTCAGTCCAGATCGGGAACAGCACCTCCGATACCACCACACTGAGCACTGGGGCCCAACAGGGCTGTGTGCTTAGTCCATTGCTGTTAACTCTGCTGACTCATGACTGTGTAGCAATGGGCAGCTCAAATCATATCATCAAGCTCGCCAGTGACACAACCGTGGTGGATCTCATTAGCAAGAACAAAGATTCAGCATACAGAGAGGACGTAAACCGACTGGTGCAGAGACAACAACCTGTGTCTGAACGTAGGCAAAACTAAAGAGATGGTTGTTGACTTTTAGAAGAGCACAGAATGACCACTATCCCCTTCACCTCTTTCGGTGGCTCCTCCAGGGAGATCGTCAAGAGCACTACTGGTGTTCACCTATCGGGGAACCTCACTTGGTCGCTCAACACCAGTTCCATAACTAAGAAAGCCCAGCAGTGCCTGTACTTTCTGAGAACACTGAGCAAAGCCACCCATCCTCACCATGTTCTACAGAGGGACTGTCGAGAGCATCCTGTGCAGCTGCATCACTGCCTGGTTTGAGAATTGCACTATTTCCGGTTTCGGACTGCAAGACAGTGGATAGTGAGTCTCTCTTCCCTCCATCACGGACATTTACACTTCACGCTGCATCCGCAAAGCCACCAGCATTGTGGATGACCCCATACACCCCTCTCACACACTCTTTACCCTCCTGCCATC
This sequence comes from Chromobotia macracanthus, assembly GCA_036877525.1. Classification (NCBI taxonomy): domain Eukaryota; kingdom Metazoa; phylum Chordata; class Actinopteri; order Cypriniformes; family Botiidae; genus Chromobotia; species Chromobotia macracanthus. Next base: position 374,941 of record JAZGTH010000050.1, read on the forward strand.
TGGTAAATGGTACCAAAGTATTCGGGCCTTCACGACCAGGTTGTGCAATAGTTTCTTTCCCCATGCTATGAGACTCCTCAATACGCAGGAACACGCACACATAACATATACACACACACAACTGTGCATTCTCCATCCTGCAATTTTTTGTACATCTATGCTGCTACATACTTAGTACTAATACTGTACAAGTGTAATGCTTACACTTATATTTTATTATCACTAGGATCACTTTAAAACAGAACTGTGTACTGGTCGGCGCTGCACTAGGACTTACTATGCCCACTGTCTGTCCCAGTAGTCATTGTACTGTCTTCTGCGGTCTGCATATGTTTGCGCTTGTGTACTTTATATATAAATGATGTAGTCCCTTGTAGTTATTTGTTGTCCTGTGTTTATGTAGCACCCACGTTGTTTCGTTTCACTGTATTTGTATATGGTTGAAATGACAATAAACTCCACTTGACTAGAATTGACTTGAAACTAGAACAGACTGAATGAAAGTGACAGTGGTAACATGACAGGTTTAACATGATAAATGTTAACTTTATCACTAACTTTATCACTATACTAACATATGGCTTGTTCATGAGGTTATGAGGAATAATATTTATTCAACAATGATCAACAATGATTTATGGGGAATTAATTAGCATACATTTTCTTTAATTCATTGTTTTAATACTGTATGCATATAATATTTCTTGTTCTTTGTGTTTTGCTGCCAGAGAGCTAAAGCTCGTCTTAAAGTGTACAACAATGAAATTAAGGATCTGAAATGGGAGCATAAGGTGTTGGAGCAGAAATTTACCACGGTAATGCAAAATGTTTGTCCAATCATTGCATTCGGTTCTCTAACTTCCCTGTCAAACTATGTATGTATTGGAGGAGGCGTAGCTTTGGAGAACACTTTGAAAGGAGAGTGGGATCCTGTGTTTTCAAAGCTAGCTTGCTATTACTAGCATTTCCAAAATTGCCTACCGTCGAACATTTTGCATTGCGAGCCGACAAGCCAAGTCTACATAGCTACATTTACAAGCGGACATTGTATTCCGCTTGAGAATATGAAAGTTTTAAACTGTAACCGTGAAATCCGCTGAACAGGCCCATGAAATTATGAAGCAATTTCTGAGTACTTGATGTTTTTTAAAAAACCAAGTACTCAGATCCAAAAAACCAAGTACTCAGATCAAATCCAGCTTGAAATTAAGTTTGATGCCTGATTGTATTGCTATATTATGAATGCAGAGGTCACTATATATTTTGTGCAGGTTCAGTTGGAGCGAGATGAGCTGTACATGAAATTCACTAAAGCCATTCTGGAGGTTCAGCAGAAGAGCGGCTTTAAAAACCTGCTGCTGGAGAGCAAACTGAGGGTGCTGAATGACACACTGGAGAAAAAGGAAGCTCAGCTGAGCGAGGTGCTGGCTGCCTCCAACCTGGACCCAACGGCCCTCATTATGGTCACACATAAGCTGGAGGTACACAGGCTACATACAGGGCATGTGCAATTACATTTTGTGTATGGCTTCATATATATATATATATATATATATATATATATATATATATATATATATATATATATATATATATATATATATATATATATATATATATATATATGAGAATTAGATGTCTTTTTTATATATTTTCTGTAGGAAGTTTTGGACTCCAAGAACCAAACTATCACAGACTTACAGTATGAAATGGCACGAGTTTGCAAGGTGACAAACTTTTCCTGCCATTTCAACATCAGAGGTTCTCTAATCTAAAACATATTTAATGTTATTTTTAAGTTGAATATGTGTAACATGTCTTGTAATTAAGAAATGTTTGAATAGCGGTCTTATAACCAAGCAAGGATGCTAATATACCGTTTAAAAATCTGGCTTTTTGAACCAAAAAGATTTAAAATACCAAAACATTTTTGTTACTTAATGGAAACAAATAGAATAGCAAAAGAAGGATCTCATTTGTGACTTTAAATAGACATTGAACTAAAACCCTAATTTTAACACCATTCAAACCTCAAAAGGATTTATCAAACTACCTTAGAGTGTATTGTATACAATACAGTTTATATTAAGGTGAAATATAGTTTGTCATGATGGAAGTATAATTGAAAAGTCTGTTTCTGTGCACAGACCCATAATGACCTGCTGAGGACATTTGAAGCAAAGCTGCAAGCATTTGGAGTACCTGTGGAAGAACTTGGCTTTAAGCCACTGGAAAGTATTGTTTCTGGACAGACAAACGGGCAGCCCCCTGTTGGCCTCTTTTCTGCCCAAAATTAACCAGAAATGTGGAAATAAAACACTTGGCCTTGATCTGAGTGAATTAAAAAATAATTTTGTTTCTTATCATAGTATAGCAAAATGTGGTTGTGTTTCTGAATTTTCTGATGAATATCAAGAAATATTCTTACAATGGCCTTAAATATTGTGCCTGTTTTTTATGGGAAGATAAGGGTGCAGTGTCTCCACAAATCATATGTGTTATTTATATAAATGTGCATAAAGGGCTATGTGTGCAAATCTCATTTTGAAGATATCATGTCTGTATATCATAATGGGCAGTTTCAACTAAAATTATTTACAGTTTTATTATGATTTGTTCTGATAATCTTAAATAGAAAAGACAGTCCTTTTACTTTAAATTGTATACAGGATGATTATTAGAAATTCAGGTTTCTTTTCTGTCACTCACTCAATGTTGTGTCGATGTAGTGATAGTAGGGGTTCGACCTTGAGAGATCAGTCATTCCTGCTTCTTATCAGACAACGCCAATGAGAATTGGCTTTAAAAATAAAACGCCAATAAGAATCAGCAAGTGGGATTTGCTTGCCATAGGGTTAGACATCTTTGCCCCAGTCATCTGGATATTAATGAGAGATGACGTGCACAACTTATTCAGATTTGTTCTTTAAAGCCAATCTATGTGCACTTTTCACATTCTTTGCTTCTCTCTGCCTGCATGCTGTTGGATTCTATGCACGGATCAGTGGTCTCTCCATATTTTTTCCAACGCACCCCTCTCTGCTTATTCGCATGTGATAGCTCATCCATCCACTCTGTTCTCAACAGCAGAGCAGCGATGGGGTTAATGGTGGCTCCTTCAGTTAAACGTGCTATTGTGGTGCATTTCTGCCCGCAGTGCGCTGTCTCCTGCTGGGCCTCCAAGATCCTTATCCATGGCTTTTAAATTACTTATAAAGCAGGGGCTTGTGAGTTTTGCTTTTTACATTTGTTTTATATATATATATATATATATATATATATACACACATATACACACACACACATATATACATATATATAGTCTGCTTCGAGGGAACACAATACATTCCAAACATACAGTGAGAAAAATTTATTTGACCCCCTGCTGATTTTGTACGTTGGCCTACTGACAAAGAAATTATCATTCTGTAATTTTAATGGTAGGTTTATTTTAACAGTGAGAGACAGAATAGCAACAAAAAGTCCAGAAAAATGCATTTCAAAAAAGTTTTGATTTGTTTTGATACATTGATTTGCAAGTAAAATAAGCATTTGATCCCCTATCAATCAGCAAGATTTCTGACTCAGCTGCTCCTGCCCTTCATGCTATAAAGATCCTGAAAGCCAAGACACTAAGGAGCAGGACGAGGATAGTGCCAACCAAGCAGATGCAGGAACTGTGCATAGTGACTGACTTTGCCTCTCTAAGGCAACAAAGGCCATGGCACACATGCTGGGATGGACGATGCCCACCCTGGTGGTCCAGGAGCACCATCTTTGGCTGAACTTTGCTGAGATGTTGAGAGCCTCCTTTGATGTTCCTGTCTCACAAGCTGGCCTCTCAGCAACATGATTGAGGATTGTGATGCAGTTCTTGACAGAAAGCAGATGGAGACATCTTGCCTGGTGTTACCGTACTACCCACTTCAGCACTTGCTACAGATTTTAGTTCCAATGTGGACAAGGTGCCATGGCGCACACAGAGTTGCTTTTATGTAATATTATTTTATTAATCAATTTAAAAGAACCAAGTATAATTAAAGTGAATATAGCCATTTATGTTAACTGCCTATTTTACTATTATGGTCGCTGTTTCTGTGTAGGTCTAAAATCGTCCACATATAATCTTCTCATTAGGAAACGAGGAATGCATGTGATGAGGCCTCTGACTTCCTTTTGAGTATAAAAAAATTGTAAATTCTACTGACATACAGTGAGGGAAAAAACATTTGATCTGATGACTGATTGCCTCTGTGGACATTCTTTTATACAGAAAAAAGCTGAAATTAGGAGGACCCCCTTTAAAAGAGTGCTCCTAATCTCAGTTTGTTAGCTGTATAAAAGACACCTGGGAACCAGAAATCTTGCTGATTGATAGGGGATCAAATACTTATTTCACTTATTAAAATGCAAATCAATTTATAATTTTTTTTAAATTAGTTTTTCTGGATTTGTTTTGTTGCTATTCTGTCTCACTATTTACATTTATGCATTTGGCAAACACTTTTATCCAAAGCGAACCCACAACCTCTTGCGCTGCTACAGGAGTGCCACAAATTATTAAAATAAACCTACCATTAAAATTATAGACTGATCATTTCTTTGCCAGTGGGCAAACGTGCAAAATCAGCAGGGGATCAAATAATTGTTTCCCTCACTGTATGTTTGGAATGTATTGTGTTCCCTTGGAGCATATAGAAACTATATGGAGACTATATGTGTGTGTGTGTGTGTGTGTGTGTGTGTAAAACAAATGTAAAGTGAAGCTCACAAGCTCGGGAGTTGCTCTGCTCAGCTTTGTATCTCTGATAATAAAGTCTATCTTTGGCATCAAAACCCAGAAAACCTTGAGTGATTTTGCTGAGAGATGACAAAAGCCACAGCACTCTGATTATTCTGATCTGTCATTGTTCCTTTTAACTCTTGGTTAGGCCTAAGTGAAACCCCCTTAGAACAGATGTCAAGATGTGTTTTGGTTGCAACTGTTGAACCCATTACGGGCTGTGGTGCTGCATTTAATGGGCACAAAGTACCAGGGCAAGAAGCAAAGTGATTGGGCTCCCAGGGTCCCAAAACCCCTACATCAACACAGCTAGGGCTGCCTATGACTAAGGATTTTCCTATTTATTTTAAATAGTCGCACAGGTCAAGTCAAGTGGAGTTTATTGTCATTTCAACCATATACAAGTACATAGTGAAACAAAATGTTTCACCAGGAACTAGGTGTTACATAAAACACAGGACTACCAGGCTACATAATTTATACATAAAGTGCACAAGTGCAAACATATGCAGACAGCACAAGACAGTACAATGACATCTGGGGCAGACAATGGACATAGTATGTCCCAGTGCAGCACCGACCAGCACACAGTTCTGTTCCAGAGTCGTCCTGGTGAAATAAGTGTAAACAACGACTATGTGCAGTATATCTTTATGTTAACACTTAAGTATTATAAGGAGCCAAAAGTATTACAGCAGCAAAAAGTATTTAATGTGCAAAAAATTGCAGGGTGGAGGATAAACAGTTGTGTGTGTGTGTGTATGGATGTGTGTTTTTCTTCAGCTGAAGTTCTATGTATTGAGGAGTCTAATAGCATGGGGAAGAAACTATTGCATATCCTGGTCGTGAGGGCCTGAATGCTTTGGTACTGTTTAACAGACGGCAAGAGGGTAAAGAGTGTGTGAGAGGAGTGTGTGGGATCATCCACAATGCTGGTGGCTTTGCGGATGCAGTGTGAGGTGTAGATGTCTGTGATGGAGGGAAGAGAGACCCCGATGATCTTCTCAGCTGTTCTCACTATCCACTGGAGGGTCTTGCGGTCCAAGGCGGTGCAATTCCCAAACCAGGCAGTGATGCAACTGCACAGGATGCTCTCGATAGTCCCTCTGTAGAACGTGGCGAGGATGGGGGTGGGAGATGTGCTTTCCTCAGTCTTCCTAGAAAGTACAAGCACTGCTAGGCTTTTTTGGTTATCAAACTAGTGTTGAGCAACCAGGTGAGGTTCTACACCAGGTGAACACCAAGAAACTTGGTGCTCTTGATGATCTCTACGGAAGAGCCACTGCTGTTTAGCAGAGAGTGGTCATTCTGTGCTCTTCTGAAGTCAACAATGATCTCTTTGGTTTTGTCCACGTTCAGAGACAGGTTGTTGGCTCTGCACCAGTTCGTTAGCCACAGCACCTCCTCTCTACATTCTGACTCGTTCTTGCTGATGAGATCCACCACGGTTGTGTCATCGGCAAATGATATGATGATATGATTCGAGCTGTGCATTGCTACACAGTCGTGATTCAGCAGAGTGAACAGCAATGGACTGAGCACACAGCCCTGTGGGGCCCCAGTGCTCTGTGTGGTGGTGTTGGAGGTGCTGTACCTGTTCCAGACTGACTGAGGTCTCCAGGTCAGAAAGTCCAGAATCCAGTTAGAGAGGGAGGTGTTTAGGCCCAGCAGGTTCAGTTTTCCAATCAGGTGCTGAGGGATGATTGTGTTGAACGCTGAACTGAAGTCTATGAACAGCATTCGAACATGTGTCTTTATTGGCCAGGTGGGTGAGGGCCAGATGGATGGTGGTAGTGATGGCGTCATCTGTTGAGTGGTTGGGGTGGTAGGCAAATTGCAGGGGGTCCAGTGAGGGGGGCAGCAGGGTCTTGATGTGCCTTAAGACAAGCCTCTCGAAGCACTTCATGATGATGGGTGTAAGTGCAACAGGAGTCACTGAGGCAGGACACTGGTGACTTCTTTGGCATGGGAATGATGGTGGTGGTCTTGAAGCACGTCAGAATAACGCTGCTGCTAAGGGAGGTGTTGAAGATGTCTGTGAAAACATCTGCCAGCTGGTCTGCACATCCTCTGAGCACCCTGCCAGGAATGTTGTCTGGACCAGCAGCTTTCTGCCGGTTGACTCTGTGTAGAGTCTTCCTCACATCGGTCGTGGTTAGAGACACAGCACCTGGTCATTGGGAGGAGGGGTGGTCTTCCTTGTTGTCACGTCATTCTGTGCCTCAAACCAAGCATAGAAGTTGTTCAGTGCATCTGGGAGGGATGCATCACTGTCACAGGCAGGTGATGTTGTCCTGTAGTTGGTGATGGCCTGGATAACCTGGCCCTGCCACATGCGCCGTGTCTCTGCTGGCCTCGAAGTGTTTATGGATTCTCTGAGCATGTGTGCACTTTGCCTCTCTGATAGCCTGGGACAGTTTGGCCTCGCTGTTCTTAGGGCCACCTTGTCACCTGCTCTGAAGGCGGAGTCTCGGGTCCTTAGTAGCGAACGCACCTCTGCAGTCATCCATGGCTTCTGGTTGTAGCATGTGGTGATGGTCTTGGAGATGGTGATGTCATCAATGCACTTGCTGAAATAGCTGGTCACTCATGCCGTGTATTCCTCCAAGTTGGTGAAGTCGCCATCAGTTGCCGCTTCCCTGAACGTGCCAGAGCGTCTGACTAGTGGTCTGTATGCTGGGATTTTATGATTTTAATTTAATTACGTAAATAGGTACTGGGGAAGGGGGTATTAGATAATGGTTTGAGTTTCAGGAATGATAAAGAATGTTATATTGTAACATTGTTTTCTCCATTTTCAGTTATATATGAAAAAGAAACACTGGACATTCTGAAATGCTTTACATGCCATTAGTGCTTTGCGTTTACATTCTGACAATATAAAGAGATGTATAATTAGGAGTGACTGTCAGCATGGAAGGAGATGCAAAGAGAGAATGATTAGCTTCACAGATGCATTCAGAATCTGCCAGAGATTCTATCCACATTTCAGGACCTGAAAGCAGAGAATACTGTCATAAAGCATGAGACCCAGCTGTGACCCCCACACGCAAAACATTGCCCCCAGTGCCAGCTTCTCGTGTTCATGTGCTAGTAACATGCCGCAGCCCGTCAGTACCTACCTCATGTGGCAGAGATTTCACTGAATATCCTTCTGCACAGATCAGGCAGATAACTGAACAGGTGAGGGACTGCACTCCTGCGGCTATTCAAGATAACCAACCTCAAGCAACATCAAGCTATCATACACCTGCTCAGAGTCATCCATATCAGTTTGCTGCATACATTCACTGTGACAAAAGGGCTTCCAGAGGCAAATATCATGTCCACACAGGTATGAGTGAGTCCTATCCTACACAACAACGTATATCACAAACTGCCCTGCCTTGCTTCCATGTGAAAACCTACAGAGGACCAAAGCCTTCTATACCCCCCTTGACAATGTGGGGACATAAGTAGTATTATAAATTTCCATTCTTTTTTTATGCTGTGTAACATAAAAGTTTTATGCAAGGCTGAACTGCCTCTTATGTTTCTGTTAAGAAATGATAAACAAGATATGGTGCACCCGGGAACAGGTGAGGGAAGTTATGAGTTGCTTCTTTAAAATGTCAAAACTCTTTTGGCAATGCTCTGTCCACGCACTGACAAATATAGTCCTGCTAACTTTTTATGCTTAACCCCAACAAACTCGGCAACCAGCTTATGTAGAGGGGCTGCCAACTTAGCAAACCCCTCCACAAAGCGCCGATAGTAACTGGCAAACCCTAGGAATGAACAAAGTTCTGTAACATTCCCTGGATAGCCCCAATTTGCCACCACCTCCACTTTACTTGGATCTGTGGCAACCCCCTGGGAGGACACCAAATGACCCAAATACCTAACCTGATTTTTAAAGAATGCACACTTCCCCAGCTTTGCCTTAAGCCCTTCACGCTTCAATCGACCCAAGACCACTTCCAACCATTCCAGATGCTGAGTCACTGAGGAAAATACCACAATGTCATCCAGATACAAAAGCAACGACTGATGTCGCTAATCACCATCTTTTCATTAAATGCTGGAAAGTGCTGGGAGCATTACAAAGCCCAAATGGCATCCTGTTCCATTCGAATAACCCAAATGGAGTATAGAATGCAGTTTTGGGCATATCCCCCTCAGTGACTGAACTTGATTGTACCCGGTGGCCAAATCCAAAGTGGAAAACCAGTGGGCCTTTGTCAATGCATCTCTATACGAGGCAGTGGAAATGCATCCTTCCTGGTCTTTGAATTCAGCTGACGGTAGTCTACACACGTGCATAGGCTACCGTCTTTCTTTTTCACCAGAACGATAGGAGACACATACAGACTATAGCTCTTCAATGATATGGGCATCCCAACAGCTTGTTAATGTGCGTCTTCATCACATCATACTCTGAAGGGGCAAGCACCCATAACGCTGCCAAACTGGAACATCATCTGTAAGGGGAATGTCATAAGAAATCAGGTTAGTACACCCCAAAGCATTGTCATGAGCCGAAAACACTGACTGGTAGTTCTGTAACAGGGTTCTAACCATATCTTGCTCCTCTGTTCTCAAAGCAGATATATCAACAGATTCAATCTGCTCCTGCAGCGAGGTTCTACTACACTTTGTCTTCCGTCTCTACTGCGTCATTGCTGGTACATTATACATGCTACCCCTCTGTAATATTATTAGAAGTCATGGGATACATTTCCACTGTTACGCTGATGATACTCAGCTATATATTACATTAAGATTGGATGATATTCCTACCTTAGCTAAATTAACAAACTGTCTTAAAGACATAAAACATTGGATGTCCTGTAATTTTCTTCTTTTAAATTCAGATAAGACAGATGTTACTTATTGGACAAAACGTAAGTAAACAGAAGCTCTCTGATTACAGTTTCCAATTAGAAGGTTGTAACGCCACCTCATCTAATTTGAAAATCATGTGGCTTATATTATAAAAACTGCTTTCTTCCACCTTAGAAACATTGCTAAGATGCGTAACATCTTATCTACTTCTGATGCAGAAAAGCTGGTCCATGCTTTTATGACCTCCAGACTGGACTATTGTAATGCACTTCTAGGTGGCTGTCCAGATTCCTTAATAAACAGGCTGCAGTTAGTCCAAAACGCAGCAGCTAGAGTTTTTACCAGGTCCAAGAAATATGACCATATAACCCCAATTTTAACAGCTCTACACTGGTTACCTGTTAAATTCTGTATTATTCATAAAATTCTAGTGCTTACCTACAATGCCTTAAACGGGTTAGCCCCTATGTACTTAACTGATCTTCTCTCACCAGTGCGTGCCTTACTCTCTCAAAACTCTGCTCTTCTGGTCATACCCAGAATTGCAATTTCAATTTCGCAATCGGGAAATTGAAGTTGCATTCCCAGTGGCTAGGTCCCATGTTGCACCCCAAAAGCAGCAGTATCAGGTACAAGCAGGCTGGATTCTCTTTCTCTTTAGTTTGACTCTGCCACTGGACTCATTCGTGTGGGTGGATGCTTGTGACGCTGTGATGGGACAGACCTTGATTTAATTAATTCTGTTGTCCTTGCCCCACAACACCCTGTGACCAAACTCATTATCAAAGACTATGATGAGAAACTGCACCACCCTGGACCAGAATAAGTGTTTGTAGAGATAAGAAGGACCTACTGCATATTGTAAGGCTGTGAAGCAGTTCGGTGACATGAGCAGCGTTGTGTCGCAGATAGAACGGACAACCAGAAGTTTCCTGGATGGCTGACTTACCACTTGCGAGACAACAGCTCTTTAAGCCTGCCTTCTTAACGGGTGTGGACTGCTTTGGATCCTACATTATTAAGCTTGGGCGTTGAAAGGAGAAAAGGTGGGGTATATTATATTATTAAGTGACTCACCATCAGGTCAGTGTATATAGATCTCCTGGCAAGTATATTCCTAATGGTCTTAAGGTGTTTCATCCCTCGACGTGGCAAGCCCTATGAGCTACTAAGTGACCAAGGCACTAATTTCAAGGGTGCAAAACTAGACCTGAAATTTAACATCAATTAGCATGATAATTGATGCTAAAATGTGTCTAACAGTTTACTGTTAGATTTTGTGTAGAGTTGTTAGATTTTGTGTTTCCTATTTCCTGAAATTTCTCTATTACTTAGCTGTTGTCAAGAGACAGCTTCAACCAGCCTAACAAGTTTGACAAGATGTCCCGGTTTCTACAGGTACAAGAAAATGTAATTATACGGAGCCCAGGAAGTCACCTGTAGGGAAAAAACCAATCCGTCCCCTCAGTTTATAAACCGTACTCACAAATTCCTAAACTGTTCCCTCAGTTTAACAAATCGTGCCAACGGATTAATAAATTTGTACCCACAAATTTCCAGTCCGTGTGTTTAAATTTTGTTAACTGTACCCACAAATTCATTATCTGTGCGAGCGCTTTCACAATCCATTGAGAGTTATGATAGTTTTAAAATGTTGTGCTCATAGACTTTGACATCTTTGACATCATTTATCTCTTCTAAAGTCTTTAGATGTTGCCTGTGGATGTTTTTTTGCAGAGAACAGTTTATTTGCAAGTCAGCACTGTTTGACTGCTGCCCTTTTTGGGCCTGTCAGTGACAATGCACAAGCGACATTAAAAAACACTCCTTTTCCTCCACACAAAGTAAACCAACAAACACTTTTTTTAAAATGAACTTCCTTATTCCTTGAAGGGCAATGAACAGAAGGTTGTGAAAACAAGAAGAGGTTTCTCAACAGTTCTGACTGCTACCATCATGTAAAACAGTTACAAACTGCCATGAGATTGTGTTGGTTTCTTTGGTTATAAACACAGACTTCTCATATTCTAAAAGATTTGCCCACATTTTGAAATCGTAACTGAAATCACTATGCATACCACATAAAAATAGGAAATTAAGTTTGACAAAAAAAAAATACACAGTATGTCAAATTATTGAAGGAATTATTTCTGTTCAGAAATATCCAACCGTACACGTTATGATTGTATATATTTTGTAAATGCAACTTATATAAAAACTGAAGGCAAAAATACCTACTTAATGTTAACATTGTTGACAACATCCAAGTAAACAAGTAAACCGATTATGGCTTGATTATATTAAATTAATACTATGATTATATTATATGAAAAATACAAAGTTTTGTCAATCTCAACCTAACACTCTCTTTCTCTGTTCTGCTGTAAAAGAAAGTCACAAATGACATACATTACAGCGATATGTACAGGGGTGTTACTAAAGCCCCTGTGAGTGACACTGGAGTCCTCATTCACTGACAGTCACAGTCATAGGGTTGTCATACGCGGCTGTCTCTAGGTTATCTGCTCTCTTTCTGCGGAGCTCAGGGGGAGGTCGTGGTGGAGGGTTCTGGGGAGGTTCTTTGATACTTTCTCCAACACGTTTTGGCTCTTTGTGGTGCAGTATGGGCTCCCAATGCTCTCCACGGACAGCTGCCTGTTAAGCCAAAGTTAGAAACTATATAACTTTTACAAGGCTGACTTTTAAGTGAATATAGACTTAAACAAAGCTCCTCACCAAATGTCAACTGATGCCTAAGTGTTATACTGTATTATTACACGGCACTAAGGAGTACTTGATTCTGACTGGCAAGTTGTGACATTCCAAGGTTTGTTATTCCCCAGTTACAACCGGCTAAAACTAATAACACTGTATCATCCATGTTCTGTGAGTCATCTTAACCTTACAAATTATTTACAAATAAATTAACCCTAATCAATGACATATGCAATTCTGTTTAATCAGTTGTAAGTATAATCTTGTTGTTTGTCTTGGACCAGAATTTGTCTTGTTTGAACATCATGTCTTGGCTGACAGGAAAAGGTTTTTCCTTATAGAAGGTTTGCATTGGTTAAAAATTAGCTAATAAAATATTTCAAATGAACATTGTGTGTCCAGCTGGTTGTACATTATAAACCCCTTTACAGCGGTGTGTCCTCCGCTTCACATCAGGGTCCTAAGCACCCTGTCTGGGTTTATTCTGCCATAACAACCGGCAGGCTGTACATTACCTCTTACTTATAAAACTGGGCAGTGGAGATTACACTCATGCTATCTATTAGAGCACTGTAAATCTGTAACAACTGATGTGTGTTACATTAACATTAACTCCAAAAAACATCAAAAAAGTTAATAAAAGTGATCATAAAATATATTTTTATAAAAGCATTATAAAAGTAGTCCATACGACTGGAAAGCTATGGTCACTGTTTGCTTTCATTGTTCTTAAAAGAGTTGTTTAGCAGAATATTTGTGTTTTACAGAAGAAATTCAAATGGGTTTGAAATGGTATGAGGTGAGTAAATGACATTTCAGTTCTGGGTGAACTACAGCTGTTTTAACAGTGTCTTTTAAACTACTGATGTGTGAACAGGAAACAGGGGATTTTACAGAATGAAGCAATGAGATCTTTTTTTTAGTTTCCTGTAAGTTTAGCATATTCAGTCATGTTGTTTGTGACATTCGTTTCTACAGACTCACCAAAAGGTAGATTAAACTAGCAATTCCAAGACACACACATCCCAGAACTGTGGCCAGCATGAAACCTCCTGGAACACACATCCTGTAGAGTAACACAAACAGATTTGTATAGCTATCTTTGTGGGAACTTTCCATAGACACAATAACTTTATACTGTACGTATTGTATGTTCTATTCCCTAATCCTCACCTTACCCCTAAACCTGTACAAACTGTATCATCTATCCCCTCACCCTACCCCAAAACCTGTACAAACTGTATATCTCCTTACTCTCGCCCTAAACCTAACCTTTACACAAGCCTTTCTGTATTTTAAAATTTTCAAATGAGCCATATCTGCCATTGTGGGGACCATTTGGTCCCCACAATGGCAGATAAACAAGAACACACAATCTGCTTTATCACACTGTAACAATAACAGACAAAAGGACAAATATGGTAACACCTGCACAGAACACATGACAGATGAAAATGTTACCTACAAAGCATGCAGCAATGCTCTGACATAATAGTTTCTGGTCAGTGGCCCAAAGGCCTTGACACACATTGTGAAGCAGTACTGCCCACTGAAATGGAACAGAAAAACTCAAATGAGAAGTGTGTAGGTGTGTAAGCACACAAGGAAATGTTTACTGTACAAATTTACTCAATTTATTGTGCTTATAGCATTACTGACCGTGTCTGTTGATATCACCTGTCCATGTTTCTTGTAAACAAAATACACTTTCAAAAGAGGTCAGAAAAACTCACGTCCTCTCAACACTGGTGCCTTTGCTCCGTTTACTGCGTGGATATTCCAGGAAACACACAAACACACCTGCAGCACTGCCACTGTCAAGGACATGCCCGGCTAAAGCTTTTTCAAGATTATCAAAAAATGTTAGTAGTAATATTAGTAGAACCTTTTCAAATGTCAATCAAAAACATTATTTGGTTGTTAGTGGAATTTTCTAAAAACATAGAATTTTAGAAAGTTTGAATAACATTATGTTTACCAATAAACAACTATTAATACAACATTTTGAATGTTTCTAGAATACAAAACAACATTTTTAACATTTTTGTTATTTAATGGAAACATTAGGGAAACGTTCTTACAACCTAAGATTGTTAGCTGGCTACACATCACTTTTCTATTGACTCAAGTGAAAAAGAATAATAAATAAATTAAAGTTTTATTTTTAAAAACAAAAGTTGTTTGCTTTTGAAAGGATACATGCCAAACGCTGCGAACTGCCAACCTCTAAACTGACCGGCCACGCCCACTACACCACCAGTCAGATAAACTGAAATGCACACAGATTTAACCATTTATAACACTTCCTCATTTACAAAACCAATTTAAAATAAACATATTTAGAATACTATACACATTTAATCCAATCTATTCATGAGCTTTATGTGCAGATTCTTAAATATAATCAAGCAAGTCCACTAACTGATAATTCCTGTAGTGGTACAACGAGAAAAACAAATAAAATTAACAATTACAAACAGTTAACTCAGTGATAACGTAACATTATTGACAGCTCCCAAGTTAACGAATTGTTAACATAATTCCCTTAAAATGGTACACAATGTCTAAATAGAGGCACAAATCCCATGTTTTGTTACACATTAGATTTAATATTGATTGACTATTAACATAAATGAACCTAAATAAAATGCATAAATGATTACAAACACATCCAAAAGTATGTAGCCCATACCAACCCTCTTAGTTATTCTGTTTTTACTTGACAAACCGATAATAAATTATTACAGTAATGAAGATTAACTTATTTTAATTACATAAAACGTTTAAAAAAAGTCATATTTAGCTGTGCCTTACTTTTCTGCCCTCAGCCGTAACTTCCCCTACTACAACTTTTAACACTTCATTTAATCTCTTACACAGCACGATGTGAAGAGACATGACCATTTAAAAAGAGATATTGAGAAAAAATACTATCTGACATACAACAAACTTTGATGTTAAAAACAGAAACTACCCATTTACAACAGAACACAACAGAAGTTCTTACTGAGACCAGCCGCCAGAGCCTGTTCGTTTGCCCACATCGCCCACTCGATCTTCCCCATAATTAAACACACAGACAACAGCGAATACAACTGAATACTAACACCAGGTTCATTTAAAAAACAATTTTATTTAGACATAGAAACTGGGGCGTGGCCAGCGTTTCATAAACCCAACCTCTCAGTCCGTCATTTCCGGTTGTACCTTGAGTACTTGTTGTAGTTATAAACTGCACGTAAATGAAATGAAATCGCTAGACTATCCGTTTAAATTACACAGGGTAATAAAGGGGGCGTGACAAATAAGACAGGAAAAAAACAGGAAGTCAATGTCCTTTTCAGAGATTCTATTAATATGAGGAAGATAGCAAACTCAGCTAATCTACCATTAAAGAAAGCATAAGGGTCAACTTAAATCGCCGAGAAACACCAGTCAGTAATCAGTAATGAATGAAATGTTTCTTGCCACACAATTTAAGATTACATTTTAATCTGCTCATTAAAAATAGTTTCATTATGCATACATAGTAGTAATATTAGTCTCTAAAAATGTAATTGTAACTTAATTGTTGAAATCTGGAAGCCAACGAAATAATACATCGTTTTTATTTAGTACATCTTTATTTTGTTTTACCTTTCTCCATTCAAACGCGTTATATCACCATCATTAATCATACACAGCAGTCATAATAGTCATTACAATTAAATTATTTTTTTAATTGGTGAAACGTCGATATTTCTTATTTACTTACACGAGGCTGAATCTAGTTTCTTATTCGCGGCTCCTTATTGACGCTATCCGTTCCACCTTAAAAGACGCAACGCTTCCGTATTGCGGCTTCTTATTTGCGCTTAATTTAGGGACCGTGTCGCTTTTCTCTTATTATTATTATTCTCTTATTATCTCTTGGCTAATTCCATGCACGTTTAAAGACATGATGGCATTTAAACTATATCATTTGTAAGTTATGTATCCTTTATAGTTATTCTATTATCCCAATGCCTCCACTTAATGTGTAACCTTACATTTACCTGTGTGTCTTATTTGCTGTACTGTCATGTTACTTATTTGTCTGGGTATGTGTCCTGTTATGATGTTGTAAGTCTGAGCCTCTCACACGCAGTTCAGTGCCCAGTTTTCTATATTTAATTTAGCTAATGACAAATAATTTATATGTGACAATACAGTTCAATTACTTATTGCAATGTTAACCCTGTTGGAGGCTTTATATCTCAGCTGTGAAAGGGTGAGTTGAAGCTTTCAATGTGGGGTTATAGCCAGTATCCTTGTCTATCACCATGGAAATAACCAGAACATTTTACTGTAGCATTTTGAAGTAATGAACTCATGAAGTTGACATGTCACCATACAGTTCAATTCCATATTGCAATATTAACCCAATTGGAGGTGCTATATCTCAGCTGTGCTTAAGGGTGAGTTGAAGCTTTCACTGTGGGGTTATAACCAGTGTCCTTGTCTATCACCATGCAAATATCCAGAACTTTTTACTGTAGCATTTTGAAGTTATGAACCCATGAAATTGACATGTGACAAAGCAGCTCAATGAGACCTTGCATTTTTGGCCCATTGGAGGCTTTATTTCTCCAATGTGCTTTAGGGTGAGTTGAAGCATTCACTGTGGGGTTATAGCCAGTGTCCTTGTCTATCACCATGCAAATAACCAGAACTTTTTACTGTAGCATTTTGAAGTAATGAACCCAAGAACTTGACATACGTGATAAAGCAGTTCAATGACATTGCATTTTTGGCCAGTTGGAGGCTTTATATCTCAGCTGTGCTTTAGGGTGAGTCGAAGCTTTCACTGTGGGGTTATAGCCAGTGTCCTTGTCTATCACCATGCAAATATCCAGAACTTTTTACTGTAGCATTTTGAAGTTATGAACCCATGAAATTGACATGTGACAAAGCAGCTCAATGAGACCTTGCATTTTTGGCCCATTGGAGGCTTTATTTCTCCAATGTGCTTTAGGGTGAGTTGAAGCATTCAGTGTGGGGTTATAGCCAGTGTCCTTGTCTATCACCATGCAAATAACCAGAACTTTTTACTGTAGCATTTTGAAGTTATGAGTTCATGAAGTTGACATATGTCACCATACATTTCAATGACATATTGTATTTGTGGCCAGTTGGAGGCTTTACTGTAGCATTTGTCCATAATGCTGGACAAAAATGCTTTCACAGTTCTTCAAATCCAATCGCTGTAAACTTTTCAGAACCTTGGATAGCAACAAAAGCCATCTAAGATCATTTCTGCTGCTGTCCAAGGTTCTGAATAACGATTGAATTTGAGAACTGAAGAAACCCTAAATGCCACAGGTATGGCTGGTTTGTTATAGACAGCCATTCATTTGTTTATATGGAATAATAATTCAGAAGAATTATTCAATTGGCATAATATAAGTGTTTTAAAGAAGTGGTTTGCTCTTAATAGCCGTTTACAATTAAAATCAATTGCCAGTTCAGGGTAGAAATTTTTGTGTCCCACTTCCGCCAGTTATTTGCATGGTGATAGACAGGACACTGGCTATAACTCCACAGTGAAAGCGTCAACTCACCCTTTAGCATAGCTGAGATATAGCGCCTCCAATTGGGTTAATATTGCAGTATGGCATTGAACTGTATGGTGACATATGTCAACTTCATGGGTTCATTACTTAAAAATGCTACAGTAAAAAGGTCTGGATATTTGCATGGTGATAGACAAGGACACTGGCTATAACCCCACAGTGAAGACTTCAACTCAACCTTAAGCACAGCTGAGATATGAAGCCTCCAATTGGCCAAAAATGTAATATGTCATTGAATTGCATTGTCACATATGTCAACTTCATGGGTTCATTACTTCAAAATACTACAGTATAAAGGTCTGGATATTTACACGGTTTCAGGAGATTAGCATACTTACAGTATATACATAAACACAAGAAACAGAACAAAAATAAATACAGAGATAATGAAATAAAAAATATATAATAAACATAATATTTGCGCGAATACGAGAAAAGCGACACGGTCCCTAAGTTAAGCTCGAATAAGAAGCCGCAATACGGAAGCGTTGCGTCTTTTAAGGTGGAACGGATAGCGTCAATAAGAAGCCGCGAATAAGAAACTAGATTCAGCCTCGTTTTACTTCAGACAATATAGAATTGGCGAGACATTTCCTACTCTGCTTCTTTTATAAAAATCTCATCTTAATCATAGTGAAACCTACATACAGCTTCTAATAAAGGTATTGTTTAATGTAAAACATATTGAAGATTAGTGGACAGGGTGTCGATTCATTAAATGATACGCTATTTCCTCACAAAAAGTAGATTATGTAGTGTAGTAAAGTTTCTCCATTGACATTCATTCAAATATATCGCCCTTCTACTATAGGTCTTCAAAGGTCAACTTGGATCCGGAACCTGAGTGGGTTCGGGTCCAAAACTTCGACGAGTGCCTCGGACACGGGTCGGGTTCGGTTTAAGTCGCCTCTGGTCCTTGGTATTTTAAAATGTGTTTTTTCCAGCTGGACCCGATCCCTTTAACGGAGTGTCTATTTACAATAAATAGCACACCTTGCTAAGAGGCTTAGCAAGATCCCGCGAACCAATTTCTGGTTGTGATAGACAATACAAAAGACGTCATGTGCCGTAGTGGCGTAACGCGAAAGGAGCAGGACGTCAACTTCTGACGCGACCGTCCTAGTTGCCTTGCTTCGTTCGGGTCCAGTCGAGTTCGAAAATAAATGCCATCGGGTCTTTCTCGGGTCGATTTTTTCTTTTAAAAATAATTTATGCACGTCAGGTTCGAGTAAGAAGCGATTCGGGTCGGGTATGAATTTTAAGACCCGAGAAGACCTCTACCTTCGACCTCCTTCCTGCGTTAAACGTTCTTTAGCAACAATTGCATGCTTGCTTTAAAACGGCTTTTAAAGCCCGTTTCAAGTTCTTCATCATGTGATACGTGTTATTTTTCTCAGTGCGGTTAAGACATGATCCAATCAAAGTAATTTCTGGTAACGTAGAGGCATCAACATACATTTTCGTGCGTACATTATGGGTCAGTTTAATGGAGGGCAAGACATGACTTGAGAATACACGTATTAAAAAAACATGTAGAAATACAGAAATAATACAATTAAAAGCTGTTGTATGGAACTTTGATAAATTCAAGGGAACAATTCTTACCTTTTCATGACCAAAATTATCTGATACAATGTGACCGAATTACTTAAAATTAAGTTTAAATGAATTACCAAGAGAGAGATTACCAAAACAACAAAACAACATAAACAAAAATAATTTTAACTATAATTTACATAAACTTTTTTACACAATGTATAAATGGGGTGTTTCTTAAAATTATGGAAAGTAATATTATATCATTTGCTTTATCTTCACACTACGGCCAATCTGTAACTGTCCTGGTTTTTCAGGCACTCTTCTTGGGCAGCCCATCAGCACCCAACAAGTGAAGATCCGGATTCTTCACCACACATGGACCAGGACCAACCTTAACACACACATACTATACTGTGACTACGGTAATGTAATGTAATGTTTTATATAATAATTTTAGGAAAATCAGGTAGACAACATCTTTACTTACAAAAGTCATAACAACAAAATCTTGTGTGAAGCTTTATCTAATAACTCCATACCTCTGTTTGCAGAAACTTACCTTAGTGCTAATAATATAATGAATGCCTTTGGCTGTGGGCTCTATATTAATCCCTTTTATCAGCTCCTCAGACAGAGGAACTGAACACACAGGATGACCCTTCACAAACCTGAAAAAATAAAATATGGCAAACACACAAACAAACTGTGAATTCTATGTATGTACACTACACTGCTGCTAAAAGGGATTTAGCAAATGATATTTAGTTGTGCAAAGGCAAAGCACATCATTACAATATCTCTACAATATTGTACAATCATTATAGTATATTCTTCTGTAGAAATTTTGGTTTGTAACTCATCCTGCACTGTTTGTTGTAGAGCCATGAATGACACTTGTGGGTGGGCTCATATTGCTCGGCTTAGCAAGCAGCAACAAACGGTGACATTTCAACATAATAGTCATGCCCTAAAAACCACCCCACATTCACATCTCTCTATTAGTTTTACCCTATAAACTGTCTAGGGGTGGGTTTATTTGGCTTTAGCTAATTTCCCTGACAACTTCTCAGCCACACCCTAGCAACCATTTAGAGCACCCTAGCAACTGCATAACATCAAGCATAAGCCATATTTAAACACCAGAACCTAAACACCAGAACACCAGACTTATAGTTTGGCTCTCTTGCAGTGACATGCATTACAGTAATGACAGCCTAGCGCAGAATTTTTGCCACAGTAAGCACAACTCACTTTTTCTTCAGAAAATGTAAATATCTAGTTGTAACTTACTCTTCTCTGTTAATCTCTGGGGGAAAAGAAATGGCGGACAACCTGTACAAACTCTGGCACGTGATCTTGCAGAGTATAAATCACAGCATTAGGACCTGCATCAAAGGTATAAGCCACCTAAACAAGGAAAAAATACATCACTCCACATATTATTTAAAGTACAATCCTGGTACACACTAACTGGGATATCCCACAATATACATTTCACAAACCAAAATTAAATTGGCACACCCACTCAACAGGGTTGAAAATTACTAAACCCCACAGAAAACAGACATAAAACAGCTCTTTTTCTTTTCCTTAAGCATGTCTCTATATAACTAAATAAAATATTACTTAATTTCAGGTCATATTTTACAAATATGACCTGAAATTAATATCTAAATACCTAAATTATATCTAAATATATAAGAGTTAAAAATAGTGATATAGAAGTATTTTATTTTTCTGCCCAGTCTAATCTGCTATTATGCTTACTGTGTCATCGAAATTTGACCAATTACAGTTCTTTCCCCATCCTGTTCCCTACTTTTATGTCCCACTACTTCTGTTCACTCCCCATTATACTATCAAAAGAAAAAGCAAAACACCAAAAAAAATGGCCACGTTTGATTGAAAAGACAGCAAGAAAGACAAATCGCAGAAAACAAATGAACTGCTAATCAAAACATTTGAACAGTTTGTAAATATGTAAATTTTTTGTTAATATCTCAGTGCATTGTGGAGTTGTGGGTCTCACTCTAGTCTCTCCATAATGTTGGTTATAGTGGTGGACAAGGCTGATGATCTTGCGTGAGATGTCGTTCAGGTAGAATATGGGCGGATAGGTGTCTAGGCAGGTAGCATGAAACTGGTTACTGTCTTTCATGGTCAGCTCACCAAAAGCTGCAAAATCTCGTTGACAAATAGCCTGGATCATCTCCTCCATACGAGCAGGTACTACGACTTCCGCTCGGTACTGAGATAGACAATATGGCAGGTGAATTTTTTAAATACTTGTATAACAAGACTTGCAAAAGATGTCCTCACTTGGAATCCACTGCATTAATTAGGGTACAATTTCTGATTAAAAAAACACTACAACTCAGTGAGGAAAATTTAAAAATACAACATACATGTACCTTAAGAAGGTGGCTTGTCATCACACTAGTATTCATTCCAGATGTGCTCCCAACAGACTTCTGCTCAGCACTCACCTGAGAGGAAACATCTCCACATTAAAGACACAGAGAAGCTGTATGTTTGATAATCCATCAACAGCTAATATACAGCTCAAGTCAGAGGTTTACATACACTGTAAACTGCACATTTTTCACAATTTCTGACATTTGATTACAAAAAAAAACTGTCTTAGAATCACTACTTTATTTAAAGAATGTGAAATGTGAACTAAAGGTAACAAAAATTCTGATCCGAGAGTACAGATGAACATTTGCGTTTCATTTATAATTTTTAATGTCAGACTTACTGTGCTCTGTCAGCAGGAATTTCATTTAGAAGCTGCTATAATCTAAAACAGCATAAACTTTTTAAAAATATTTTTTTAATTTTATTTATAAAACTTGCCATTTGAGATGGATTCTGTAGTTGCAATAACACATTAACTGTTCTTCATTGTCCTATTCCAGTGAACTATTTGTCTTCAAAATTGTAGTTAAAAATGGACAATTACAATAAAGCAATGTTGACATTGCAGAGTCTCGTCCTGTGCCCTCCCCTATGTTCTCCATTGAAAGACATTTATACGTTTTCAATTATTTTTGCGCTAGCTTCAGTTCTGAAAATAAGCCCAGAATGGCAAATCCAAACACAAGTATAGCACTCCACCCAAAACATCCTGTTTCTGATTACATTTGGGATCAACAGTGCACTTATCTTTTATACTTTATAACCCTGCAATAACACTGTTGTAAGAAGTGATGTACATAGTAATGAAATCAGAGTTCCTCCCCCCAAAATCTGATTGCAAGTGATCACAAGGTGCATGTAAACCACATGTGTAAGTTGCTGACCTCTTAGGATCAGGTCACCCAACGTGAATGTAAATAGAAGGTAAGGAGTTGTTTTGTGTTCACTTTTACACAAAATGTTATTGTAGCTTTAAATAAGGCTTGTGTTCCTCATAAAATTTAAGGTTAAATATCAAACTCACCACTAGAATCAAAACTGTGAGCTCTGGCCAGTACAACTCTGGTTGCACTTGTTCAGCGAAACTGTCTTTCCCATCCGAGCGCTCACCCAATTTCCACTGAACAAAACCACCATACAGACTCCTGCAGGCACTGCCAGAGCCCTGCCGGGCCACCGCAGACAATTCGCCCTGAACCCCGAACAACTGCGACAGCGTGTACACTACAACACACACAGCAGGAAACACACAGGACACATCTTCAGGTCATTTCTCACGTAAAGGACGTTTTAATATCTGTATCATAGATTTACTTAATACTGGATAAAATGTTACTGTGTCAGTTCTTACAATTTTTAAGGCTGGAGAACATATGTCTTCGATCACAGTATCACAATTAAGTAAATTTATGGGTGAATTTTAAATCATCACTACTTCAGTTAAAGTTACCATTATCATTATTGCTATGTCCCCAGGTGCTATGCAAAAATGTCTTTATAAAATGCCATTTGTTTAAAAGACAACCGTTTCCTTAATTTTTCCTTTATATAATTGAAATATTTCCAACAAAACGTGAATGTTAAATGGAATGGAACTGAATATGCAATGAGCAGCATATTTGAATGTTCTTTCTTGCCACCTACCCAGACAAGCATAGCCAGCTGCAGATGAGGCCAGTCCTGCGGCAGTGGGAAAGTTATTCACGGAGCAGATATGGACCTTATGGGACACACTGGCCATATCAGAAGCTGGATTGTCAGTATTTTGCCTCTTGCGAGCTAACCTTCGCACTTTTGAAATAACATGGGAAGACATCATAAATAACAAAACTTCATTTACATCCAGATGTATTTGTAAAACTGTGAGAGCTAGACACATACTCTCCCGCAAACACGACTGCACTCTGGGCTGGCTAATATCCTCTTCTTTCCCATTCAGCCAGATTCGGTCTTCCTTGAACTTTCTGCTATATGCAATTGTTGTGGTCGTTTTGAGCTATTAAAGAGTCATAAAACAGAATTTCACCAATCTTTAAAAAGCCTGTAGCTCTTTAAATTCACATGGGCAGATGCTGAACGTGTTAATCTGAGGAAGATCTTTCACCTGGTCCTGATGCAGGGTGACACTGAGTGATGAATTTATTGGCAGAATGAGCTCTTCATCACGTTTCCCCCCTGGTTTTATATAAATAATAAAGAACATCACACACACACATTTGTTTGACTATATTAGTGAAGTCATTCCAAAGACTTCCATTGATTTAATATCAGGCTAATGATATTTTCTATTCCCCAATCCTAACCCTCCCTCTAAACTTAACCATCACACAAACATATTAATGATATTATACCGAAAGAAAAATGTCATTTGGCCGGTTTATGAGTCTTTATTTAGTGATGACCAGTAAAATGTCCTCACAAGTTGGTTGTCATGATATTTCACTATGTTAGTGAACATTTGACCCACACAAATATAGCAAAACCTGTACACTTGCTTTGATGCTTTGTTGGGTAATGCAATGCCATTCATCTATTTGTGGCTTAAGTGATCAAATACTTCTTAGAATTAGTGTGCATTCAGACGCGTTCATATATCTAAGAGGACATACAGAACGCATGCAATACATCAACACTGCCAGAAATCTACAGTAATCTATACAGATGATGATAATAACATTAGCTCACTGTTTACAATTTAAAGACACGTTCACTTACAGTATTTAATCACTGCGATGTTTACTGGTGCCGTACAGGTGATCATAATAACATCTTGGTGACCGTTATCCGCCATAGCTTTATAAAAACAGACAAACCAGACAATACACGATTATTCACGTACATAAAGCGTGCAGATAATAGCGCCAATATAATAGCGTGAGACTGAGAAAACCGATGACACCCACGAATAAGTTTGGATTGGCTTATCTCCAACACGAGGATCCGTAATTGACCAATCATAGCAATCGCCGTACCAGCTTTTCATAAGACCAACCAATGAAATGAGCTCGAACCATGATCACACGAATAGAAAGACACATTCCGGAGCATGCGCAGTGATTTTTTAAACGCTCGTTCAGTTTGGCAAGTCCACGGTTTCTCCGGGGAGAATTGGATTACTTTTAACTGCTGTGGGTTGTTTTGTTTCCCGCTGGTTAAAGGTTTGACAAACTGCACGTATTTTACTTGACGCACTCTCAGAACCCGAGATTGAGTGTTTCAACAGCATCCATTAAATTCAACGGCATCTGCTCGAGTGCACGCCGGAGCCGTTGAGAAAGACAATTCCGACACTCCCTAGACCTCCAGTGAAAGAATGGAATGCGGAAGTAACTCGTGACGTTGAGCGACTAATAGTTCAAAACACTGAATAGTTATAGAATAGCATTGAAACGCATTCATTTCAGCGTTTCCCAAACACACTCGCGGGTAAATCTTTCCTATCCTCTCACTGGTTATATTTTAAATTAAAAATATTTGATGACTGCAGTTGGTTGTCTTATTTTAAATATTACACTTATTTGTTGGATAAAATTGTGCAACTGCTGGCATTCATTGATATTGATTTCTGTGAGTAATTATGACCACAAAAGCACGAGAAACGATGTATAAATACCTTTTAATGTGTTTTACGTAGTCTTCCGCTCAATTACACAGAAACTGATTAATGCTATCTCTATCACTCTCCAGACAAAATGCAACTATAAATATGCTGTCAACGTGGTTATCAATGCACGTTGTGCGTTAATATTTAGCGAAACATGTTGCAAATAGTCGCTGTTGCTGGCGGTCCTATTAAAACTGCACTTGACGGCGTGGAGTTTTTGAAACTATTGAGAGCTATATGAACTGCGTTGCAGCGATATCAAAGTGTGTCGCATCACTTGTTTAACGGCTCTGGTGCACACGGTTCCAGTAGGACTAAAATAGTTCCGTGGTAGGGAAATGTGCCACAAAACCTGCCACCGCTAAAGGCAGCTGCCAATCCAGTAGATGCGTGTAAAAGAACGGACAACGCAATATGTAATTCCGCCGTTCACACTCACACACACACACACACACACACACACACACACACACACACACACACACACACATATTACGGTACGCCCAGTAGGTCAAAATTTACCATTAACCAAACGCTTTTTACCTGCTATCTCCCATTGTTTACGGCCATCTGACAACACGTTTAATGGAAGAGAGCAAACAGGCAGTGCAAGTATATGGGGTTCCATTTGTGCCAAAAATGTGTTGTCTGCTTATGTCGTCCTACCTGTCGTAAACTTATTTCTGTTTATGTCGCCCTGTTTGGCTTTCATCTTATTGATTTCGGCATAATTTTATAAACAGTGTTTTTTATACGAGGTAATATAATGTCTGTTTAAATCGAGTCAGCTGATTATATATTATCAATCATTCAAGTAAAATCATTCAACATGTTTTCTGATCAATAAAAGATTTAATTGGTCATCATGTGGCTTAATTCAGCGCACTCATTCTACACGTTTTGTAATTTGTTTACAAATATTCTTTACTTAATTACTCACCTTATCTAGCGTTTCCAACTGTTTACAATGTGTAACTTTTAATATCATAATTTAAAGAATGCAAAGCGTCATATATGGTTAACAACGATTTGAGTGCTTGTCTCATTACCTGTACATTCCTACTTCTTAACTCATGTTGTTACATAAAATGTGTCAATTAGTTTACATTAGCATATTAAATACAAAACGCATTTACTCACTTTTTGCATTTATTTATTAAATGTAAACAAAAACTGAACTACTTACTTTCACAAGGAAACATTCACAAAGTTAATAAAATTACACAGAGGCTAGTTGACACAGCTATATCTCAAGACTATGAAATGAAGTCAAAATAATCTTACAGTTTTCTTTTTTCTGTTAATTTGTCATTTATTCATTCTGACAGTTGTTATACCTCTTGGGTAAACAACAATATGCCTCATTTTGTAAATGTAAAAACATTTCAAGTACAAAAACTAAAAGTGACATGTTACATAAACAACTTAAAAAGAAATGTTGCACATGAGATGAGTTCATAATTCCCACATCATTCACATTATGCACTTATATTAAAAAACATGCGCACAAGTTTGACAAAAGCACAATACAGCCATTTGTTTGTCTGGTGTGGTGTAGGTAGAAGTGGAAAAGGCTTTTGTATAGGTTGATAGAGCATTTCTTATGTTTTCTACGGCACTGAAATGTCCTCCTGATACAGAATTCCTTAAATACAGTAAATACAATTCAGACATCAAGAACAATTATCATAAACGCAATGCCAGCCTGTAACTTTTATAAAGTATCTCACTTCAGACTCTTTGGTGAAAACCAGATTCGTACCTGGGGCAAAAATGAAACATAATTTATAAAAAGGATTTTCAGGATTTTCTTGCCTTCACTGAAAACTTGTGATTGAATGTACATGTGTGATTCTGCAACAAACACAAATAAAGAAATACATATATTGATATACACATCCAGACAAGTGCTTCCTAATGTAAACGGTGTTCAGTCTGAATATTACAGTAGCACAACTATTATTAAACAACACTGACACAACACGGCATCACAAAAACGTGAATGCTGCATAACTGCATTAACGATCATAATCTATATATAGCTGCTCGCTGCAGATTAAGTAATACCATGGCATGCGGTGCGTAAACATCTCACGATGAAGTAAAACACAAATACTGAATATATATTTAGTGAATGGAGTTAATAATACAGGCAGCATAACGGGCTACTATTACGAGCTATCAGCAAATGGCCAATTCTCTGCAAAAACAGAACATATATCGAGTTAATATTTACTTACTTTATATGTAAGCACACTGCAGCCCAATAAAAAAAACATTAAAATAAACCCAAAATAAATACTATACATCAGCCACCTGAGCCACACATGCAATCACACTTTTTATCATAACGTGCAGTATCTCTGACACAGCCATTTTTGTTACCATGCTGCAATGATGCAAAGGATTGAGTGATTAAATATTAGTAGACTGATACCCTTTTAGATAAAGCAGCAGAAAACACTGACAGCCATCCAACTCTGCCACAAACAGCAGAAATCAGCAGAAAAGATGAAAGTGAAGGTGATGCATGTAAATATCGTAGTAGTATTTCTTGCCCAGCAAAGAAAAAACAGAAATCCAGAGTAAGACCATATAAGTTTGGGTTCATCAACTGTTCGATGGCATGGGGGATATTGCCCAGAATATTGGAAGAACAGCTGATAGTGAGACTGAAATCAACAAAGGATTTTGCTATTCCACTGGACGAGAGCACTGACATTACATCAAGTGCCATGCTACTGTTCGGTTCATGCTATTGTAAGGGTTCCAGGTGCCAAAAAGTCGTTCTTTCTTGAGACGAGAGCTGAGAAGCTCAGAAAACATCCAAACCTCCCTCAACCTTGAATCTGACTCCCTTTTTTATTCACATTAGACAGCATCACACAGCCTTGAATCTGACTCCCCTTTTTTAACAACATGCAAAGACAGAGCAGGATAATTTTTAAAAGAATCATAAAAGTAATAAAATTAATTAAACGTACTAAAAGATTTACATGTAAGGTAAATATAAAATGTGCACATGTGCAAAGGATCAAAACTGATTGAAAGTGTAGTGATCAGTGACTGAATTGAAACATCAAGTATTTGTGAAAATATACCATATTGGCAAGGTAAATTTGTTGAAGATGTTCTTTTGTGCTGCCTAACATTGCCTTCCAGCACATCAAGAGCACATATTTTTGAAGAATTAAATGCTTTCATGACGAAATTCTGTCTAGAATGGGCCAGTCGCAAAGGCATCACTAGCAACAGGACAGCCAACATCATTGGCAAAATAGCGGAGTTGTCAGATGGATTAATGATGCATCAGGACAGAACATTGTTTGGAATCATTGTTTTATTCATCATGAAGCTTTGGCATCAAAAGTAATCCCGCCCAAGCTTGAAGTGGTGATGCCATCGAAGAGGTTTTGTTAAAGTTGTGAACTACATTAAATGTAGTGCTCTTAACAGCTGACTTTTCGAGGCCCTGTGTACTGAAATAAGAGATGATCACACACATTTACTATTTCATACAGAGGTGAAATGGCTGTCGAGAGGCAGGGTGGTTAGTGTTGTGTTTTCTTCCACATCTTAGAAGGATCACTCAAAGACTTTTTCAAAGGTTTTGATGCCAAAAGATAGACTTTATTATCAAAGACATGTAGCCGAGTTGGTCTGCAGAACAACCGTTTGTGCCTGGTTGGGGAAGGGTCTTTATAGGAGTCTTCTCACACACACTTCAAAATGAGTTAATAAGGGGTTCCTGGAGTTACTATCTTCCTCCCTTGGGCCCCGAACAATAACAAGAGATGTGTTTGCACAGTTAAATGTAGAGTAGAACTATAACGTTAAAATAATTTGTACCTGATTCCTTTGTATTTTGGTTAATAAAATCTTCTTCATATTCCCCCTTTGAGACGTTTACGTCTCACTTTCATTGCCTTTACCCAAAGTACAGTTTCATAATTCACTTTCCTCTGGTAAGCTATCTAGTGATTAAGTCAAATCACAGTTTTGTTAATAATGACCGTTTTATGCAACAGCACTTTGAAAGAGAGCAGGACCAAACTTCTCTCACTCTTGACTAGAAAGGAGTAAAAGATCCTCTCTCTCTAATCTTCTTATTTAAAATAAAACAGTGTATAAGCATGAGTGTGCATTTGTTTCAGCCTTGCCTGTGGTTGTCACAGTTATGTAGAATACATTAAAGATAAAGTAAAATAAAATACATTATAGCATAAAATAACTGATAATCAAAATAATAAAAGATCTTTTTGCAAATGTCTTCAACCCAGATACTTTGAGCATCTTAAAGAGTCACCCTTGGGGAGAGGTTAGGCTAGCACTTACACCCAGGGCATGGCTGATCTTTATTCATCTTCTTCTTCATCCTCATTAGAGGTGCTTGAATCCTCATACGATGTTTGTAAATCTCAATCTTAAAGATAAATATCCTTGCTATCTACTAGAATTAATTTCTCATCTTGGCCTCTTAATACTTGCATTTGCTTAACTATGGCTTTTATAACTAATTATTTTAATATGGGAAGTACACAACAAAATAACAATCCTCCTATTGTTATTGATTCCCAAAAACATTCCTAATTTAGCAATCCATGCTCCCTAATTTCCTAATTTTGGATCAAACCAGTCAGACATTTTATTGTTTTTTGCTAATGCAAACCAGCATTAGTTTTGGTTTCCATTAATTAACAATAAGAATGTGATGATTGATTGTTACTTAACCTATTTTCTTCATTTTCCTGCTTTTTCTATAGTTTTCTCAAGGATTTCAAGACTTTGCACTTTATCACCCTTCAATGTTTAACTCTCTTTCTTTCCTTCAGCTTTTTCTCTTTCTCTTTTTGATCTTACTTTGGGAACTTTTGTGCATTGGTTCAGATGATACCAAGTAGTGCTTCCTTCCACTTGAACGGCAGTTGGAGAAGCTGCCACAACTTTGTAGTGTCCCTCTTTCCTGGGCTCCTTTCTCTTTTTCTGTGAATAGATAGCTTTGTATTATAGTGATAAATCTGGGAAACACTTTTCATGTCAAAAATTTAATTACTGTTCCTGCCCCTTCATCTGACGATGGTATTGCTTCTATCCAACAGCTAAATCGTTCAACGACCACAAGCATGTATCTCTTGCCCTGTACTCGTTTTATCATATCCACATAATCCATCACCAAGTGTTTGAAAGGTCCTTCAGGTACGGGTATATGACCTATTGGTGTTGTTATTCCCTTTCTGACATTATACTTAGCACATATCTCACATGTAGACAAAAATTCCTCTACCATTGCGTACAAGTATAGAGACCAATACCCTTGTTGTTTAATCTTCCTTATTACTTCCCCCTTTGCGCAATGGTCAAAAACATGGGCATCTAGAATAAGGATGTTTCAGAATTAGGTTGGTGCAACAATATGTCTTTCATGTGAACGTAATCTTTTGTCACTAAGATCTCTCAGTGGGGCTGTTTTAATAGCATAATCTTTTATCCAACCAGTACTGAAGCCAGTCATTTCTAAAAGGTCATCATCTGACCTACTGTTTGTGACAATAGTGCTTTACTTATGCCTTTTATGTACGTTGGGGCTATGGCCTTTGTGTCATATGAGATTACATCAAACCATCTCTGTATGAACTCATTTTCTGTTATTTTCATGGCTGCTCCCTGTTTACCTATTATGATGTATTGTGAGATCATGTCAATTTTTTGCCCTTTAGTTCCTTCCTGCCATTCTTTTTCTATGTCTGCATTTCTCGAGGGATCATATTTCATTGTACAGTGAAATCCTGACTTGATTATCTGTGATTCAGGGATCTGTGCTTTAGTGAATTTACCCCATTTATTAATTGTCTGTCTCATATCTTCCTCTATCTGTCCTATCCACTACACATTTGCTTTCGGTTCAGAGATCATCATTCAGGTTCCCTTCATGTCTACATACACTCCTTCTGCAGAACACCAAATTTGTAAACCCAATTTACACAATGCATCACTTCCTAACAGATTAATAGGAGTCTGATTTGATATCAGGATAGGCATGGTCACACTTTTTGTTTTTGTTTGCAGGCAGATTGGATCAGTCATAGGAGTTAGCTGTATCTGTCCCGAGAATTAAACTGTCTTTACAAACTTTCCAGCTTGAGGAGGTGTGAGGCATAATTTGACTTTACACATGTATAAACTACTCCTGTGTCTATCATCATGAGTATGGTTTTCCCATCTACTTCAATTTGCAATACAGGTTCTTGGTTTGCATTAGTAGTTATAATGGGAAATTGACTCTCCCCTATAGGATTCTCTAGGCATTCCTAGTACTTTTTGATTTGGGCCTCCTCAGGGGTTCACAGGACCACGAAAAGGTGCCTGCCAACCCGTCCCCCTTTCAACCTCAGGAGCCTGTTGCTATGGATTGATAGGGCAGTCTCTTCTGTTCTGTCCTGGCTGTCCACATCCCCAGCACACTCCTGGAGGAAAATTTATAGCTCTGCCTCTCCCTCTCTGTCTCCATGCTTGGGTTTTCCTTTCCACCTGAAAGGGCCCTGCTGCTGAACATAAACAGTTGGACAGTTGGTTGTAAAGCATTTACAGAAGCCATTACAGTCATTTGGTTAGATTCTTCTTTCTTTACAACTGCTTGAATGTTTTGTTATGTTGGCTGTTAGTTCTTCAAGCTGTACTCAAGTTAGTTTTCTCTGTAGTTCTTTCTCTTGATTTTTGAGCTTTTGTTCATTCTTTCTGTACAGTTCAACTGCATGAGATACATGGTCACAAAACTCTTTGTGCGTTTTGGAGTTCAGACCAACTACATCTTCTAACTTACTCTTTGTACTCTCTTACAGCTTGTGGCATGGCTTCTATTACAGAATTTCTGAACAATGTAGCCATTAGAAGGTCTCCTTCTGGATTCCCTTCAGTCTCTTGCTTCCATCTTTTCAATTGTCTCTGAACATATGTGACTGGGTTTTCAGTTTCCCCCAACTGCTCGCCCTTAAATGCTTTAGGGTCGATTCTGGTCGGATACACAGCAGTGCTTGCCACACAGCGGGGTGGTATACATTTAAAGTAGTCTCGTCCATGTAATGTGAGTCTACAGCTCTATCTAAGCCAGATGCTTGAAGGATTTCTTCCATCTTTGCACATCCTATAATTTTTGCTAGGAGTGCTTTGACGTCTCCCACAGCTAAAAGCTTGCCCATAGTTTTTTCTTCAAACACTCTAATCCATTTCCCAGCTCCCTCGTGAATGTCAGGGAGGAGAGCAACCAGCCCCTCAAGGTCTTGTGAAGCCCAAGGTATATATTGCCCCTGTGCTCCTTTCATTAAAATAGTGAGTTGTTTTGCCAGTGGTCTAAGCTGTCTTTTTCCTTTTTCGCGTGACCACATTCCTTCATCAGATGAAGACTCCTTTTCATCTTCTTCCACTCTACTTTTTAGAAACCCACTGTATCTATCACATAATCTATCTGTTTCAACCACAAACTTTTCTGTCTCTTCAATCCTTTGATACAACTTCCTCTAACAACCTTGCTTCTACTTCAATTTCCTTTTCTATCCTTCCTGTCTGTTCAGTTGGTTTCTTTTCATCTGGTATTTCTTGTTCATACTATGTTTTTATTTTCTCCTCAGCTGTCTGTACTTGTTTATAACAGTCTAAATACGGGCCTTTCTTTTCATTCCTATCCTCCCTGCTTTTTAGCCTGACATTAGGCCTCATTTGTTTTTCATCTCTAATCTCCACATTTCCTTCCATCTACTTCTCTCCAGAAACTTCTACCATTCCTTTGAGTAATGGAAATTGACCTTCAGAGGTCACATAAGGAGGGGGATCTGCATACATGTCCTCTTTTTCTTTATCTCTCTGTCTGCCTCCTTCAGAATTTTTCTATTATGGTAAAATAATGTGTACCTTATTCCTTTATATTTTGGTTAATAAAATCTTCATTAGCCGAGTGTATGAACTGAGGGATGAAATACATGCTTTTCTGACTGAGAAACTGTCACCTCTCGCAAGCTCATTTAGTGATGAGAAATGGCCTTTAACCCTGTCTTATTTTGCTGACATATTTTCTGTTTTAAACGAACTGACGGGACACTATTTTCAGACATTCCGAACAAATTCAGGCTTTCCAGAAATCACTCGAACTTTGACAGCTGCGAGTCAAAACCTCAAGCTACTATATGTTCCCGACAATGATGTAACGCAACCATACCTGCAAAAATACAAAGCACAAAGGTTTCAGTCGCTTGTCTCTCCCCTTCACTCTACACATACAGAGTGCATGAAAGTCACAATCTCTGTAAATGCTCAAAACCAATCACATTAAACTTCATGACATCACAGCTTACGTTACACTTAAAGCACCATTTTAATCATGATATCAATCAATGACATTGTTTACGCTTCAAAGGAGATATCTTTACTAACACTGTTTAAAGAGCAACAGAGAACGCACCTGACCTGCTCAGCAGCAGATGTAGTTCTAAAGATAACGCTTCCAGTTCCAGCACATCGCACGAGGTATCATCCGCATTACCAATATGTGCCCCATATAACAACGCTCTACACGTATGGTTCCAGAACAATTAATTATATACATTATACTCTGTTGTAATAAAGATTAATGATATAAAAAAAACAAAAAATGTAAGTTTTGATGAAATTCACCAATAACACTTTAGATGTTTAAGACATTTTACTTTTTACATTTTAGAGATTTCTGAACCAGCTACACAAGAATTGAAAGTGCGAAGGGCTTTATTGCTTTCCTTAGAATTTTCTAATTATTCTTTATTTTCAAGGTTTTGGGGCCTTTGGGTCCTTTAACATGCTCAAAAAGTTCTGAAATTTGGCCCACACATCAGAGTGCTGTGAACTTTGAAATACTCCTCCTAGGGATTTCTTACGATTGGCACCAAACTTGGTGAGCATCATGCCAAGGCAGTGAAGATTTAAAATTGGGAAAGGATTTTTGATATTTTAAATGATGTTTAGTAAGGCAGTAAAATTATATAAAAAATGGGAAACAGGAACAGTCTCTAATTTCTACAGCATGCATTTGATGTCAAAACGATTGACATCAGACTAGGTAAATCATAATGGTCAGCCATTAACCTAGGGCAAAAGCCTAGACATGGGTGTGGTGTGGGGAGCCCCCTTTTGACTAAAGTGATGGAGTTAGTTTTACCTATGGTCATCAGACTTGGTACATTTATTGTTTTCATCAAGCCTGATAACTTTGAAATGACATACATTAGCTCTGGCCAACAGGAAGTCGGACATTTTAGATATGTATGGTGGTGTGGTAGGTATGTGGATTTTCATTCAATTCTAGGATTTTTAAATAATTCTTAGGGGATTGTCACTTAATTTGACAAATAAAATGCATAATCCTAAATTGCAAAGGGATTTTTGATATCTCGAACGGTGTTGCTATGGTAAAACAATAAATTAATGGTAAAAAACAGAAAGAGGAAATGGCTCATATCTCCTACTGCCTCTTCAGGTTGACTCGCTTGTTGTATTCCGCACTTGTAAGTCGCTTTGGATAAAAGCGTCTGCTAAATGAATAAATGTAAATGTAAATGTACTGTGAATTAAGTTATTTTCTTCAAATTTGAGCTGCATGTTTGGTCCTAGGGACTAATGACATAGAGGTGGCTATTGTAAGTCACACTCATAGCGCCACCAACTGGTAGAAGTAAGTGTGTCACTTTAGTTTAAAAGAGTCCCCTTAAATTTATCCAGGTCGTTTAATACTTTACAGAATACAGAAATAAAGAAGTGATATTGAAGATGCTAAATTTTGAACAGATTCTTGATGTCTCGAACGGTGTTCCCATTCCAAGGCAATCAATTTAAGGCAGTAAACAGAACAGGAAGTCTCATATCTTCTGTGTACATTGAGTGATTTACATCAACCTTTGGAAATATGTATGGTGTTATGGGCTGATCACAATGATGTGGCTATTGTGAGTCACAGTTATAGCACCACCAACCATCAGCAGAAAGTGTGTCACTTGAAAGACTTAGAACAGACTTTAAAAATAGTCCTCAATTATTTTCAGAATTAAATGTAAATGACAACTATGCATTGTTTTCTGAGAAGCACCAGGTGGTGATGGCGCCGTAGTAACTTGGCACACACATCAGAGTTGTCGGCAGTTAGCTCCGTTCAAAGGCTGGCACATGGGAATGGCAGATGGGCTTAGTAGTGCCCCCTGGTAAGGGGCACAAAAAGGTGATGCATAAATCATACATACATGCATGTACCTGTAAAAACTTGGTATGTGTGTCTGTCTATTCGACCTGAACAATTTCGACTTGAACTAAACCCAACAGGAGGTTAGCCATTTAGTTTTTTCTGAAAAGCACATGCTATAAACTTTTAAATACTCCTCTTGGTGAGCATCATATCAAGACATTGAAGGTTAAAAGTTAAATGCATGTGACAATCATGCATCAATTTCTGATAAGCACCATATTGTTTTCAAAGTTTTCAGGGAATTTGGGCCCCTTAACATGCACAAAATGTCAGGATCCTGGCTTCCTGTTCTGAGTCTTTCTTGTTCTTAAAGCTTGTTCTGTTTCTCGTTTTCCCCCTTGTGGGTTCTTGTTTTGTTTATTTAATAAAATAAAGACTTTTTCTGTTATATCGCTGTCTGTGACTGGGTTTTGTCTGTTGGTCTGCCCGGTCTGCCTGGTTTGTCTGCCAGGTCTGCCCAGTCTTTTGTCTTCCTGCTCTGTTGGTCTGCCTGGACTGTCTGCCCGGTCTTCCTACTTGGTCTGCCTGTCTGGCCTTTCTGCTCGGCCCTGCTGGTCTTCTTGCTCGATCCGTCTGTCGGCCTGCTCAGTCCATCTGTTGGCCCGCTCGGTCCATCTGTCAGCCTGCTCGGTCTGTCTGTCTGGCCTGCCTAGGCCTGTCATGTCCCCCTAGGTCTGTCTGTCTGCCGGCCTGGCCGGTCTATCGGCCTGGGCAGTCTGTCGGTCTAGTCTGTTGGTCTGTCTATCTGGGTTGTCTGTTCTGTTGGTCTGTCTGTCTGTTGTGGGATGTGTGTCCCGGTGTGTGTCCCTTTGGGGGGGGGTGGGGGGGGGTCATGTCAGGATCCTGACATCCCCTGTGTTCTATGTCAGAGCATGTTGTTTGGATCCTGACTCATCCTAGTCTTGGTTCTTGTTTCTTGGAGTTGGGAACTCATGCTCTGGGTCCTTGTTTTCTGTTGGAGCACATGGCCTCTGTTTTGTTTACATTCGCCATGTGCTCTCTGGTCGCGCGTCTCAGCCCCGCCCTCTTGTTTCCTTCTTAGTCTTGTTATTGGTTTATGTCTTGCACCTGTTTGTCCTTATTCACTCCCTATTTAATGCCCATGATGTGTTTTCTATCTTGTGCCAGTTCGTTTACGTGCTTTAGTATTTTCCCGTTTTCCTGTTTCTGGATTCGCTGACGTTTCCAGTCCCATCTAGTCTTGCTTTTTGTGCCGTGTTTTTTTCTCTGTGTTATTCCGGTTTAGTTTTGTTTTTTGCTCCAGTTTGTTGAGATTTTGTAGTTCTATTTAAAGCTTGTTCTGTTTCTCATTTTGCCAGATATCTACTATGGAGTATCAAATATCTGTTATCTGCAGTCTCCCAGTGAGCATTCAAACATGGCAACGGTGGCAAGGACTCCAATGATGAATGTGTGGAGAAAGAACTTTGGGAGAACCCAGGCTCACCAGGAGGGTAATTTCTCCTTTGACATGTTACAGCTGCAATCAGTACTTTGATGTAAAGGTTTAATTTTACAGCATCGCAATCAGTATTCTGATGTAAAGTTTTATAGGTTTGCAGTGTCGTAAACAGTGCTGTTATGATTTAAGTTTTGAATTTCAGTAATGACTTTTAATTTGGGTCTGGTGATTTTATATTTATTTCATGTTTATGTTAGCCTGGTGGCTGACATAAAACAATAAGGGATGTTTAGGTGAGGATGCCAACGTTAAAATGACACATGAGAACAGCTATAACATCAGACTGCTGGTATAGACAGAATAACGTATTTTACTAAGAATATGAAAATAGATTAACAGTAGCATTAGTGTAATAGGTGATAGTGACAGTTGATTTTTTTCACAGTTCCCATGGTGGTCACCCCCTCCTTTAGTCAGGCTGTTGTGAATGTTGTCATGTCGAACTGGAACTTAATCTGTATCGCTCAGAGTCCCTCGGAGGAGAGAGAGAGAAGGAGAGAGAGAGAGGGAGAGAGGAAGATGGAGAGAGGGAAACAAAACAGGCTTATATTAGCATAGGGGCCGTTCACATAGAATGTGAAAGCAATGTAGTGAAATGGATGAAACGGGTGTGCCTGGTTCCGGTTAAGCCTAACTGTTGCGGCCTAGGTGTAATAGCAGTTGAATTATGTGAATGCAAGTCTGAAGAGATGGGTCTTTAGTTTAGACTTGATCTGCTCGAGTGTGTCTGAGTCCCGAACATTGCTGGGAAGGTCATTCCAGAGTTTTGGTGCTAGGTAGAAGAAAGATCTGCCTTCAGACGTTTTTGATATTCTTGGAATTATTAACAGACCATCATTTTGTGAGCGCAGTGTCCGCAATGGATTGTATTCTGAAAGTAATTCACGAATATACGAAGGCGCAAGACCATTTAGGGCTTTATAGGTAATTAATAGTATTTTAAAAATGTATGCGATACTGTACAGGTAGCCAGTGCAGTGTTGGGAATTGGGCTTATGGGGTCGTATTTCTTTGATCTAGTGAGCATTCTTGCAGCTGCATTTTGAACCAGCTGAAGCTTATTTATTTGTTTTGTGTGACACCCCCCCCCCCACCCCCCAAATTAGACATTACAATGTAGAAAACGGGGCAGTGATCTGAAATAGCATCGTTCTGAGGTAATATTTCTATGTTGTTTATATTGAGTCCAAATGACAGGATTAGGTCTAAAGTGTGATTACGTTTATGCGTGGGTCCCGACACCTTTTGACTAACACCAAGCGAGTCCAGGATATCCATAAAAGCTGTACATCATCATTTGGGTTATCAGGCCCTATCTACGGTGACTACCAGTTCTGACAGGAAATCTGCAAATTCTTTAAGAAAGCCTATATGATGGCCTGGTGGTCTGTAAATGGTAGCCATGACAAAAGGCAAGTGTTTGTTATGACTGTCTATAAGTGACATATTTAACGCCATTATTTCAAATAAGTTACATTTTTGCATGCTTATAGTCTTAGTATAATCTTGTGGTGAACATTCATTCAGGCTTATGAAATCGTCTGTTTTAAGCCAGGTTTCTGTCAGGCACAGCGCATCCAGATTGTGGTCTGTAATAATATCATTGACGATAAGTTCTTTATTAGAAAGCGACCTGTTGTTAAGCAGGCCGAATTTTAACATTTTCATACTACCAATTTGTAAGTTGTTTCCTAGTTTTATATTAATCAGATTTGTGTGTTTTGATTTAGAAGGTGCTTTATGTTTGTTTGTTCGGGGAACAGACACAGTCTCTATATGTTGATATTTAGGGGGTACAAACTCTATGTGCTGTGAATTATGTGACCTATGTGACATGTCAATGTGGCTTGCAGGCGG
Source organism: Chromobotia macracanthus (assembly GCA_036877525.1). Lineage (NCBI taxonomy): Eukaryota > Metazoa > Chordata > Actinopteri > Cypriniformes > Botiidae > Chromobotia > Chromobotia macracanthus. The sequence goes on from JAZGTH010000050.1 coordinate 413,995, forward strand.
ATGGATAAGCCAATCGGTCTGCTTCTTTACCTCGGCCCAGGATAGTCATCTCTCTTTAGCAGGTCAGGTCTCCTTCAGAAATAATTCCAATTGTCTGTAAAGCCTATATTATTTTGCGGGCACCACTTAGACATTCAGCCATGCAGTGACAGTAATCTGCTGTAAATCTCACTACCCCGGGAAGCGGGTAAGGGGCCAGAGCATGTTACATTGTCTGACAAAGTATTTGCAAGTTTTTAACAAAATAAAGACTTTTCCTGTTATATCGCTGTCTGCTACTGGGTTCATTTCTCGTGACCGTGACACAAAAACTCTTGAAACTTGGCATATGGGCATCACATGGGAGGATGACTCGATAGCGCCTTCTGGTATGGAGCACAAAAAGATGGTGCATTTATCATACATACATGCACGCACCTCTATGAAACTTGTACATGCATTGGTCTTGTATTTGCACATAGTAGGTGTATTGCACATTGTTTACACTGTGTGTTTTAATGTAATTAATGTAAACAGGCACCAGTGGATGTTGAAAAATGTGTTCAATGGTAAAGGGACTGAATTATTGCTTTACAAAAATAGCAGCATAGGAAATAAGGGCAGTATGTGATTCAATCAGTCTATGTATATATCAGCAGTCCACCAACCAGTATATCTGTGAATTGTTAATTTGAGTTAAGTATTTTGACAGCCTGTGGGTAGAAACTATCTCTGAATCTGTCAGTCTTGCACTGCATTCTGTGGTCCAAGGGCGAGGTGGGTGGAGTTGCTCGTTGTTTTGGTGGCTCTGCAGGAGGGGGGAGGGTGTGCTGTCCTCATCCTCCTTAGGAAGTGCAAGCACTGCTGAGTCATCAGTGAGGTGGTATTAGTGGTCCATGACAGGTCCTCAATGATGTGCACCCCCAGGAACTTGGTGCTTCTCCACAGTGCTGCCATTGATTGTGACTTTTTTCATTTTTTCAAAGCAGCTGTACATATAATGACAAATCTAATATGTACAGCATGGAAAACAGAATACATGGTATTATTGCACATTTATATTGTTTATTATAAATGTATATTAATAAAACTAATTAGGGATACTTGTGTAGTTGTATTATGAATATAAAGTTGACTGAACTGTTGATAACTACAGCACATTTGAATAAATGGATGTGCATCAACAGTACCTGTCGTGTGCGAAGGGTAATATATTCAGACTGCCTACTAAAACAGTATGTACTTTTGAGATTAACATAACAGCTGACAGGTATCATATTAAGCAAAAAGTTTATAGAACAAGGGTATAGGGATTTGCAATAATACCTTAAATTACCTAAACATTGCATAATGAAAGAGAAATAATAAAAGAAAGAGCGAAATAGTAGTCTTCAGGACTGTAGTTAGATAATTATGCTAAAAGCAATATTAACAATTTACAAAATCCTAAGCCAAGCTAAATGTCAGCAGTCCCCCAGCAAGTAAGCCAACAGAGTGACAGTGGCAAGGAACCAAAACTTCATTGATGTATAAATGGAGAAAAAATTTTGGAGAAACTAGGTTCAACCGGAAGGACCAGTTCCCCTCTGGCATACTAAAACTGCAATTCCTAACTTTCTTGAATAAAACAGGAGAGCTAATAACACTGATTAATAATTTTAAATTGATTAAAAAACTGTCTGGTCTGATTTTGTTACAGATGTCAGGCACTGAGAAATGTTACAAACAGAGATGGCGACAAAAGCATAATGATACTAATTGCAGCTGTAATATCACACTGTTTGTGTTTATCTAACTAAACTGGAGGTACGTAAGTAGAAATAGAAAGTTTAATAAAGAAGTCCATCATATTCCCACTTGTAGCGAAAATGTGTTTAAGGGAAATTAATAGTGAGGCTTGTTCAACGATAGATATGTCATATATGAACAAGTTTACTCAAAATTAATGTTAATATGTTCTCCACCATTCCCTGTGTAAGGGAAACAGGGAAATCAGCAGAATTAGGGACTCCAGATTATAAGCATGAACAAACACCACAATTATCTAGCAAATCGAATGTCAAATTAATGAGACAGTGTTGTTTAAAACACCATTTCATTCGTGGAACGAAACTCAAAGGAGAATACATATAATTAATTGTCATTAAATATACATATTTTGTAGTACCTGATCAGCAGGGATGATTCCAATAATCAGCTTTTGCATTTGTCCAGCGAGTGCATACGCGGTCTTTTTGAATCTAAGAAACATTATTTGTCTGGCCTTGAAAACAACGCTTCTCTGCTTTAACAGGACTTTAGAGCAGGTAGAAAGATTGAACACAATTTAAATGACCTTATTTGTGAGCATTAAACACACCAACAAACAAGGGTGGATACACATGGGTGTTTATTAAACTACACTACAGGGGAACATGTAACATATAAGGGAACATGTAACATATAACTACACATAAACCTACACACATTAAACACATAACCAAAGGTAAGGAGAGCAAGGAGAGAGAGAGAGAGAGAGAGAGAGAGAGAGAGAGAGAGGATATTAAGCCTGTGCAAGTCAAATCAGCTAAACATTCTGAATGAACCACCAGAAGAATCACCTTAATAAAGGGGCACAACTTAGCGCAGCTATTCTATGTGCATAGAATATGGATACTTGCATTGAGCTCTAGTGCAGAGCATGAATCCAAATGCGCATGGAGAGAGAGTCCTGAGTGGTTCAGAAGTGATGGAGTTCGTCAAGTTCTGGAGATCAACGAAGTTAGCTGAAATGATGTCCAGAGTCTGTCTCAGATGGACTGAGCCAGAAGCTGGACCCCCCTTCCCCCCATGGGGAGGGGTGCCAGGGCCAAAGATCCTTGCAAGAAGACTAAGACTAGGACGACAAGACAAACTGAAGCTATGGTGTTGGCGGTAGTTTTTCAGCTCGGTCACTCCCAGTGAAATCTAAACAACCAATAGGTGTTTAGGCAAAAGGTTCAGGCAAAGTTTCTTTGTCTCACTCAACACCTTATTTGCATGTTTTATGGCAGGATGGCACATTTGCAAATATTAATCCAGATTATTGTAGAAAGACTATCATGCCTGTTATGGTTACACAGCATACATAGTCTGATGGGAAATTACAAGACGATCTGTTAGATATTAAATATGACAGAGTTTGAACTACATTAAGTTGTGATTCATCCTAATGCATGAATGCAAACAAAACATCAATTCAAACTTGCATACCTATCTACAGAGTTACAGTAAAGATACATCGTTTTGTAGCCAGCATACCATGGGAATGTATACAACTATATACAGTTTAGGACTGTTTAGTTGTAAGTTAGAAAGAGTTCTTCCTTTGGATAGAAGTGTTCTTTCTTGGGCCACCTGGGGTTACTGGAACCCCATGTGGTGCCCATGGAATTCCTTTGAAGCTTGTGCAGGGTGTCATAAACTGTCCTGGTATCAGAGGTTCTGAGTATCTGGAGGGGAGGTTTGCCTCCAGACTCTCTGGAGCCTCTCTGGGGTCTTTCAAGCCCCCACACTAGGTTTGTATGTCTTAAGTAAAAAGGGGTATTTTATGATCCATACATGATCCAAATATTTGCACAGATTTGCACAAAACTGGGTATGTAGAAACTGCAGACAGTCCTGAGAAAAAAGGTGTGGAAATTGTGTCCATGTCTCTTACCATTCTCATGTATCGTGTCTACAATTTTTTTCTGCGACCACGCAATAATCAATATGAGGTTGTATCTTGGCAATGCTTTGGTGTATTGACACAAAACTAGGTATGTGTCATCACAGGCATGATCTGAGGGTGCACGCACAGTTTCATAACTGTGCCACGTACTTGAAAGTATAGTGTTGACTATATTCATTAGTGTGGGGAACTAAATAATCTAACAGTACAGAAATATGGAAAATTATTTTTTTTGCTTCTTTTTTTGGTTTAGGAATGCTTTAGTCTATATTTATGAGTATGTGTAACATCACGCCAGCAGAGGGAGCCCTCACCGGAATACTGACTGCTCATGCTCCCTCTGCTGAACTCTGAACTTTGAACTCTGAACTTACTTCCTGTTTGGCATCTATATAAACCTTGCTGCCACATGGCCACGTTGCGAAGTATTGCCAGTTTTACACCTGACTACTAAGCATTCTCTTTTACTGCCTGCTTTCCTGTGTTTTACCTATTGTTTGGTTCTCGTTTTCTGATTTTTGCCTAGCCCCTTTGTTTGACACCTGGATCGGACTGTTTGTTTAGATATTGATTCTCTGCCTGGATTTACGACCTCTGATTTACGTCTCTCCCTTTTGTTGTGTTGCATGGTTGGACTGTCTATGTTTATTACGACCCTTTGCCTGTACTTTCGACTTTGATTATGGATAACCCCAATAAACATCCGCAACTGGATCCTGCTTCAGCTTCTGCCTCAGCCCCCTTACAGTATGTTTTTTTAGATTCCTTGAGGCATGCCAAGTTAAACAATATCTGATGTTCCATGGTCGGCCATTTTGGGCATCGCCCATTTTCAATTATCTCATAAATTGCAGTATTTAACAAAGGCAATTACGTATTGTTTCAAAACTTATGTAGAAACTTATGTAGAATCTATATAAGGTTCTAAGAAAAAGTTAAATTCACATCAATAACCCTTACCATTCTCGTATATCACATCTACATATTTTATGGTAAGCTTTTAAAATTGGACATTAAGGCTGCATCTTTGTCATGCTTTTGTCTATTGACATGACAGGTGGTGTGTGTCATTAATATGTATTTAATTGCCCATTGTTGCAGTTGTTCTGATAGCCAGCCATGCTTGCATGACTTATTGTACCTTCTTTGTGCTTGGCCCCATGATTGCTGCTTGTAGCTATATTTGTTCTTTGATTTTGCAACCAAAGGTATATGTATTAAACAAGCCACCTGATAATGATCTAAAATGTGCTGCTGAATATTAATGTCATCAACATTTACATCACACAACAGAAACCTCCCCCTTTGCCTTTTGGACAAGATTTACTAGATTTGCAAGATTTGCTTGTAATTTGGGGGGAAAGACTCCTGATGTAATTACTGATGTAATCGTCTCATTTTAGCCATGTTTAGCCAGAGCACATCTAAGTTATGATCTGTGATCATATCATTAAGAAAAAGTGCAAACCAAGCCATATTAATTGTTTGTCTGTATTGTGTATCTTTTTATTAGTTTACCATTGATTAAATTGCCATTGAATTGTTTACAGGGATTTGTGTATTTACAAATCTGGGGGACAGACACAGTCTCTATATTATGATGTTTAGGTGATTCTCTGTGTTGTAGATTGTTTTCTGTGATGTGTGAGGGCTAGCAGACAGTTGGTTAAGCCAGTCTGTCTGCTTCCTGACTTGGGCCCCAGTTAGTCAAGAATTAGTAGTATTAATAGCAAGACTTTGTGCCAGATTTAACTTTAACTTTAAATGCCATCTCCATCTTTTCTCACTTTTCTTATTACTTTTTGAAGTCTAAATTGTTAAACGTAATCTGTTTGTGTATTGATTATATCATATTGAATTAATCAGATACTGCTAGCTTTTGATTGTTATCCACTACAGATGACTCAGTTTGGTTAGCACCGCGCTAGCCAGTTAGCCTGTCTTTCCCTGTTTATTGTCTTCATCTCCTGCGTTTTCATCTATTCAATATAACTGCAGTAAGTCAGAATGAATCATCAAACACGGTGAGTCATGGCATCTTCTCCTGTGATTGTTACATGCACTGTTTGCCACACTTAGTGTAGCCTTCTCTGTCAGTGCTGAGGGTTTTACATGTGATAAATGCAGGGAAATAGAACACCCACTGAGTCACCTGTTGAAAGTGCCATAGTTATTGGAGATTGTTATTGTACGGAATGTGAAAATAGAGGCACTCTAACTAAATACTACTAAATTCAGTTTTACTGATTGGACCAAAATCTTCCACACAAAACAACCTAGAACACTGTCTCATTCTTGATGGATGCTCTATAAAGTCTGCTTCATTAGCCAAGAATATGGGTGCCTTTTTTATAGCAATTTGTCCTTTGAAAACCACATTTCCAATATTTGTAAAACTGCATTTTTCCATCTCAAAAATATATCAAAACTACGACACATGCTCTCCAAGTCAGACACCGAACAATTAAGTAATGCATTCATGACATTCATGACGTCCTTCGCGTTCATTGTGATCTGAAAATTCTGGCCATTTGATAATACCCAGAATTTCAAAATCAAGTGCTGGTGGTAGATCCTTTTCATTTTTCGTATTACTGGAACAGTCTTCCCAGTACTGTCTGGGAGGCAGATACATTATGTCAGTTTAAAACTAGATTAAAGACCCACCTCTTTAATCTAGCCTACACATAGTCCTATGGATTTATTACTTGTTTAATTGGTTTTATGCATTTTATCCAGTGACTTACATACACACATTACAAATGTATGTTGAGTGCTCCCATGGGAATTGAACCCACACCGTTTGCGCTGCTAATGAAGATTTTATTAAACAAAATATAAAGGAAACAGGTACAAATTATTTTACCATTATAGTTCTACTCTGCTTTACTCTACAACTGTGCAAGCACAACTCTTGTTATTGTTAGGGGCCCAAGGAAGGAAGATAGTAACTCTGGGAACCCCTTATTAACTCATTTTGACATGTTTGTGTGAGAAGACTCCTATAAAGACCCTTCCCCAACCAGGCACAAACGGTTGTTCTGCAGACCAACTCGGCTTTATGTCTCTGATAATAAAGTCTATCTTTTGGCATCAAAACCTTTGAAAAAGTCTTTGAGTGTTCCTGTGGCAGAAACCACAACAAATTGGCGACCCAGATGGGACTGGAAAGGTGCAGAGAAGTGGAGGACCATGGTGGGCTGGCTGGATGGGCAACACAAACAGGTTACCACCTAAGGTAAGCAGTTTTGCTTGTTTTATTAGTTTATGTTGTTCTCCAGAGGTTGCCGTGGTGGTAAGGACACTCTTAAAAGCACCTCCAAATTTCAAAATGTAAAAAGTAAAAAAAGTTTTAAAAAAGAAAAAAAGGGTTGATCTGTGTTTTCTGTTGAGTTGGTGTTGAGGAGAACAGTGAAGACAGATTTTAATTTTTCTGTAAGTGTAGAGTTTAGATTAGATAATAGTAGATAGTAATGGTAGAAGCGCTGGTAAGTCCTATAGGTCAAGTCCTACAAGAGGTAGGCATCAAATCTTGCAAGGGTTGCCTTTCATTGTGTTAAGGAAGTGTATCAGTGAAGACAGAGTGCCAACTTGACAGGTTACTCATTGTGTTGAGGAAGTGTATCAATGAGTTATGAGATATGAGTTATGAGATGAGCCCTGTAAATAAAGGGACACGAATATATGTGTACATGAGCCCCATTCTAATAAAGGGACTAGTATGAATGCTGAGTATTACTTACTTAAAATTCTTATCGGTATTGGTTTTTGTGCCTGAAGTCTATTATAATTAAGTGTATATCTATATATAAAAATTAAATACTAAATCTAAATGATTGGTTTACAAAATGATGTGTAAAACTTAGAATTCGGTAAAAAGTGTATTACTTGGACATAAAAAGTAAGCACTCTGAGAATCTGTGATAACCTGATTACTTAAAATTTTGTATAAAGGAAAAACTTTTGTTAACACTGATAATTTAGTAAAATTTTTGGAGTGGAAACCAAAGGTTCAAAGTTAATTTCACTTTGAAATTCAAAGTTAAGGTTTGCTGTATTGAAAAACTATGGCAACAACTCCTGTGGAATTTTTGGGATTAAAGTATCCCTTGTGTAAAGAACTTATAGATAAGCTCTATACAAATTGGCAGAAGAGAACAAAAAACATGATGACAAAAGGCAAAAGGAGGGAACATTTAATGTAGTTTTGTGTGAGGAGATTGGTAAACATTGGTAAAAAAAATGACAAAACTAAAGATATGGGTCAGAAGCGGAAATAAAGAGAAAAAAGAAAATAGAAGTGTTAACACTATTTAAATAAGAAGGGGAGAACTTAATGAAAAACAAAACAGGCTACAAAAATTCTGGAGGAGGCAGACAGAGAGATAAAGAAAAAGGATGAGTTTGCAGACCTCCTCCTTATGTAACCTCTGAAGGTCGAGTTCCATTACTCAAAGGAATGGTAGAAGTTTCCGGAGAGATGCAGATGGAAGGGAATGTGGAGATAAGAGATGAAAAACAAAGGAGGCCTGATGTCAGACTAAAAAGCAGGCAGGATAGGAGTGAAAAGGAAGGCCTGTATTTAGACTGTTATAAACAAGTACAGACAGTTTTGGAGAAAATAAAAACACAGTATAAACAAGACATACCAGATGAAAAGAAACCAACTGAACAGACAGGAAGGATAGAAAAGGAAATTGAAGTAGAAGCAAGGTTGTTAGAGGAAGTTGTATCAAAGGATTGAAGAGACAGAAAAGTTTGTGGTTGAAACAGATAGATTATGTGATAGATACAGTGGGTTTCTAAAAAGTAGAGTGGAAGAAGATGAAAAGGAGTCTTCATCTGATGAAGGAATGTGGTCAGGGGAAAAAGGAAAAGACAGTTTAGACCGTTGGCAAAATAACTCCCTATTTTAATTAAAGGAACGCAGGGGCAATATATACCTTGGGCTTCACAGGATCTTGAGGGGCTGGTCACTCTCCTCCCTGACATGCACGAGGGAGCTGGTAAATGGATTAGAGTATCTGAAGAAACAACTATGGGCAAGCTTTTAGCTGTGGGTGACGTCAAAACACTCCTAGCAAAAATGTGCGAAGATGGAAGAAATCCTTCAAGCATCTGGCTTAGAGAGAGCTGTAGGCTCACATTACGTGGACGGGACTACTTTTAATGTTTACCGCCCTGCCATGTGGCAAGCACTACATGCTGAATATCCAACCGGAGTTAACCCTAAAGCATTGAAGGGCAGGCAGTTGGGGGAAACTGAAAACCCAGTCACATATGTTCAGAGACAATTGAAAAGATGGAAGCAAGAGACTAAAGGGAATCCAGAAGGAGACCCTCTAATGGCTACATTGTTCAGAAATGCTGTAATAGAAGCCATGCCACAAACTGTAAAGAATAAGTTAGAAGATGTAGTTGGTCTGAACTCCAAAACACCCCAAGAGTTTTGTGACCATGTATCTCATGCAGTGGAACTGTACAGAAAAAATGAACAAAAGCTCAAAAATCAAGAGAAAGAACTACAGAGAAAACTAACTTGAGTACATCTTGAAGAACTAACAGCCAACATAACATTCATAATAACATTCAAGCAGTTGTAAAGAAAGAAGAATCTAACCAAATGACTGTAATGGCTTCTGTAAATGCTTTACAACCAACTGTCCAACTGTTTATGCTCAGCAGCAGGGGCCTTTCAGGTGGAAAAGAAAAACTCAAGCGTGGAGACATTTTCCTCCAGGAGTGTGCTGGGAATGTGGACAGTCAGGACAGAACAGAAGAGACTGCCCTATCAATCCATAGCAACAGGCTCCTGAGGTTGAAAGGGGGATGGGTTGGCAGGCACCTTTTCGTGGTCCTGTGAACCCCTGGGGAGGCCCAAATCAAAAGTACTAGGGATGCCTAGAGAATCCTATAGGGGAGAGTCAATTTCCCATTATAACTACTAATGCAAACCAAGAACCTGTATTGCAAATTGAAGTAGAAGGAAAAAACATACCCATGATGATAGACACAGGAGTAGTTTATACATGTGTAAAGTCAAATTATGCCTCACACCTCCCCATGTCTGGAAAGTTTATAAAGACAGTATGATTCTCAGGATAGATACAGCTAATTCCTATGACTGCTCCAATCTGCCTGCAAACAAAAAACAAAAGTGTGACCATGCCTATCCTGATATCAAATCAGACTCCTATTAATCTGTTAGGAAGTGATGTATTGTGTAAATTGGGTTTACAGATTTGGCGTTATGTAGAAGGAGTGTATGTAGACATGAAGGGAACCCAAATGATGATCTCTGAACCGAAAGCAAATGTGTAGTGGATAGGACAGACAGATGAAGATATGAGACAGACAATTAAGAAATGGGGGAAATTCATTGAAGCACAGATCCCTGAATCACAGATAACAAAGGCAGGATTTCGCTGTACAATGAAATATGATCCCTTGAGAAATGCAGACCTAGAAAAGGAATAGCAGGAAGGAACTAGGAAGGGCAAAAAATTTAAATGATCTCACAATACATCATAATAGGTAAACAGGGAGCAATAAAGAATTTATGGTCAATGAAATTATTACAGACCACAATTTGGATGCACTGTGCCTGACAGAAACCTGGCTTAAAACAGACGATTTCATAAGCCTGAATGAATCTTCACCACAAGATTATTACTATAAGCATGCGCCTCGTTTGAAGGGTAGAGGTGGTGGTGTTGCTACAATCTATAGCAAAATATTTGATGTCAATCATAAATCTAAGCACAACTTTAAATCATTTGAAATAATGGTGTTAAATATGTCACTTATAGACAGTCGTAACAAACACTTGCCTTTTGTCATGGCTACCATTTACATACCACCAGGCCATCATATAGGCTTTCATAAAGAATTTGCAGATTTCCTGTCAGAACTGGCAGTCACCGTAGATAGGGCCTTAATCGTTGAAGACTTTAACATCCACGTCGATAACCCAAATGATGATTTTATGGATTAAATCATCTTTTATGGATATCCTGGACTCGCTTGGTGTTAGTCAAAAGGTGTCGGGACCCACGCATAAATGTAATCACACTTTGGACCTAATCCTGTGATTTGGACTCAATATAAACAACACAGAAATATTACCTCAGAACGATGCTATTTCAGATCACTGCCACGTCTTCTACACTGTAATGTTAGATGAGCCCTCTCGTCCAACACTACGACAAAGACCAAGTAGAACAATCACATCTACTACCAAAGATAGTTTTATTAGCAATCTTCCAGATCTGTCTCAAATGCATCATGTAATAAACAACAATGAAGATCTCGAGCTGTGACAGAAACCTTAAACAAAGCTTTTCAGGTACCCTAGAAGTTGTCGCACCAATTAGATTAAAGAAGATGAAGGAGAGAGCGCCAGCACCATGGTATGATAACGACCGATCAGCTCTTAAAAAGGCAGCTAGAGAAATGGAGCGTAGATGGAGGAATACAAACTCAGAGGTATGGCGTGATGCATAGAAAGAGTGTCCACAAATACAAACAGTCCCTAAAAATGGCAAAATCTAACTACCTAAGCAAGCTGATCAGAGAAAATCTGAATAATCCGCGATTTCTTTTTAATATTGTTGCACATTTGACCAAAGACAAAGCGTCAACAGACAAAGATGCTAAACTACAGCACAGTAAGTAATGATTTTATGAAATTTTTTGTAAATAAAATCGAGCATATTAGAGAAAATATGGAATCTATCCAACCAGCCACACCTCTATCTAATAGCTTTGTGTACTACAGCACGCCTCAAGTACTACTAGACTCATTTACTGCCATTTCATTGGACAAGCTCATAAAAATATTGAACTCATCAAAATCGCCAACCTGTATATTAGATCCCATTCCCACAAAACTACTGAAAGAAGATTTTCCTGCTGTGTCGGAACCAGTGCTCAATATTATAAATTCCTCATTAGAATTAGGCTATGTTCCAACAGTCTTTAAAACGGCAGTTATTAGGTCAATCATTAAGAAGCAAAATCTTCAGACCAATTTCAAATCTCCCCTTTTTATCGAAAATACTGGAAAAAGTAGTGTCTGGCCAACTCCAGACATTCTTAGCAAAACATAGCATATATGACAAATTTCAATCAGGATTTAGGCCCCACCATAGCACAGAAACAGCCTTGCTCAGAGTTACAAATGACCTCCTTCTAGAATCTGACCGTGGTGAAACTTCCCTTCTTATATTACTGGACCTCAGTGCAGCTTTTGATACAATAGATCATAAAATTCCTCTTGATAGACTGGAAAACTGTGTTGGCATTAGTGGTCAAGCATTAGCCTGGTTTAAATCCTATTAAATTGACCGTTACCACTTATGTTATGCCTATGTTAAAGAAGGAAAAGTCTTATTACTCGCAGGTCAAATAAGGCGTGCCACAGGGTTCAGTTCTTGGTCCTATTGTTTTCTCATTATATATGCTTCTGCCTGGAGATATTAAGAAATATGACATCAGTTTTCACTGCTACTCTGAAGAAACTCAGCTTTACATTTCCTCAGAACCTGGCAAAACCCATCATTTTTCTAGGCTAACAGACTGTATTAATTATATCAGAAAATGATGGCTAACAACTTCCTTCTGCTTAACTCGAATAAGACAGAGGCTTTGATTACTGAACCCAATAGCTCTAAACTAGATATGACAGACCACAACATCCTTATTGAAGGTTGCACTATTGTACCAGCTTCCACAGAACCTCGGTGTGATGCTAGATAAGAACCTTTCTTTCGATAGTCACACATCAAAGAAATACGACCACAAAAGCCCAATTCTAGCAACACTGCACTGGCTACCAGTTAAGTATCGCATTCGTTTTAAAATTCTATTAATTACTAAGCCCTACATGGTCTAGTGCCTTCGTATATTCGTGAATTACTTTCAGAATACAATCCACTGCAGCCACTGTGCTCGCAAAATAGTGGTCTGCTAATAATTCCAAGAACATCAAAAATGTCTAAAGGCGGCACATCTTTCTCCTACCTAGCACCAAAACTCTGGAATGACCTCCCCAGCAATGTCCGGGACTCGAGGAGTTCAAGTATAAACAAACAACCCATCTCTTTAGACGAGCATTCCCCTAATTCAACTACTGTCACACCTAGGCCGCAACAGCTAGGCTTAACCTGAACCCGAGCACACTTTTTACCCACTTTACTACATGGCTTTCACATTCTGTGTGAACGGCCCCTACACTAATATAAGCCTGTTTTGTTTCCCTCTCTCCCTCTTCCTCTCTCTTTCCCTCTCTCTCTCCCTCTCCTCTGAGGGACTCTGAGCGATACAGATTAGGTCCAGTTCAACGAGACAACGCTCACAACAGCCTGACTAAGGAGGGGATGACCATGATGGGAACTGTGGAAAAATCAACCACCACCATCACCTATTACACTAATGCTACTGTTAATCTATATTCATATTCTTAGTAAAATACGTTATTCTGTCTATACCAGCAGTCTGATGTTATAGCTGCTCTCAGTCTCATTTTAACGTCGGCATCCTCGTCTAAACATCCCTTATTGTATTATGTCAGCCATCAGGCTAACATAAAATGAATATAAAATCACCAGACCCAAATTAAAACTAGTCATTACTGTAATTCAATACTTAAATCATAACAGCACTGATTACGACGCTGCAAACCTATATAACTTTATAACAGAATACTGATTGCGACGCTGTAAATCTATAAACCCTTACACCAAAGTACTGATTGCAGCTGTAACGCGTCAGAGGAGAAATGACCCTCCCGGTGTGCCTGGGTTTTCTCAAGGTTTTTTTTTCCACATTCATCATTGAAGTTTGGGTTCTTTGCCACTGTGTTGGAGTGCTCACTGGGAGACTGCGGATAATAGATATTTGATACTCCATAGTAGATATCTGACTTTGACATTGATAAATGACATACCGTTGTTACTTGTATTATTGTATATATTTCCTTGTGTTTTTTTTCCTTTTTCCTCCCTGTAAAGTGGCTTTGAGACAATGCCACATTGTAAAACCGCTATACAAATAAAGTTGAATTGAACTGAAGATAGTATGTTCATCCAGATCCACCACACTGTTTGGGATATTGTTATAGAGCCATGTCTCTGTGAAAAACATGAAATTGCAGTCCTTAAGCCAACTATTTGTGAGGGTCCAGATCTTTAATTCACCCAGTTTGTTTGTCAGAGTCATTGGTACATTGGGACATTGTGACAGTACATTGGTGAGGAAGATGCTGGGTAGAGCTGGCTGGTGTGGGTTTAGCCTTAGCTTAGTATGCAGCCCTGCACACTTCCCCCGTCTTTGTTTATGGTCTCAATGCCAACACCAAAAAATCCAGTCAGTGCAAGAGGTCCGCTTGCCCGCACTTATCTCTGTAGCTCGCCAAAGTCGAAAGGGTAGTCCAAAACTATGTTGAGTCAGTATGAGTACTGATTGTTGATGTCCAGAAGTAAATGTTTGCTGTAGGTGTAGTTTGCATAACTGAATCGAACGAACATGCAGGCAATAACCAGGTAAATTACCACTATTATGCAAAATCTGGTAAGAATCTGAGTGTCGTATCGTGTTCTGCTCATCACTCCCTAATAACCAACTCATTGCTTCTTTTAGTTACCTCAGACAGTAGTGTAATTCTTTGTTTTTGAAGGATTTCTTTTGTTTTACCCAGTGGGTAATTGGGACAGTAGTTTACCAAAGCTTTTCTAGGTTTCTTCACTTGGTTTGGATTTTCTACAGATCCTTCTCACTTATGGGAGTTGTTGTTTAGCTCAGAACATCCTATGGTTCTTCAATTTTGTTTTGTAGTTTGCCATTTTGTATTTTAAACTTGACAGCCAGATACAGTAGCCGATCACAGAACCGTTATCGTTTAGTTTAGCACAGATTCTGGAGTCAAAAGTACAGATGGCTGTGAGGACGAGATTATGTTTGTCACAGCATGACACTGAAGAGGTCTCATTTACGTCTGGATACTAGGACTACCAGGATACATAATATGTAGGCAACATACAACATCCTCAACAGGAATGGCAGAAACATGCATGTCCTGTAAGGTGGTCTTTTCAGGGCTGGGTAAGTGGAGGTTATATTCAAGCATCAATTAGTATTTACTTGCCAAAGTTAGTGTTATGTTCTTGAAGCAATCTGTGTGCCTACCTACAGACACCAATTTCCATGTGCATTGCCACCAACTGTGCCTGTGCCACCGACACCAATTTTCTGTGCCTGGGACATAGTAGTGATTCTAAAGCTTTAACATCATGGAAGCAGATTTAAGTTCTACCAACTTTGTCAAGTTTTCTGGAACCTCTCCTGTATCAATACCATTGGAATCTTCCTTTATCACAGATGTATTGCTTTCTTCATGTGCAAGTGGTTGAAGAAATTCTTTCCTGAAGGAATGTCAGTAACAGCACAAACATGACAATTTATTATTGTACTTTAACTAGAATTTTGCTCTTCACTGTCGTGTGATCTGCATAAGTGGGACTGCGGAGCATTCCAGATTTTAATACTGCATGGATGGAAAGAATATGCACATGGATATGCATGTCTTCTGTACAGTGTCCATGTACCAACCTGAAGTTTTAAAAATCTGGATGTGTGAGATGAGCCACAATCTCTGCACAGCCACATGTAGGACTCCAACGGCAAAACTCCCAAACTCTGTGAGGGTAAAAAATTATAATAATATGAATCATAATAATATGTATATGTATATGCATATGCATATAAAAACACTGCCAACTACTAAACTGTAGTAAAAAGTGTTGGATGACCTAGCCAAAAAGCTTACTTGTTTAAAATAAATATGCATATTATTTATTATCTTATTTCATTGAGTTAATAAAATGAGTTTATTACCATGTGTTAAACGAAACTTAAAACCGGAAAAGACGGAGCACAAACACAGGACGAAAACTCGACTGGAATAGAACACGAAACACTTGACAGGACTAGAAGCACGACAAGACTCACAGCGTTAGGAAAACAGGAACCAAGACAGAAAACATGGGGGCCATTAAAAAGGGCAAAGACAATGACAAACAGGTGTGCGAAATTAGCGCATACTAGACAAGAGAACAAGGGGGCGGGGCCAAGACGCACGACCGGAGAGCACATGGCGAAAGTAAACAAAACAGAGGCCATGTGCTTCCACACGAGACAAGGACCCAGAGCATGAGTTCAGATCCCGACTCCAAGAAACAAGAACCAAGACTAGGAGTCAGGATCTAAACAACATGCTCTGTTGTTTAGATCCTGACTCTCGCTCGGAAGGGACCTCAGGCGACTGGACACTACGGAGCAGGGCCCCAAAGGAGATACAACCCAAGGACAGACCCACAGCGGCCGGACCCTGACAGGACCGAGACGGGACGGGAGGAAGACCCACGGGAGAAGCTTCCTGCTCCTTCTCCTGACGGTGCAACTCCCGCACCAATTTCCAGAAAGGCAAAATGACCAGACGATTACACTCCTGTAGCGGTGGTGGGTGTTTGAGGCCGGCCAGCAAGTAAGCGCAGACGAGGGGCTCAGCCACGTCTTTGTGCTGTGCCTCCATGGCGTACTGAAGGAGGGTCTGTCCCTCCTGGGGAGGAAAGGGCCCGGTGTAGCTGTGCATGTCCGCCTCTGTGGACAGCCACCACTCCTCAGGGATCACCATTGCTGCATCTGTAGAAAAAATGAAAAAGAGGGGAGAGAGAAAAAAAGGCTGCCTGCTGGGTTCGAAGTGGTCGGTTCGTTCTATCAGGATCACAGGAGATGAACCCAGGTGCAGACAGCGTTTTAACAGAAAAAAAACCTTTATTTATAAAGAACAAAACAACAACCCACGAGTGGGTAAAAACGAGAACAGAACAGGCAATATAAGAAGTAAGGATGTCTCCAAAAAACCAGAGCAAAAACAAAACTTAAAACCAGAAAAGACAGAACATAACACAGGACGAAAACTCAACTGGAACAGAACACAAAACACTCAACAGGACTAGAAGCACGACAAGACTCACAGTGCCAGGAAAATTGGAACCAGGAAAACAGGACGAGGAAGCATGAATGAACTGACACAAGACAGAAAACACGGGGGCATTAAATAGGGCAAAGACAATGACAAACAGGTGTGCGAAATTAGAGCATACGAGACAAGAACAAGGGGGCGGGGCCAAGGTCCAGACTCCAAGAACCAAGACTAGAAGGAGTCAGGATCTAAACAACATGCTCACGACAAACAATATCAATTGCAAGAGAACATGAAGTTATTGCCATGGCAAAATGGTTAGTGGAATACTGCCCTGTAATAAAAGGTAAGTCAACTGGACCTAGGCATGAGTGACATCATTTATTTAATTATTCAAAAAAAGCATTGTTTTGCTGCTAACACTGTTTTAAAACTATTCATTGATGCTTTTGTTCTGTTATACAGGACACTGTTGCCAAAAAGCTCCTCAAGCGACTTTCAAATATTCGAATCATATTCCCATGAAGGCCAAACAGCCTCCTTCCAAAAGAGCACGTCAGGACAGAGAACCTTCTGCCGCAGTGGCAAGTGACTATGATGCTGATTCCAGTGCATCAACAGTCAATCTGTCACCACCTTCAAGATCAAGCACCCCACGGCAAGAAATGACAGCATCAATAAAGCATGTAAGTACATTAAAATTTACCTTAAGATAAGGTGGCCAGACATGTCCCTTCCCGGGGACATGTTCTGCCCAGTATTTCTAAACTGCCTAAAATAACCAGGTTAAGCAAATTTAGAAATCCTGTGCAGAATGTGTCTCCAGGAAGTGGCACGTCTTGTCACCTTACTTTAAAATTTATTAGCGTTTTTAGTAAATAACAGTATTTGGTAATATATGTAAGCCTGATGGTGCGTTCAGCTGAATTTTATAATCACCATCTTGTTTCGACCAAAGTGACTTGAACGCACCTGATGTTGTAACGACGACTTAGTAAGTACGACCGTCCCAGGAGGACTTGAACGCAGCATAATTCTTCCTTCTTTATGTAGAATATATTCTTGAACTGTTGATTTTGTGCATCTTGTTCAATAATTATATTGTATGGTTAAATTGTAGCTGATGGTCCAGACAACAGCCTTGATAGCCAGAAAACCCAGGCAAGACATTACAGGAAATGTACAAAGCAAAGAAGCCAAACAAAGCTGCTGTAACTTATCTATTTGACCTAACTCATCTATATGAGAAGAAATTTCATTGACTCGAATGCTTTGAAGGAGCAAGACAAACCAACAAAAAGTTTGCAAGCGTACCCCTGCTTCAAAGAACTGGACCATGTGTGTACACTGAAGCATACTTTAAACAGATGTAAAAAGTACTGACATATCCTCTTCCTAACTACAGACAGACAAACAATTTTTTTAAATATTACATAATTCTTTCAGGCAATGGATGAACTCATTGAGTAATTGGGGAATCATTGAGCCAAATAATTGCCAATACATTTCTGAAGTGAAGGGCAGGTGGGAGACCTTCTACTCCAAAGTTCAGTTTTAAGGAGTGAGGAAGAAAGTCATGAAGCCTCCAAGGACATTAAATGAAAGTAAAGCTTTATTTAATTCTTTGAATCGGTATAGATCAAGGGTTCTCAACTCTGGCCCTCAAGGTCCAGTTTAGATCCAACCTTAATCAAACACACCTGAACAAGCTAATCAGTGTTTTCAGGTCCTAACAGAAATCTACAGGCTGGTGAGTTTGATCAAGGTTGGAGCTATGCTCTAATCAAGGGCTAGTTGAGAAGCCTTGTTATAGATCAGTTATTTTTTAATTTAAAAAATTCTGTTTTCAGTTGAAAACGTTGTGTAAACAGCCCCTTAATTCATGTTCTCTTTTCTAATGAACTTTTCTTTATTAGGTCTTTTAAATATGGGAGACAAAATGTCCAGAGCAGTGGGTGTCCAAGATCAGAAAACAGTAGTATAGATTATACCCATAGACCTAATATCTGATATTGGTATAACGTCCTCTAATTTTTTTATCCTCAACTAGTTAAACATGCCATTGCTGTTTTTACTGTCCTGCTGCTGCTCTTCTCGTCTGGCTCTGCAGAACCGAAGAAACAGATCTCAATCAGTGAGGCTCTGTTCCATGTTCGGACAGTGTTTTACTTCAGTAACGATAAATTAATAACAGGTGCCTACACTGTCAGTAAAATACTGTCAGTAAAATACAGTAAACAGGTGTAGCAGAGGTAAGGCAGAATCATAAACGTGGGACAGGCAAGGGTGGTGGCAGGCAAACAATCATAGAATCAAAAACAGTCCAATGATCGGGGCAGGCAGCAAACAGGGAAAAAACTGAATAAACAGTCCAAGATCCACAAATCTTGAAGAAATGCTCAGCATTGTTACCAGGGCTAAACAAGACTTCGCAACGGGTAAGTGTTAGTTAACAGCTTATATGAAGAGTGAATAGTGACCCAGATTTTATTTTGATTTTTGCTGTGTTTGTAGTCTAAATTCTGTAATTTTTATATTTGGTTTTCTAGCCATCAGAGGATCCGGATACCTACATCCACAGGTGTGCAGTTTCCAGTCCTGTCTTCCTGGTTGGTGAGGAGAACTGCATAGTTGTTGTAGGTACAAACCCAGTTCTAACATTTGACAAAGACTTGCTCCACGAGGGGCCTCTCTACCTCCTGGCCTAATACTATGCATTTCATATTATCCAAAGTGTCTGCGCCATTCCACCAATCTCGCCCTCAGAGCCACCAAACAGACTACTGCGGCCATAGGTCGTTCTATGGCAGGTATGGTGGCCATAGAACGGTTGAGCCTCAGTCTCACTTTCAGTAAAGTACAGAGGTCTGGAGGTTCCCTGTCAGAGCTTGTTGTGGTGTAAGCCGGATTTATTAGAACTGAGAGACCCGGGTTCAAGCCCCACCTCGAACCACCTTAGTCAGGCCATCCCAGATCCCCACAGATTAGGGAAAGACCATGTGTTTTGGTTCTCAGGGTTGGTTTTGATGTGGTTCGCCACCCTGGCGAACCTCCTTTCGATTCCTTTACTCCCCTCGAGGCAGTCCTTGCTGTCAATGTTTCAGCAAGGACTGGTTGTATTACCTGGAGTTGTATTACCTGGTTGTATTACCTGGAGTTCTGGTGTCGGTTGAGACCGTGATCCAAGGGCCAGAGCCGTTTCGGCCCACCTTGGATAGCGAGTCAAGAGGCTCTCCTGGCCGGGAGAGCGCCTCATGGGTGGGGTCCCCTGGTGCTATTTTTCAACCCTACTGCTGAGCTCTCAGTGGTTCTGCCCTATTGGTGTTAATATGGGGATATTTTTTGACAAAAATGGTTGGCAAAGTGGCACCCTCCCTCTGTGGTGGAGAGGGGCTATGTAAATATAGGGTCCTCAGCCTTCCACCTCCCGACTGGCAAAGGAAATAGTGTGTTAGACGGTGGCAGCCAGTGATCAGCTGGCTCCTGTCCGACTGCTATCTTCCAGGTGGTGTGCAGATGTACCTCCACTACAGGAGGTCCTCCACCCCCCACGAGAGCTTCGCCTTCCTGAGGCACGGGTGAGCATAGAGTGGGTTTGTTGATATGTCCCTCCTGCTCCCCCCAGAGCCCCATCAGGGCCAGTTACTACAGGCAGTGATGGCTGTTTTCCGCTTCTCTGGCCCAGGGTGAGCTGGGCTACACCCAGGCTAGGAGGGCCCTACGCTCCCCGTGGGGCTCACTGGAGAGAGCAACGTTCCTTGGGGGATATAAGTTTAGCTAGCTATCACTAGCCCCCCTTATGCGCTGGTTTTTTGGGGTTGTGATCGAGTTGCACCCTCTCTTGAGGGTCCTCTGTTCCCCAGTAGCTGTCAGGAAGAAGAGGACATTAGTTCCGGGTGGCAGTAGCCATTGTTCACAGGCTCACCTCGGGACTATGACTCCTGAGCTGTGTGCAGAGTAGTACCCTACAGTGGGTATTCTGCCCACCCCTCCTAGAGAAGGAGGCGGGTAGAGTGGATCTCCGCTCCCCCTGGAGTTCTAACCCAGTACAGGATGTGGGTAGAGTAAAGCTCTGCTCCCCCTAAAGCTCTACCTTTATGCAGTTGGCCCGGGGCATGCTTGTATGATGACCCAGGGGTTTGGTGTGCTTACACCCCCTGTGTGTTAGTGCGCTGTATCTGACAGCAGGGCTCTGCGTTTAAGTGGCGCCTTTGTTTTACACTAGCCGACCCTCTCAAAGGCATAGGCCCTTGAGCCGTTCTTGCCAGGACTTTACGCAGCTGGCCCATTAACGCATTGGAATAGTGCTTCACCACTGACACGGAAGAGGAGGACCCCAGGGGACCCCACCTCTCTGAGTGTCCAGTGTGGTTACTACAGGGCCTTGCGTTTGGGCATCAGCCCTGAGAGTAGTATTTTTGTCACCCCAGTGCATGAGTAGGGTTGAATTAATGCCTATGGTGATTTGTGCATCTACACAGACCATGTGGCAGTTGCTCCCCTCAGCATGGCATAGTTGGTATTGCGTTCCCCATAGCGTCAAGCCAGACGCAGTGTTGAGTTCCCTCGAAAGGGAACGTCTCTCGGTTACGTATGTAACCTCAGTTCCCTGAGAAGGGAACGAGACGCTGCATCTCGTTGCCATGCCTACGGGTGCCTGTCTACGTCTCCTTCAGACAAAGAAGTTGATGCCATGCTCTACAGGTGCCCTATTATAAGCGCGTGCAAGTTCAGACACCGGTCACTCCAAAGGCATTCTCCATAGTGTCAAGCCAGATGCAGTGTCTTGTTCCCTTCTCAGGGAACCGAGGTTACATACGTAACCGAGAGACGGTTTCATGCATCTGACATACAATAATGCAATACATTCAAGTAATTGCTGTATGTAACTTACAGGACTGCTGTTTGAGGGTATACAATGTTCTGTGCCAGTGTTTTTTCTGTTTATTTTTTTAAGGAAATTGAATCTGCCATACGTTAAAGGCATAGTTGACCCAAAAATTAAAATTGTCCTCATTTACTCACTCTTATGTTTTTCCAATCCTGCAGGAGTTTCTTTGTTCTGTTGACTACAGAAGAAGATATATGTATGTGTATATGCAGCTATACTGTGGCATAGCTTTTTGTGTAGAACCTTTGCTGTTAATCTGTGCTAGGTATTGTATTTATTTTTGTAAAAGTGTAAGTTAGCCTTGGAATCAGTATATCCTGCTTTACTATGCTCCATTTGTTCAGAACCTTATGTTTTTTATTAAATGTTCAGCAAAACTGAGTAAGTTCTTTGTTTCTTCATTTAAAGTGAGGTTTTTGTGTGATCTTATAAAAACAAAATAGGCTGGGTTTAAGGTTAAATATTCTAGTTTCAATGCATTGTTTCCTAGAATTATTATTATTCACTGCTTATAAAAAGAGAAAATTGCTTCGTTTTAAGCATGTTTGTCTAGTTTTAAGATCCAGCTGTATTTTCAGTGACTAGATTTAAGCACATTAAAACTAGAATATTTTGAAGTTTTCACTAACTTATTTACTATTAAATTCGTATAAAAAGCTAAAATGCCTAGTTTTAAGAATTTGTGTCTAGTTTTAACATCCAGTAGCATTTATTATCAACTAGATATTTATGCTAATTTCAAGAATTCTTACCAAGTCGGTTTTGCTTACCCCATTGGCAGTTTTTTTTTTTTGCTTGATTTTGGTACACTTAGTTAAGTTATACTTAACTAGATTTAAGTAAATTTAGCTTATTTGAAATAAGCATTTTGTTGCAGTGTACTATATATAGACAGATAAGATTTAAAGATTAAAAGCACTGTAAGTTAAATGCTTCAGAAACTGTTGAGGTGCACATGATGTCTTTATATCCTTTAGAAATTTAGTCATGACGTCCTAGGACATATGATTCATCTTAATTTAATTGTTGATTCATGAGCTCACCTCCCCATTCAGTCTTAATAGTTAATGGTAAATTAACTTTACTTGCTGTCTGTAATGCCACGCCAGCAGAGGAAGCCCCTGCCAGAGTATTGACTGGTATTGCTTCTATGTGCTTCTGTGATAATTTCCTGTTTGGCAGCCTTTAAAGCATGGCCAGGCCAAACAGGCCTTGCGAAGTACTGCCAGTTCACCTGTCTTACCGTGCATTTCTATTTGTCTGTTTGATTGCCATGTGTTTGATTTATTGCCTGTTTCTCTGAACTTTTACCTTTTGGATTACCCTTTTGCTTGTTTGCTGGCTGGACTCTTACTATAAGCACTATAGCGAACAGCGCAGCTTCTCACAAATGTGCACCAGTGTAGTGTCTGTGCTTTTCAAGCGTCCCACAGAAGAAAGCGCTTAACGTGAAACTGCTCGTTGCAATCATATGCTGCGTTCTTCTGCTTGCCTGTGCATAGTATGCTTTATTAACAAGGTGTATACTGAATTTGCCTTTTTTAAATCTCAATGTCGTTGTCTTTGCAGTAGATGGTGTTTATGACATGGGAATGCGGGATTAATTTAAAAAAAAATATTAAAAAGGTAATTTTTTCCTGGTTGTTGTTTAAAAATGTGATCTTTTTATTAATGAAAAACAGTATGTTAATTCATATAGTATGTAATGTATGACAGCTAATGTTTTTCCTTTGTTTTTGTGTCAGCTGTGTTAGCATCAGTAATGTCTTAATGAACAACTTATAGCATTAAGTTATCCAGAGAAGGACCTTATTAAACATGTAACCACATTACATTATTATATTTCTCCAGACTTTCTTGTTTGCTTGTTCATATCTGTGAAATAGAAAGTATTATATAATTTTACTATCTATATTTTATCAGCAATACAAAAGACAAACTTAGTGACATATTACAGAAAAAGTCTAACTGTAGAATCCTTTCTTAACTGTACAGAAACCCTGACAGTTTCAGTAAAGACCTCATGGAGGTCTAAGACTATTGAAGAACAACATTTCCAAAGTGCATTCACTTATCCTAATCTTAGATAGGAAAGGAGAACACAGAAGCATCAAACCTTGACAAACAACTGGTAATTTTGTGTCAACTCAATCAGAGGTTGCCAGCTTAATTTTTTGGTTTTATTAAATACCAAACATCTGTTTTAAAAGTTGCTTTTGATAAAAGAGCTAAATAAATAAAAACATTTAAATAAATAAGAGTTTGTAATTTTCAATACAGTTTCATTATAGCTGTTATGTGAATACGCTAATGTATTACTGCTTTAATTAGGCAATATCTGACATTATCTGACAATAACTAAAGGTCAAAGTCTATCCTCCAATACAAGGCACATTGTTGTCCGCGTAACTGGCACTGGCCCAGCAACTGTGCTAGAAGGGCTCTTCTTAATAAAGAAATTTAAAAATGAAAGGGCGAAGGAAAAATAAGTATTCAGAGTATTCAGTAGTATATATAAATTAACAGTGTTACCTGTACCCAGATATCCTCATCAAAGGTCCACTTGATGACACACTTTGTGTAATTCTGCAGAGTTTTGACAGCTCCAGGGCAGTACAACTACAGATTGTACTGGATATTGTTTAAAAATACATTTTAAATAGTAATGGATTTATTCATTATCACCATGTAAATACACTCCAGTTTGGCACAATCCTGATTTTTCAATTGCATAATAAATCTATCCACTTCCATCATGTCAGGCCATCTGGCAAACAGGGCATTTTCCTGCTGGGTCGACGTACTTTTTGAGCCGATACATCTTATACAAATTTATATAATCGTCGCATAAAGACAATTAGAGGCCCATTCTTTTTTCTGCTTAATTCATTGATGGGGCTGGGGTCTTTGTGGTGACTTAATGTACCTGTCAAAAAAGTCAACATCTGTTTTTTTCCAGACAGACCAGCCCATGAGACATTTATTCAGCAGCTCGTTGGTTCTCTTGTTAATTGATATTGGGCTGGCCCAATCACATCTTTACACAACTCCTCTTTTGGGCTCTGTGCGAACATGCAGTGTCAGTGTGCAGCTGTCTAAACAGTCAGAGAGAGATGGATAAGAAACGCAAGGGAGGCACAGGTAAATTGTGTGAAATAAAAAAACAGGCCTTATAGACAGATGCTGCAAATGTGTCAAAATAACATGATAACAAAATAACATGCCACAGCAGAACCTTCATCAGCTCCTGTGGCTGATGATGATAGTGGTTGTTGTGGCACTGGCAGCACCGGCATGCACAGTAAGGAGGATGAGGAGAGGTAGAGAGAAGTGAGTTTAGTGACTGTGGTAAGCAGAACTGCTTTCAGGACACTTAGGCGCTTAGAGAGAGAGAGAGAGAGAGAGAGAGAGAGAAGGGACTCCTTGCTCTCAATGACTATTTCATGCTATAGTATGAAAAACAGTGATAATCTGATCAACAATTTATCATCTTCTCTTTCTCACTCAGACACACAGGCACACACAAGATGTCATAGCCTGTTTTAGGATTCATCAGTGTAGATTATACAGTTTTATTGTATTACTAAATACACTTTCTAGAAGTATTTAATGTCAACTCCCATTCTTTCCTACCTATTATATGTCTTCAGTGCTTTTATGAAATGATTAAATGTAGTTGGCCGGTTGGGCCAAAATGCCAGGGTTAATTTTTTCATCCCAGTCCAGCTCTGCATGGCAGCACACTGAAAATTTTACTGTAAAATTTACAGTAACTTACTGGCAATTTTGGTTGTCAGTAAGACTGTAAATTTTCAAGAGTACTGTGATTCATTAATTACAATTGTACTGTAAAAATACAGCACACTGCTGTATATATACATGCTGTAACATTTTTTTACAGTAGAAATAATGTTTATCAATATGAGTGAAATTACAAATTACTTTTACTATTTGTACTATTGCTATACATATATTTTACAGTTAATTAAAGCATTTTATGTGAAATTAAATTAACTACAGTTGAGATTTCTCACTGCTGTGATAGATCCCTTTTTGTCAATTTAATGTGTAATGTGTAATGTAATAAAACTTTCAGAATAACAGGTTTTCATAAATGTAACGATTTACTGTATAATAATGGCCTTTTAACACAAGCATCAGTTTCCAAAACATATTTGGAGAAACAAAAATGGAGACTGCACAATAAATAACTGAAAGGCTTTAGCTGTGGAAATAATGAAAAAAAGACAAGAAAGATATAAAGAAAAACTACTTCCGCATCAAAAATCGCTGAGAACAGCAGCATTTTATTATCAATCATAAAGGGAACACATCTCTATAGTGTGACTGAACTTCAGTCATAAACTCAAAGTTTAAATAAACCAACACAAAAGAAATGGTCTGAACTGTGTCTACCTTTAAATAGCCAAATCCAAGACATTGCATGTACTTAACTTGAACAACAATTATGACCTTCAAATCTGGTCAGTGTCTTATTTCAAATCCATTGAAATACTTTTTTTTAAATGGCAAGCCATTCAAAGTCCATTAGCTTTCGTAGCAGTGTGCATACATGTGGGTTCATTCCATGCATTTTCTTGTCTTGCTTTTCAGAAGCAATTTTGGATCCAGTTTCTGGGTTAATGCACACAATTCCTCTGTGAAAAAATGTAAAGCACATGTATGCTTCACACAATAGCACATTACCATGGATAATCAGTGCGGGTGAATCTGTTAATCCATCTCTTTCTATGTCGACTGCAGTTGCTGCTACCTAAAAAAAGGAATATTTTGAATAACAGTTCAACCTTTAAGTCATGAATAATTAAAGTGATATTATTTACAGAAGGGATTTTGTGCTCTCTTTAAAATAGGCCATTAGTTTCAGGATGCACAGGGCCAGAGAATTTGCCTTTTGATATTACGATGAATTTCCCTTCATCGTAGAATCCTCTTTCCTTTCGTTCAATGCTGTCCATGATTCTTTGGAGCAGTGAGATGTCAAGCAAATAGAAATATAAAAAGATACCCTTTAGACTAAACAGGTAAGGCTATTAGTTTTTTAGTTCAGACAGTGGCAGAAGTGGAGTGGTGTGTATATTATGACTCTGACGATATGACCTCAATCAGCTTGTGAAGTTCCCCTCGACTGGCTCCAGACATTCCTTCAGTAGAATGAAGAAGTACCATTTGCTTGCACTTCTCGTCTAGAGTGTCATCACTTTCTCCTGCAGGAAGCTCCTCTGACTGCCAACTGACACAACCATATTGATCAGCTGGCCTTCTTGAGCTCTGATCTATTGTTCTGCACAATGATCGTAGTTGTTCTTTTCTCCAACAAGCTAACATGCTGTTTCTGTTTACATGTTCAACACAGGTTTTTAATTGCAAGAGCAAAGAAGCATACCATTACCTATTTTTGTTCCATCAGCCAGAACATCAACAAAGCTGTCTGGGTACTGTTTAACAATGTTCTGTACTACAATCTGACATTGTGTCTTTGATGGGTAAACTTCATGTTTTCACATATTATCCACTAACATCCTTACTAGCTGCTCTCTGATCCTGGGCTTTATGAATCAGAAAGAACTTGATGTGATGAGCGTTGGTGAGGCGAGCAGCTGGCTTGTTCTAACACATTGTTCTAAACATGGAACATTTAACAATATTTTTAAAATGGACATTAGTAACAAGTAGTAGTAATTTTTACTACTTGAAGAGCAAATAAAATATATTAAAGTTTCCAGTAGTTTCCGACATTGGATAGGTAGCCCATGAGGTCTTCTTTCACATAGTGGGGGTCAGCTTTTGTTTCAACACCAATAGCAGTAAGCCAATCAATCAATTTTTGAAACCTTTCATCAGAGACAAGGTAACAAAGAGCAGATGGCAAATTTTATCTCCTCTAAATTGGACATACCTTAAAAGATGGAAAAGAGTGTTGTAACACAATCACAGACAAGCCACAGGTTTTGTACTTCAGGAGAGGGTAATAATCTAATAGCTCCTCTTGAAGTACACAAACATATCTTGGGTCCTCATCTGTTATGCAGTATACACCCAAATCCACCAAATGCACAGCATGCCATTTCTCAGACACAAAGTAGGCCACTGAATTCTGGTGAACAAGAATTAGTTTAATTCTGCCAACCTTCAAACCCTTATCATTATTGGCCAAAAGAACATGCCATGCCTTTCCTGTACTTTGTTTCTTTCAAAGTGATCAAAAAATCAAAATGATTAACTGATTTCTTGATTGCTTCATTATAATAATCAAAATAAAATTCAGAGCGTTTCTCAACTTGACTGAAAGAGGTTTCCAACACTTAAATAAGTTTATGCAAGTTTTTGAAGTTTTTGCAATTTTCTAGCACATTGCTTAAAATAGGTATGTTTGTTCTCAAACCACTTAGTCCAAGTGAATGTGTTACGGTGGAGGCTCCCGTACCGCCCCAACCCCCCTCCCCCCCCCCCCAAACCACCAGAGGGAGCCGTCACCTGAGTACTAAATCATGTTTGGACTACATTTCCCATAGGGCCATATTTTGGGGCTGATTACTTCATGTCCACCTGTTATCAATTAACTCTTGTGTATATAAACCCCAGCCTGCGATGAACTCATTGCGAAGTCTTGTTTTGCCCCGGCTGACATTTCTGAGCGGTTTCTAATATTGATTGGATCACCTGTTATTACCTGGACTGCTTATTGTTTCTCTGATTGTTTGCTGCGTGCCCTGACCTTGGATTGTTTATTGTTGCTGATTAGCCTAGCCCCTGATATACCTGTTTGCTGTTGTTAACCCTGCCTGTTCAACTACTCTAATAAACTATGCAAATGGATCCTACCGTCTCTGTCTCCACGTTACAGAATGAGTGGTCCAAATTGTGTTATAAGCTCTGGGTAACAACTCATCAATTACGTCATTAACCTTCACATTTGGTAATTCAAGCAAAGCAAGCTTTTCTCCCAGTTTGCTAAGAAAATTGTGCTCTACAACCTCCGATCTCTCACTCTCAGACACAACATCAGAAACTGTAGTTTCCATGGCCATAGCAGGATCTATCATATGGTTTAAATAGGACATTTTTTTATATGTCTGTGAAACATATCATGCGAATGTAAATCTCACCTTAAATGTCCTGTTGCAACCATATGAGCATCAGATCTCCAGACCTGACTGAATATGGCTCTTCAAATGAGACAAAAACTGTGTTATAGTCCCACACTGAACTTCACAAAAGTCTACAAGGCACATACCTGTGCCTGATATTCTTTAGCAGACCTGTGATGTCTGTGTATGTGGGATGTCTAAAGAAAACTTGTGGGCAGTCAGGCACACCACATCTAAATAATGAATTAGGCACATTTCTATGCAATTTTTTTTTTTACTTGATTTTACGTCTCTCATTATTACAGAACTAACAGATAAACACGTTCAACTGCAAAAATCAAAACTTCACATGCTAATATATGCACAGCAACTGTTCTTTTTAATAAACAACTAAAGTACAATTATAAATACCATGCTAGTAATATTAACATAACTAAAACAAAACAATTCATTACAGCATCTTTATCTAATAAATACTTGCTAATTAGCTAATTGGCTTGGCAGTCAAGTGAACCATCATTGTGCTGCAAGATAATTTTATACCGGACAGATATTGAAAATGTAGTAGTACTGTGGCAGCGAGGTCACATGTCCATGATGAAGAAAATATACTCAGCTAATCGTAAATCTGTAATTTTTGACTTATCAAACAAAAGCATTAGCATAAAGCTGGACAGATAATCTTTATCCTTTTTTGCAATGACACAAAATAAAAATAACAGTTATACAATGAAAGATCTTGATGACTGGTGAAAGAGTTACTGGATGTAACAGAATTTCACGTTTTAACTGAAGCATTGTATTTTTAAAAGAATAAATAAAAATATAACAATTGTATACATTATATCCTGTAGCATTTACTGCATAATCTTGTTCCCAGAATTCATAGGAAAATGCAATAACTGTATACCTTAAAAATACATGCAATATCCTTGTAACTGTTAATACTACTGTAAAAATTACAGCAATTAGCATGTTCTCAAAATTCATACTAAAATACAGTAGTCTATTGTAATTATTTACTGTAAAAATTACAGCAATTTTTTACAGTGAGGATAAAAGAATTATTTATCATTTATTTGAAAACAACCAATTCAAATCATCTAATACACATGGAACATTCCTTAACCATAAACTAATTTCAAGTTCCCCCATGCAGCTTTCTGAGGTTTGTCCTTAAAAAACTCTTGTTTTGTTTTGAAATTGTTTTGAAAATTTCTTTATCACTTAGATTCTGTGACAAAATAGCTTTTGCTGTTTTAAGTAGCTCTTAAACAGCTTAAATTGTCATTTTTAATTGTTTTTTATTGGTATTGTTGTTAAAAATAAATCCCAATATATTTTACTATTATTATTATTGGCTGAGAATTATTAATTTAGAACCTGACACATTTTTACTGCTTTCTGTATATGCAGAACATTGTTGTTTTATGGCTATTGTTGTTAAAAATAAACAAGCCACACTAAACCCCAAGTGGGCCCCGCATGGGTTTTTGGTGGGTCAACCCACTGTATGCTTACCCACAGAAAACCCACACAGGCCTTGTGTTTTACCATTTAAAGAATAAATAGAATGGATTATGGCAGTCAGAAGAAATTAATCTTTTTATGGCCAGATATTATGTCATAAATTTGCTTTTTAGTTTATTTCTTTAGAATAAATGCATAAAAAATGAAAAATATATACATTTTGATACTCCAAACTCTGCATGAAAAGTCCGCAAAAGTACTGACAACGGGTATATAAGCTGGGGTCTGAGGTAACTGCCAGCACAGCCGGAGTCGCACTCCGTTCTGAAGACAGGACTTTAATACAAATATCAATTACATTAGAGAGTATTAATAAAACGTATACAAATACAAATCCTAAATAAAATACAAACAGTCTGGGGTAACAGTTACACACAAAATATTCACAAAATAAATAACAACCACTTTATAACACATATAAAAGACAGGACTGTATTAATATAAACACTGGGTTTTGTTACCGTCCACACCTTATTCCAGTTAATTACTCTGAAGTAAAGTTAAGTGTTCTCAGTGGCACTTGAGCTACTCTCTCATACATACAGTCATGTGAAAAAATTAGGACACCCTGTGAAAGCATGTGTATTTTGTAACATTTTTTAATATATGGTTATTTAGTCTCAATTTTAACAATACAGAGAGATTAAAGTAATATAACTAAACAATTAAAACTGAAGAAAAGTCTTGTGTTTTTCTGTAATTCTACAATGTAATGTAATTGTAATGGTGTAAATGTAATTCTACAAAAATGCCTATTTTAACTGAGGAAAAAGATAGGACACCCTAGCCCCTAATATCTAGTGTTACCTCATTTGGCTGAAATAACTGCAGTGAGACGCTTCTTGTAGCCATCTTCCAGTCTCTGACATCGGTCTGAGGAAATTTTACCCCACTCCTCAATGCAGAATTTTTTCAGCTGTGAGATGTTTGAGGGGTTTCTTGCATGTACAGCCCTTTTCAAGTCACCCCACAGCATCTCAATGGGATTCAGATCTGGACTTTGACTCGGCCATTCCAGGATTCTCCATTTCTGCCTTTTCATCCAGTCTTTGGTTGATTTACTAGTATGTTTTGGGTCATTGTCATGTTGCATGGTCCAGTTCCGCTTCAGGACATTATTCCAGAAGTCCTGGTCTTTGTCAACATTCTCTCTGGCAAATGTCAGTCTGGCCTTGATGTTTCTCTCAGAGAGCAAAGGTTTCCTCCTTGCACACCTCCCATGCAAGTTAAACTTGTGCAGTCTCTTTCTGATTGTAGAGGCATGCACTTTTACATCAACAGTAGCCAGAGCCTGCTGTAGGTCCCGAGATGACATTTTAGGGTTTTTGGAGACTTCTTTTAGCATCTTGCGGTCTGCTCTTGGGGTGAACTTGCTGGGGCGACCAGACCTGGGCATGTTGGCAGTTGTTTTGAAAGCCCTCCACTTGTAGACAATCTTCTGGACAGCGGAATGGATGATTACAAAATCTTCTGAGATCTTTTTAAATCCCTTATCAGACTTATAGGATGCTACAATTTTTTTTCTGAAGGCCTCTGACAGCTGAACGTCTGGTGACTTCAATAAAGCTAACCTTAGACAGGTAATGCCGAACTTTTACCAGCACATCTCCTGTCCAGCAAGAGGGGGAAATACATTGGATCACTGCTACACAATATTCAGAAATGGTTACAAAGCCAACTTGCTACCGGCTTTTGGAAAATCGGACCACGCCGCCATTTTCCTCATAAACAAAAGCTTGTACGGGAAGCTCCTGAGAAGCGGGAGGTGAAACGCTGGTCCGCCCAATCAGAGGCTGCGCTACAGGACACGCTTGATGATGTAGACTGGGACATGTTCCGGTCTAGCTCTGCCGACGTCAGTGAGTTTGCGGATGTAACCGTGAGCTTTATTGGTATGCTTGTTGAGAAAGTAACACCCACCATTACAATAAAAACATTCTCAAACCAGAAACCATGGGTCGACAGTACAATCAGGGCAGCAGTGAATGCACCCACAGCAGCGTACAGCGCGGGACTCCTGTCGGAGGACATGAATGACTACAAGTTAAAATGCTACGCCCTCTGACGTGTGGTTAAAACCGTGTAGAGTCTCACTTCCAACTGAACGACTCCAGACACATTTGGCAGGGAGT
Source organism: Chromobotia macracanthus (assembly GCA_036877525.1). NCBI lineage: Eukaryota > Metazoa > Chordata > Actinopteri > Cypriniformes > Botiidae > Chromobotia > Chromobotia macracanthus. The sequence goes on from JAZGTH010000050.1 coordinate 446,312, forward strand.
GAGGACCATCTGCGCTTTTGGAAGCAAACCCTCCATCATGGTTAAAGCTAACTCTTCTCTGGCAAACGAGCTGAACACCTTCTATGCACGTTTTGAAGCGGACCGCCCTGGCGACGTCGGTGGTCTGCCGGTGCGCACTGTGGAGAAGTACAGCAATGTCAGTGAGGACATTGCGCGCCATCGTGATGGAGGACAAGGTTCGTAAAGCTCATCAGCGTGTGGCATTCCAGTATGTGTATTGAGAACATGTGCTGATCAGCTGGCTGGTTTGTTTACATCAATCTTCAGTAAATACCCTTGACCAGTCAATTGTCCCTACCTGCTTCAAAAAATCCGTCATTATTCCATTGCCAAAAAACAACATGCCCTCCTGCCTAAATGATTATCGACCCGTGGCACTCACCTCACTAATCATGAAAGTCTTTGAGAGGCTTATCAACATCATCTGCTCCTCCATCACTCACAACATTGACCCCCTCCAGTTCGCCTATCGGCCCAATAGGTCTACTGACGATGCTGTTTCCCACATTCTCCATGCCACTCTCACACATACAGACAGCAATAAAGGAAATTACGTGAGACTGCTGTTCATAGACTACAGCTCAGCCTTCAACACCATAATCCCTCTTAGACTGGTCTTCAAACTGGGATCTAGGACTGAATTCCCACCTCTGCGAATGGGTTCTGGACTTCCTTTCATGCAGATCTCAGGTAGTGAGGGTGGGTCAGAACACCTCCAACATCATCACCCTGAGTACAGGAGCCCCACAAGGTTGCGTTCTCAGTCCCCTGCTCTACTCACTGTATACATATGACTGCGTATCCTCTCACGACTCCACATCTATCATCAAGTTTGCAGATGATACAGTGGTGATGGGCCTCATCTCCAACAACGATGATTCTGCCTTCCATGATGAAGTGGAGAAATTAACATTATGTGGAGAAATTAACATACTGTCTAACATTAAAGTGGAGAAATTAAAATACTGTCTCTCTCTGAATGTCAGTAAAACCAAAGAAATTGTTGTTAATTTTAGGAGGGGAGGCAGCAGTGGACCTACTCCCCAGTAATCATCAATGGGACCCCTGTGGATAAAGTGAGCAGTTATAAATACCTCGATGTGAACATCTCGGAGGAACATCTCGGAGGATTTAACATGGTCCGACCACATCCATATGTCATCAAAAAATACTGAGGAAATTCAGTGTTTCCCCTAGGATCCTGAAAACTTTCTACATTGGGGGTGTAGAAAGTGTATTGACTCCCCTCATCATGGCATCTCATCATGGTATGGAAACATATCAGTCAAAGATCGTTAAGCTCTTCAGAGAGTGGTGCGCTCAGCTGAGCGTATCTCCAGAACGGATCTCCCTTCTTTGGATCACATATACACCAGGCGATGCAAAGCTAGGGCTATTACAACCCCAAATCAGAAAAAGTTGGGACAGTATGGAAAACACAAATAAAAAAAGAAAGTAGTGATTTCTAAATTTACTTTGACTTGTGTTTCATTGCAGACAATACAACAGCACATTATTTAATGTGTTCCTCATGATTTTTATTGTTTTTTCTTCAAAAAAACAAAATTCCTATTTTGGTTCTTGCAACACATTTAAAAAAAAGTTGGAACAGTAAAGCATTTACCACTTTGTAATGTTGCCATTCCTTTTCACAACACTTAAAAGACATTTAGGGACTGAAGACACCAAGTGAAGAAGTGTTTCAGGTGTAATTTTGTCCCATTCTTGCTGCAAACAAGTCTTAAGGTGGGCAACAGTACAGGGTCTTCGTTGTCGCATTTTGTGCTTCAAAATGTGCATATTGTGCTCCAAAATCTCTATGTACTTTTCAGCATTAATGGTGCCATCACAGAAGTGCAAGTTACCTTTACCAAGGGCACTGACACAATCCCATACCATGACAGACCCTGGCTTTTGGACTTGTTGCTGATAACAGTCTGGATGATCCTTTTCTTCTTTGGTCCGGAGCAGACGGCGTCCATTTCTCCTAAAAAATGCCTGAAATACTGATTCATCTGACCACAGTACACGTTTCCACTGTGTGATGGTCCATCCCAGATGCCTCCAAGCCCAGAGAAGTCGACGGCACTTCTGGACACTGTTAACATAGGGCTTCCTTTTGGCACAGTACAGTTTTAACTGGCATTTGTGGATGTAACTACGTATTGTGGTACTTGACAAAGGTTTGCCAAAGTAGTCCTGAGCCCATGTGGTGATATTGCTTATAGATGAATGATGATTCTTCATGCTGCGAAGGCATGTAGAGGCGATCTCAAGTTCAAGTTCAAGTTGAGCTTTATTGTCATTCCGCTATATGTGGGGACATACAGTGGAACGAAATGTTGTGCCTCACAGGACCACGGTGCTACATAAATACAGACACACAACAATGACGTGAAACAGTATAAATCTAAACACAAATACTAACAGAATTAGATTATAAATATACTATATATAAAGTTGCCTATACATAAACTATTAAATACAAACTATACAAATGTTTCACATAAATATTGCACGAGAAAAAAGAAAGTCAAGCACTGTTCCTGGCTGGAGAACAGTGCAAGATGATCTGTAGTGCATGGGCTTGTAAACATACATATGTTATTAGTCTTTTTTGTGGGATTATGTACCCTCGGTTGTAAAAAGTGACTAGTGCACATAGAGGAGAGTGTGTTACTACAGGTGGTCTGTGCGGCCTACTCACCTGTGTGTAGCACACTCAGAATTGCACAAGGGAGAAGAAAAAAAAAATATATATATATATATTTAAGAGGTATGAGGTTTTTCAGAGGGGGCCGAGTTCAGGGCTCTCACAGCCTGGGGGAAAAAACTGTTGAGCAGTCTGGCAGTGCAGGCTCTGATGCTCCGGTACCGTTTTCCTGACGGCAGGAGCTGGAAGAGACTGTGTGAGGGATGGGTGGGGTCCTTTACGATGCTGGTGGCTTTGTTGGAGCATCATGAAAGGAAAATGTCCAGGATGGAGGGGAGAGGGGCACCGATGATCTTTGCAGCTGTGTTCACTGTCCGCTGCAGGGTCTTGCGGTCTGCGGCGCTGCAGTTCCCATACCAGACATTGATGCAGCTGGTCAGCACACTCTCAATGGTTCCCCTGTAGAACATGGTGAGGATTGGTGGAGGGAGACTTGCTCTTTTCAGCCGGCGGAGAAAGTGTAGGCGCTGTTGTGCCTTTTTGGAGAGTGACGTGGTGTTGGGGGTCCAGGTGAGATCCTCTGTGATGTGCACCCCCAGGAATTTAGTGCTGCTGACTCTCTCCACAGTCGAGCTGTCGATGGTCAGTGGGGGGTGGTCAGTGGAGTTTCTCCTGAGGTCCATCACAACCTCCTTTGTCTTCTCCACATTAAGGGACAGGTTGTTCATGCCACACCATGCCGCTAGCTGTGCCACTTCCTCTCTGTAGTGCGTTTCATGGTTGTGGACTTGAGACACATGGGGACGACTGCCTGGCTCAGCGAGATGTTGAAGATATCTGTTAGGACATCTGTCAGCTGTGCAGCACAGTCTCTCAGTACACGGCCAGGTATGTTGTCAGGACCCGTAGCCTTGCGTGGGTTAATCCTAGACAGGGTCTTCCTCACTACGGCTGGAGACAGACAGAGCGCCTGGTCGGTGGGAGGTGTGGGCAGTTTTTGTGCAGGTGTGTCATTCTGCATTTCAAACCATGAATAAAACTGGTTAAGTGCGTCTGGAAGGGATGTGTCGTCATCACAGGCCTGTGGCAGGGGCTTGTAGTCAGTGATGGTCTGAATGCCTCGCCACAGGCTCTGTGAGTCTCTGCTGTCTGTGAAGTGGTTATTGATTTTTTGTGCATATAACCGTTTTGCATTCTTGATGCCACAGGACAGGTTGGCTCTTGCTGTTTTTAGGGCTGCTTTATCTCCTGATCTGAATGCCTCATCTCTGGTCTTTAGCAGCCCACGAACCTTTGCTGTCATCCACGGCTTCTGGTTGGCACGTGTGGTGATGGTCTTTGTGACTGTCACATCATCAATGCACTTCTTGATATATGCACTCACTGTTTCAGTGTACTCATGCAGGTCGGTGCTGTTGTTGTAGGTGGCTGCCTCTTTAAACATGCTCCAGTCTGTAGTCTGAAAGCAGTCCTGCAGTGCTGAGGTAGCATCATCCGGCCAGACTGTGATGAGTTTTGAACCGGTTTGGTGAGTTTCAACAGTGGATTGTATGCTGGGATTAGCATAACAGAGATGTGATCGGAGTACCCGAGGTGGGGGCGGGGTTCAGCCCTGTACGAGTCTTTCTGTGTTGTGTAAACAAAGTCCAGTGTGTTATTTCCCCTTGTAGCAAAGTTCACATGTTGGTAGAACTTTGGCAAGACTGTCTTTAAGTTTGCGTGGTTAAAATCCCCGGCTATGATGAAAATGCCGTCGGGGTTGTTTGTTTGTTGATCGCTGATGGTGCTGTACAGCTCGCGAAGGGCGTTCTTAGCGTTTGCACATGGGGGGATGTAAACTGCGCCAATAACAATGGCCGTGAACTCCCGCGGCAGATAGAACGGTCTGCACTTCACAAACATAACCTCCACCAGCGACGAACAGTGTTTAGTCACTACCGCAGCATTATTACACCATTCTTTGTTGATGTACACACACAAGCCGCCCCCGCAAGTCTTACCAGACAGTAATGAATCCCTGTCCGCTCGGTAGCAGGTTAGTCCATGCAGCTGAATGGCGGAGTCCGGTATGTTGTCGTTTAGCCATGTTTCAGTGAAAACAAACACACAACAATCCCTTGACTCATGCTGTGTAGACCGACTGAGTTGAATTAAGTCCAGTTTATTTACCAATGAGCGAACGTTTGCGAGCGTTAATGATGGGATCGCTGGTCTGGTGGGGTTAGCCCTTAGCCTAGCTCGTACACCCCCGCGCTTGCCACGTTTCTGTCCCCTCTCACAGCGCCGGCGCCGTCGGCTTGTGCGGGTAGCATCAGTGGACGGGGCCGCGGTCTCAGGGTTCGGCTTCAGCAGCAGGCAGAGGCCTTGTAGCTTCTCGGTAGTCGCCGGCGAAAGCTGATGTTTGTACGCACTACCGATTTCCAAAAGGCTCTGGCGATCATATTTGTGTTTCCGAGCATTTATCTGATGATTTTGCGGAGAAATTGCGCCCTCTTGCTGCGCTTCTACTTTCTTGTGCACCATTTGTGATGTCCCCTCCCCCGGCCACTGGCATCAGGCGATGCTGAGGGCTGGAGGCCTGCTCCTCGCAGCAAGCCGAGATTGCGTAGCGTCTCCAGCAGATCATTTTGCAGAGTAGCTGTAGTGTTATTTCTGAAGTTTATAAGTGTCTGGCGGTGGTATACACGAACGCCGAGAGTACCGTTGTCCATGTGCCTTTAAAAGTCGGGCTAAAAACAAAAATAGCACCATTTTGTGTCCAGAGTGGCCGCTACACGCTACTGTCACGCCGGCATCTTGGATCGAGCCTTGGACTCATGCCAATGAAATCATGTTATCATGAACAAGACTGGATAGGTTTTATGTTTTTAAACATCATGGTAGTATTGTTAAGAGTTCTTTTATTACCCCATCATGTCTTTCAGATCATAAAATGGTGCAGTGCTGTATCTTTTTAAATTATTAACCCAAGGAGTGCTTATTGGCATTTAAATACCACTTTATTGAGTGATAAGTGCTTTAAAGAGAGTTTTAAAATTTTTGGGATGTTTTTAAAACTACAAAAAATTATTTTAGAACACTACATTTTGAGATTTTGGGAAAGTCCAGATAAAACAGTTTTGTCAACAATACTCTCAGAATGTTAGTAAGTGAAAGTGACATATTTGTCAGATATGGTAACCCATACCCGAAATGTGACTTCTGCATTAAACCCATCACTGGTGAGGAGTGAACACTGTGAACAAACACAACTGGGGGTTAGGTGCCTTGCTGAGAGGCACTTCAGTTGCTAACCTTCTGATTACAAGACTCACCAGTAGGCCACAACTGCCCCTTGAGAGGTTGCCCTGACTTTGAACACCTTAGAGACTGATATTTTGCAAGAAATGGCTCACTTGCCTGGAAATCAAAGTGATGTGGAGTGTCTCATAAAAAGTAAGACTCAATTATCTGACCTATTTGGGGTTAAAACACAGGGTGCTCTGGTAAGGTCACATTTTAAAGTGTAAATGAGATGGATGTACCATCAAAGTTCTTTTTCAGTTTGGAAAGGAAAAATGGACAGAACAGGGTCATTCATGCTTTAAATTCTGAATCTGGAGCATGAACTGGGTCCAGATTATAGGGATGACAGTGATTTTTTTGATAATCTTCCTCAAGTGTCAGAGGAAGTCAACAGAAAGATTTCAGGTTCTTTGACCATAGGGGAACTGTAAAAAGCCCTCCAAGGTATGGGAGTTGGTAAAGCACCAAGGATTGATGCTCTGCCAGTTGACTTTAATAAGTCATTTTGGTCAGAGCTCAGAGAAGACTTGCTGGAGGCACTAAATGGCAGAGGGATACTACCATTGAGTTGCCGCAGAGCAGTCTTAACTCTCCTACCAAAAAAGGTGACCTAATGGACATCAAGTGCTGGTAGAAAGTCTCCCTCCTGTGTAGTGACTACAAGCTGCTTTCTAAAGTTTTAGCTAATCGTTTGGCAGGGGTCATGGACCAGGTCATACATCCTTAACAGACAAACTATGTCCCTAGTAGGTCAATGTTTAATAATGTCTCCCTGATTAGAGATCTTCTTGATGTCTCTAAGATGTTAAATTTAGACTATGGTTTAATATCATTGGATCAAGAGAAAGCCTTTCTTGCCTTCATGCCTTATTTTATGTAGCCTTGCAGGATTGGGGCTGGATAAACCACCTTTTTAATGGATAATATAAAACTGGATACATACAAGTTTCCAGTTTTTTATAAGAATGTTTTTAAAATTTGGAATCTTTTTGTTGTCCAACGAACAGAAAACTCACATTCTCTTTTTTGGTTACTAGAGGAGCCTTTAATCTTTGCCTTTCGGTTGGACTTAATGGACAGTACAGTTTTTCCTGGACTTAGTAGGTTGCTGACTGAACACAACATTTTACTCTGAGTCAGCTCCTGAATATTGTAAGACTGGATTTTAAGAATGAAGCAGCATTAGCTTAACACTTGGGAATCAGGTCCATTTTGGTTACCCATTTGCTCATGAAATGGAAATAGATAAACTGCCCTGAAATAGATTTGTTAAGAGAGTTTTGTGTAGGTTCCTGTGTTTCTAATCCCAAAGACTCTTTTCCTGTTTTTTTTTTGTCTGTAAATTCTGAAAGGATTATTTACCCTTTCATTAAAAGTGTTGCGTCTTTGTGTAAAGACTTTTTTCAAGTACTAGTAAATCTTTGTACAATCCTTGTCTTGGCTTTTAACAAAAAGGGTTTAAATGGAAAAGTTGATACTTCCTGGCATGTTTTTTTAAAACTGGATGAAAGCACAAAACCTGAGTGGAGATCCTTATATAAACCACCACTGACCAAGAAAGCAGGTGATTTACAATGGAAAATACTTCATGGTGCTGTTGCAGTTATTGCTTTTATTGTTTAGTTTAGATTTTTTTAGTTTTACACCCTGAAGTTGCCTCTACATGTCCTTTTTGTTCCAACAGAGAAATCATTCATGCTTCAATTAATTGTTGTATGTTGCAACATTTATTCCTAGTTTTAAATAATATTTTTAGGAGTTGTAATGAGGCTTTTTCTCTGAAGATGTTTATTTTGGGGTTCAGATATGTGAACAAAAAAGATTTGTTTGTCAACTTCTAATTTTGTTCTAGGCCAAGCGAAACTGGCCATCTATGTTAGTAGTAAAAAGAAAATGGAACAAAATATAAATCTGAACGTAGTAGCATTGTTGTCTAACTTGGTGAAATCAAGTTTGATTTTTTTAATTTAAAGTCTATTGATGATTTTGTCACATTTGAATGTATTTGGTATTGTAATGAGGCTCTGTGCTCTGTTTTGGAGGGTGATCTTTATGCATATTTTGTGATTTTTTTTTTTAATACAGTGTTGTAGGAGTATATGGTGAGTTTTTTGTAATATGTTTCATGTTATGCCCCCTCGTGGGTGTTTTGGTTTAAATAAAGTTAATTTTAAAAGTCTTTATCCTCCCCAGGAAGGGCAAACCCTCCTGCAGTATGCGGCAGAGGCGCTGAAGGAAGACTATGTTATGGCCGGCCTCGACCACCATCCACCATTTAAGGAGCGTCATTGACTGGTCATTCTGCCCTTCTTCCAAGAAGAAGAAGCAGAAGTCTGCTCTTCCCCCAGGGTCTGTGTCCGCGGCTCCTGTCTGTGTTCCGACGGCGGTGTCCGCGCCTCCTGTCTGTGTCCTGGCGACGGCGCCCGCTCCTCCAGTCTGTGTCTCGGCGGCGGTGTCCGCTCCTCCAGTCTGTGTCCGTGCCGTTCCTGCATTTGTTAATCCTGTGTTTTTGATTTCTGTTATGGTGCCCTTTTTGCTTAATGTTCTCCCCATCTTGTGTCATGTCTTGTTCCTGTCCTGTGTTGTCCTCCAGTCTGTCTGTCTGCCTGTAGTTTAATCTGTTTGGTCTGTCTTGTCTGCCTGTTTTGTCTATTCTGTCTGCCTGGCTTTGTCTGTCTGTCTTGGTCCTGCTTGCCCGCCAGTCTTGTCTATCTTGGTCCTGTCTGCCCCCCAGTCCTGTCTGCTCTGGTCTGTCTGTCCTGCTCGGTCTATCTGGTCTGTTAACCAGCTCAGTCCATCTGGTCTATCTGCCCTGCCTAGTCTGTCTGTCCTGTCCTGCTTGGTCCGTCTGGACTGTTTGCCAGCTCTGTCCATCTGTCTGCCTGGTCTGCCTGGCTTAATCGCCTGGTCTGACCGGTCTGTCTGCCCTGTCTGCCCTGTCTGGTCAGCCTGCCTGGTCTGTCCATCAGGTCTTCCTGCTTGGGCCGTCGGGTCTTGCTGCTCGGCCCGTCTAGTCTGTCTCCTGGGTCTGCCTAGGTCTGCCTAGGTCTGTTTCTCGGCCTAGGTCTGTCTGCCTAGTCTGTCTGTCCTGTTGATCTGTCTGTCTAAGTGGTCTGTTCTGTCTTGTTTGTCTGTTTTGGGACGCCCGGTGTGCGTCCCTTTGGGGGGGGGGGGGGATATGTCAGGGTCCTTGCTTTCTGTTGTGAGTCCTTCTAGATTATCTTGCCAGGATCCTGACATCCCTGTGTTCTGTGTCAGAGCATGTTTTTAGATCTTGACTCCTTCTAGTCTTGGTTCTTGTTTCTTGGAGTCAGGATCTGAACTCATGCTTTGGGTCCTTGTTTCTTGTGGAAGCAGACAAGCAGGACCTATTTTAGTCTGTTCTAACGCTGTCTGCATCTGGGTTCGTCTCCCGTGACCGTGACAATTACCTGTACCCAGATATCCTCATTTGTTTGTCATCAAAGGTCCAGTGGATAACACACTTTGTGTAATTATGAGTTTTGACAGCTCCAGGGCTTTTGTTACAACTACAGATTATACTGTTTATTGTTTAAAAAACAATACAATTATAACAATATAGTTTATTTATTATCACCATGTAAATACGCTCCAATTCTGATTTTCAATTTCATACTAAACCTATCCACTTTCCATCATGGCAGCAGGGGCAGACTGGCCATCTGGCAGGCAGGGCATTTTTCTGCTGGGCCAACATACTTTTTGAGCCAATGCATCTTTTACTATTTTAGTCTGATCATCCCATACAATTTGTATATCAGCAGCCCATTCTTTTTCTGCTTAATTCATTGATTAGACAGACCAGCCCATGAGACATTTAATCAGCTTCCATTGGTTCTTTTCTTAATTGACATTGGGCTGGCCCAAAATGTGTCAAAATAGCATGTTTTCTTCTGCAGCAGAACCTCCATCAGCTCCTGTGACTGATGATGATGATAGTGGTGGTTGTGGCGGTGGCACTGGCAGCACCGGCATGCACAGTGAGGACGATGAGGAGAGGTAGAGAGATGAGGGAGAAGTGAATGTAGTGCCTGTGGTAAGCAGAACTGCTTTCAAAATACTTAGGTGAGAGAGAGAGAGAGAGAGAGAGAGAGAGAGAGAGAGAGAGAGAGAGAGAGAGAGAGAGAGAGAGAGAGAGAGAGAGAGAGAGAGAGAGAGAGAGAGAGAGAGAGAGAGAGAGAGAGAGAGAGAGAGAGAGAGAGAGAGAGAGAGAGAGAGAGAGAGGAAAGTGTCAGTGAGAGAGAGAGAGAGCAGGGACTCCCTGACTATCCAGTGCTATAGTATGAAAACAATTATCATCTGATCAGCAATTTATCATGTCTCCTCTTTCTTCTTCAGACACACAGGCTCACACAAGATGGATGTCTAGCCTGTTTTAGGATTCATCAGTGTGAATTATACACACTGATGTATTGTATTAATAAATTACAACAATTAACAATTAATTAGAACCTAGAAGTATTTAATGTGTTAACTCCCAGTCTTTCCTACGTATTATATGGCTTTAGTACTTTTATAGAATGATCAAATGTTATGGGCTGGTCTGGGCCAAAATGCCAGGGCTGACTGTTTTTGTCCCAGTCCAGCCTTGCATGGCAGGATAGAAGAATTAGGTATTTTATTATCAAGTTTAAGTATTAATATGTATATTTATTGTAGATTTAATTTTTATGGATTTATTATGTTTAAGTATTATTATCATTGTTGTTATTGTTATTTTATGTTATTATGTTAATTATGTTACTATGTTATTCAAGTGAAAGAACTTAATATTAGGTATGTTTTTTTCTTCCAATATAATAAGATTATTGTTTGTGTGTACGTGACAATTGATTTATTAAAGGTAATATTGTATCATATTGTATTACTACTGTGTAAAATAAATATTAAAATACTTTCAGAGAACATCTCTGCTGTTACAAAATGGTTTATTACATTGTTAGGCATAGTTGTGCTTCAATACATATATATGTATGTATGTATATATGTATATGCAAGTTATTTATATCTTTTGTTGTAGTGTCAGTACGAATTATAAGATGATATTTCCAAATATTCTTTTTGCCATTAATTGTAATAATCCAGTGAGAGTTTTGTATGCACAAGGAGTGCATAGGTGGCGGTGGCTCCTGCAATATGGCCTCGGGGTCAGCGTCCCGGTGGAAAGGTTTGAGGAGTGACACATGGAAAGAAGGAGAGATGCGGTAGTCAGCAGGAAGCTCTAATTGGTAAGTGACCTCATTAATCTGTCTTATGATTTTAAATGGGCCAACATACCTGGGAGAGAGCTTCCTGCTCGGCAGACGTAGCTTGAGATCCCTCGTGGAGAGCCAAACCCTTTGTCCAGGTTCGTATGGAGGGTGTGGGCGACGGTGACGGTTAGCGTTAATTTCCTGCCTCCTCACAGCGCGTTGAAGCCGCACATGGGCACTGTCCCACACCCTCTCACTGTTACGAATCCAGTCGTTAACAGCAGGCACAGACGATGGTTCTCCTGACCACGGGATCTCTTGGTTCAGCCTCTCCACCTGACCGTTTGACTGCGGATGATAGCCAGAGGTTAAACTCACATTGATATCTAAAAGGTTACAAAAGGATTTCCAAACCTGAGAGGTGAACTGAGTTCCTCGATCTGATACAATGTCTTCAGGTAGACCATAGTTTCGAAAGACATGGTGGAACATGGCTTGAGCAGTCTCCATGGCAGTAGGTAATCCTTTTAATGGAACCAGACGACAGGCTTTGGAGACGCGGTCGACGATGACCAGGATTGTGGTGTAACCATCAGACAGGGGTAAATCAGTGATGAAGTCGATGGAGAGGTGAGACCAAGGTCGTTGGAGAATCGGGAGAGGCTGTAGAAGTCCCGTCGGCAGGTCCCTGGGAGTCTTGGACTGGGCACAGATGGAGCAAGACTTGACATAATTGGCCACATCTTTGGTCATTGAAAGCCACCAGAAGGAATTCTGCACAAGTTTAAGGGTTCGTGAAATGCCGGGATGTCCCGTGCTGAGTGATGTGTGGACCCACTGGATGACCCGGTGACGTAGTGTCTGGGGAACATATTGTTTGGAAGGGGGGCAGTTCGGTGGTGATGGTTCTGTGAGGACGGCCTGGTGAATTTCCTCCATTATGTCCCAGTTGACCGGAGCAACAAACAAGGCTGGATTTAGGATAGGTTCAGGATTGTAGTTCTGTCGTGGGGGATCATGGCGCCTGGATAGTGCATCTGCCTTGCTATTCTTGGAGCCTGGATGATAAGTGACTGTAAAATGGAATCGTGAAAAGAACAGAGACCATCTTGCCTGGCGTGAATTCAGACGTCGAGCAGACTTGACATACTCAAGGTTCTTATGGTCCGTGATAACTTGAAAAGGATGAACTGCCCCCTCGAGCCAATGTCTCCATTCTTCCATGGCAGCCTTCATTGACAGAAGCTCTTTGTTTCCCACATCATAATTAAACTCAGCAGGGGTTAGCTTCCGAGAGAAGAAGGCACACGGGAAAAGCTTGGGAGGTTGTCCGTGACGTTGAGAGAGCACGGCTCCAATCCCGCAGTCAGAAGCATCGACCTCCACAATGAAGGGGAGTTCTGGATCTGGATGTTTTAGGATGGGGGCCGTCGTGAAGCTGGTCTTGAGCTTTTGGAAGGCTGCATTGGCGGAAGCGTTCCATGACAACTTCTTGGGTTTTCCCTTGAGTAATGAGGTGAGAGGTGCAGCAATAGAGCTGTAGTTCCTAATGAAGCGTCGATAGAAGTTAGCAAAGCCCAGGAACCTCTGCAATTCTTTCAACGTGGAGGGCTGCGGCCACTCAGTGATGGCGGTTACCTTAGAAGCATCCATTTCAACGCCCTGGTGGCTGATGTTGTACCCCAGGAATGTTGTCTGCTTCACATGAAACTCACATTTTTCAGTCTTGACATAGAGTTGGTGATTGAGAAGCTTGGAAAGAACACTCTTGACGTGAGTGACATGATCCTCTTCATTCAGGGAATAGATTAGGATGCCATCAAGATATGCGATGACATACTTGTGGAGGACATCTTTGAAGACTTCATTTATGAAGGATTGGAAGACGGCTGGGGCATTGGCAAGGCCAAAGGCATAACCAGGTATTCGTAGTGCCCCCTGGTGGTGAGAAAAGCTGTCTTCCACTCATCTCCGTCCCTGATGCGTATCAGGTTATAAGCGTTTCTCAAGTCAAGTTTGGTAAAAATTTTGGCCTTCCTGAGTTGTTCTAGGGCAGAAGGGACTAGAGGCAGTGGATACCTGAATTTAACAGTGACATTGAGGCCTCTGTAGTCGATGCACGGACGCAGACCCCCATCCTTCTTCTCCATGAAGAAGAAGCCGGCTGCAGCGGGAGAAGTAGAAGGACGGATAAAGCCAGCTTCCAGAGCCTCCTTGATGTAGTCCTCCATAGCCTGTGCTTCTTGGCGTGACAGCGGGTAGACTTTGCTTTTGGGAGGACACATGTTGGGAAGAAGGTCTATAGCACAGTCCCAGTGCCGATGTGGTGGTAACTGTGTGGCTTTAACCTTGCTGAAGACCTCCAAAAGCTTGTTATAAACCTTGGGGATCTTTGGTTGGGTCAGGCTCGGAGGGCTCCACATGCTTGTGGACAGACATGGACTGGACTGCTTAAGGGTTAGACAGTGACTAAAACAGAATGGAGACCAGTGGGTCAGCTCACCCGTGCGCCAGGAGATGTGGGGATCGTGGCAACTTAGCCATGGAATTCCTAAAATTTTTTCATATTTGGGTGAGTCGATCAGATATAGAGAGATGTTCTCTTCATGAAAAACCCCAATTTGCATTTTCAGTGGTCGGGTCTGTTCCAGAACTCCTCCTTTGATGGGTTGGTTATTGACAGCCGTAATACTGATAGGTGGAAAGCATGGAATGGTGGGTAGTTGATGTTTCCGGGCGATGTCCGAGTTGATGAGGTTGAGAGCGGCGCCAGAATCTACTAATGCTGTCAACATAAGAGAACCACTTTCAGTAGAAATCTGTACGGGTAATGTGAAGACTTTAAATGGATTTTGTGAAAAGGTGTCCACATTCACCCGGTCTTGTGCTGTGAGGGACCTCCGGGTTTTTTGAGGACACTGTGACTTATGATGACCTGGTTCACCACAATAAAAGCAGAGGTTGTTGATGACCCTTCGTCTACGCTCGTCCTCAGACAGCCTGGTAGATCCTACTTGCATGGGCTCGGTAACACATGGTGCCTCAGGACTCCGAAGTGCAGGTCGTGACATAAGGTGGGATGCATGCGCTTGCTTGGGTTTAGTTGAGTTCCTGAGCAAATTATCAATCTTAACAGTCATGTTAACAAAGTCATTGAAAGAAGATTCCTCACCTCGACATGCCATCTCCAACTGCAATTGGGGACATAGGCTTTCCCGAAACACCCCTTTAAGTGCAGCATCATTCCATCCACTCTGAGCTGCAAGAGTCCTGAATTCGACTGCGTGCTCTGCTGCACTATGTGAGCCTTGAGAAAGGTGTAAAAGACGAGACGAAACATCCTGATCCCCAGCAGGATATTCAAATACTTCTCGGAGTTGTTGCAAAAACTACTCAGGTGAAGATCTAAACTGTTCGTCCGTCTTCCAAACCGCAGCAGCCCAATCAATAGCCTTGCCAGATAATAGTGACATGATAAAAGAGCATTGATCAGAACTAGCATGAGACTGATCCCCCAACGATTCCAAATAAGTGCGTACTTGTCGAATGAACCCTTTACACCGTTCTGCAGAACCATCAAACTTATCGGGAAGAGCAAGTCTTACCGTGCTCGACGTGGTGGAAGGAGGAGAGCAAAGTCGCTGGAACAGTAGTTCATTCGATGCCTGTAAGTGAGCTAGCTGTTCGTGGTAGCTGCGTAATAGTTCTCCCTGGTAGACAAATGCAGCTTGCAGCTGTGAAACATCCGCTGGATTGAGGGTAGGCGAAGTATTCTGTAAGGGGGCTGAGGCAGAAGCTGAAGCAGGATCCAGTTGCGGATGTTTATTGGGGTTATCCATAATCAAAGTCGAAAGTACAGGCAAAGTGTCGTAATAAACATAGACAGTCCAACCAGGTGTCAAACAAAGGGGCAAGGCAAAAATCAGAAAACGAGAACCAAACAATAGGTAAAACACAGGAAAGCAGGCAGTAAAAGAGAATGCTCAGTAGTCAGGTGTAAAGCTGGCAATACATCGCAACGTGGCCATGTGGCAGCAAGGTTTATATAGATGCCAAACAGGAAGTAAGTTCAGAGTTCAAAGTTCAGAGTTCAGCAGAGGGAGCATGAGCAGTCAGTATTCCGGTGAGGGCTCCCTCTGCTGGCGTGATGTTACAACAATGGAAACTTTCTCATATATATTGTCTCTCAGTACATGAAGTGGCTCACCTACTTTGCAGATCCTCTGCCTCGATTCCAATGGCAGCTGCATGCTCAGATGATGGGCCAGACGCAGCTTCCATTTCCTCCACTATGTGACTATAGTCCCATCTACCTGATCTGGGATTTTTGTGAATCACGGCTCCAGCAGCACCTACTAAACAAAACCTTATCTGCACAGTCTTTGTCCTATCAGACCAATGGTTAGCCTTTTATATATATATATATATATATATATATATATATATATATATATATATATATATATATATATATAGTATAATTTGCAGTATATTGGCTGACAATGTATGTGTCAGCAATGTTGTTTCTGTACTTGTAATGTAATCAACATCATATAATAGTTAAATATTATTTAATTATTGAACCACAATTATTACATACAATTGTAACTGTATTACTTTAAAATAAAAACACTTTTCAAACAGTTGTTTCAAAGTTAATATGAGTTGCATAATTAGTGGTGCTTCGCTTGGCTTAGTAAGCAGCAACAAATGGTGACATTTCAACGTCATAGCCACACCCTAGCAACCAGTTACAGTACCCTAGCAACCATATAATAAAACTAATAAGCCATACTTCAGCATTACATTTACTCATTTAGCAGACTTTCTTTTTGTTTCCTGACTTTCTCTTGACACAGTTCTGGCCATGTGGGTGTGAAAGTGTGAAAAGTTTTGTGAAGGGTAAATAACTGTTTATGGTGTGTGTTGACTGTAGTAAGAGATGCGTTCCGTTTGTAGCGTTTACACTTCAGACACAAAATAAAAGCGTATGATCTTTGGGTTTCCATTTTATCTTAATGTGTCTTCATCTAGCTTCTGATTACAGGACATACCACAACTTGTTTTTCCGGACTGGGGGGAGTGTGTGTTGTACAGTTCAAATGTGTTTGTATCGTTACCTCCCAAGGTTTCCTACAAATGGTTTTATAGCGGTTGTTAAAACAAAGAATAAGCGTTATTCAATCCATTCTGACTTCTGGCTTGGGAAGTTTTTCTATTCAGAGTGACAAACGTCCTTAATACAATTGTTAATAATTGAATGCTTTCACTGGCTCTCTAGATAATCACAGAATGACATATTGACAAAAGTACAAAATGCTTTAGCATTCTGAGTCATGATCTACTTTTCCGATTCTAGTTTCCTGATTAAAGACAAGCCTCCAACTCCAACTTGAATAGCCTTAATGTGTACTGACACCCATACTGACTCCCTCCACTTCCACTGAGCTTCATGCCTCAGATAAAGGGTCTTTCACATAAATACTTAAAAACATCTTTTCAATACTAAATACTAAATTAACTAATAAATACTAAAAAACATCTTGTCATGTACATTTTTTCAAATGGAAAACAGAAAACGTGTACACAATCTTACATTTTTTTTTATATTTGTGTTTACTTTTAGAATATATATCTGAAGATAAATCTGTATAAGGCTGCAAATACTAATTTTAATATTGAATAATTAAAAAAAAGAGATATACTGATACCATAATCATAGTTTTAAATATACAGATTGTTTAGCTTTGTTTTAATTTAAACACCTATGTTCATCTGCCTGACATAGGGGGATAAGAAAATCCTGTGTGTGTTTGAGTGTACAGGTGCTGTGTCTAGATGTTCATAGCATCAGACCTCAGATAAACCCTCAGTCCTTTTGGTGACTCCTTGTGTTGTGAACTTTACGTTCAGAACAACATAAACTCTTTGTGTAGTTCTACAATAAATGTTTCATCACTTTAGACGGTTTCTTAGTTAAATCTGTGTAAGAGTTTGCAAAGACTATTTTAAAATATAAAAATAACGATACAACCATCATAATCCTGTTTTAAAATATGGGATGTTTTGTATCATTTTAAATTGAAACAATGACACCCTCATTCTGGAAAAAACATTTAGCCAGACAATCTCACGCATCTAATTTAACATTGACTGTGTTTATGTTATTGGTTGTCTTTGGATGTCAGAGTTTTTGTGTTTAGCGAGTTTCTGGGTGTCCACCTCTTATAGACACATTCACTTTTCACAGTTCACCTCTGAGTCATTCAACAAAGGTTGCTTAAACTTCTGTCATAGGCTACGTGTTAGAGTTCTGTGTATCATCTGGTGACATCTCAACAACGGTTCAGAGAAACTGAAGTAGTACTGTGGAAAATGTCTTTCCAGCCTAACAGTCAGTGTGCTTCCATTTGTATGTTATGTATTTGTAAGAATATACATTAAAAAGTGTTTGTGTGTCACTGTGGTATTTAAAATGACGTTTAAAAACTGTTTTGTGTAGCGTCCCAGGTAGATCAAACAACATTTTTCCATTAAAACTAAGAACTGAATGAACAGGGTATGTTTTTGACTCAGAGTAGTTATTGGATACATTATATTTTCTGACACAAAGTAACAGAGGATAATAATAATAGTTGCCTCTCTGTCTATTGTCTGGCTATAATAAGAAGTCCCCTCTGTATGTATCTGAAAACCAGCTGTAGCCTTTCTATGTGTGTAGCTGATAATCTTTTTATTTTCAGATAGAGGTGGTTGTGAGGTGGTTCATGTAAACCCTCTAAAATACAGGTAAGCAGCAAAATGTAATTACATTTATGGGTTTCTAAGAACACCTATATCTAGTTTAACCCTAATTCAGGTTTTACAAATGACTAAGAAAGTGACTATAGCATACAGGAAAATTTGCAACTTATGCAGAAAATAACTTCTTTATCTTCTGAGGTACTGTGAATGGGTTGTCAATGTTTAGAACATACTCTTACAGAGCTACTAAGACATGTTTGTTATGTTTTCAGCTCTTAGAAAGTTACTGATTTAAAGGTAACATGGATTGTTATCACAAGATTTAGTCATCTTATTCAGACAAACACTTTTTCATGTTTTCAGTCTTTATCTCAGGGGTTCTTGATTCTTAAGTACTGTCAAACATATATAATCTCTTTCGCCTTCATCTTAGGCCTTTCAATGGAGTAGAATGAAAGGATATTTGCATCAACATGAAAAGGTAAGACAGATGTATTACCCAAACCAAATCTCATGTGTTGTAGATGGATCGATTTACTTTGTATGTTCTGTGTTAAACCACTGCTTCAATGAATGAATCATTTGAAAAAATCTAATTATTCGAAGTGTGAATATTTCAGTCAGCGAAGTTCATGGATCTCTCATTTAAGTGTTTGTTCATAGTATTATAATACAAACGTTGATCCCAATCTTCAAAAACGATACCTGACCAATGTTGTTCTGACTGAAGGGATATTTAGAAACGTTATTGAAGTTACATGTCCTGTGCTTACTGTTGAAAGATTTTGCACATAAAACAACTTTTACTAGATGTGTGCAGTGTAATTTTACACCTGTTGCAAAAATGGTCCCACCAGTGGTCTTAATGTTTTTAATCACTTTGGTGGTATTGAAAGCATTACCTTTTCAAATCTTTACCACAAGATCATTAAAAATGCATGTCTCTTAGCAAAAGACCCAAACTCTTTCACTACCTACTATCAATGTTTCTCTAGAAATATCATTCAACAGTCTTTTACGATGCATCACATTTTACTTTACATTTGCTTCTGTTCACACTCATTTAAATACATTTGACTATCATTTTATCTGACTGCTCTTAATGATTGTTAACCAGCTCTAGAATTTTACCTCGTTTAATTATCTTTGTGCATCTGAAAAGTACTGTATCAGCATAACTGCACGGTCAAAAAATTATTGTGCAATTTATCCTCATATGTCAACTGCAATTATCCACCGTATGTTTGTTCTATCTGTGTGTACAGTATAAGCATTAGAAATTTGTTAATGCAGTGCAGAACTTTTCAATGAGTTTGTTTACAAGATGCCTATTAGAGAGGTAAAAGATGTAGGCATGGGTCCAGTGAAAGAAGCACCATGGTGAGCAAAAGAATGAGGGATGCTTTGAGGCAATGAGGGGACAGAGATTTGGTATAACAGATAAAGTTTGAACCATTTACAGAGATCTATGGGGTAATCAGAAACCAAATACGATATGGGTGTCAACTACAGTAGGCTATTACTGTAATTCAGACAAAGAACATCAGTCAAGAAACCCAATAAGTCCGTAGACTATGACTGCATTGGAATTACTTATCTATGTTTTGTCTTAGATCATGTAGGTATAGTTTGTTATTTTATGTAATATTTTAATGTTCTACGTTTCATGTTCATAGATGTTGTTCATGTTTGGCGTTTGTGTTTGGATTTATTAATGTGTTATTAATGTATACACTGATGTGAAGTTAGATCCTGTCTTTACCTTTTTGAATATTAACAACACATTACAAATACATTACTGCAAGAACTTTACTATCTTTTGAAAACATGTTGTACAGATATTATGGACATTACAGATATTGTTTTGTTTTTCTTAATTTTAGTATAAATAATAAAACAATTAATAATAATAAAACAATTTACAGCCCTGTAACATTTTTTAAAACTATGCATGTCTAAGGCTGATTAAAAACATTAAGACCACCGGTGAGACCATTTTTGCAACAGGTGTAAAAGTACACTGCACACATCTAGTAAAAGTTGTTTTATGTGCAAAATCTTTCAACAGTAAGCACAGGACACTTCAATACATGTTCTGTTTGTGCCGGTGTGTTCCAAGAAAATAATAGCGCTTATGAAACCAACACTTAGCATAGGGCATTTAAAAGTAAAATATTTGTATGATTTTATAAATGTATGTTTTTGCAAGGAGACAATGCTCTTAAAAGAAAACTATCCTAAAACACACTGTTTTAATTAGTGGAAATACAACTGAGTTTGCCTTTATCAAGAACTGTTGTTGACTGCGTAAAATATAATTGAAAGTGCAAAAAAATAAATATTACACACACATACACACACACATATAACAACAACAAATAATACTGGATAAAGAATGAAATAAAACAATGATATCAAGACGAAGTCAGTTGTAAGTACTTATTTTTATTAAACCAAAACATACATCCAAGAACATGGCCATGAACAATGAGAAACTAAAAACAACTAGATCTCACCAGCATTACTGTGAAACGTAACTTGGAAGGAGAGGAAGGAAAATGAGACGACGCAGCATGACAATTAGACATGAATTCAAAACAAGGACGGTCTAATTCCAGGTCTGATGAAAGAGTGAAAAAGTGTTCACAGTAAATGGTGTCCATTGGTATTTTTGTGTAACAAGGGGGATTTGAATCAGTGTGATAAAGTCAAAAACTCAAAAGGATTTCAATTCGTGGAGTGGAAAAAGTAGCAATGAACATATTAAAGCATTAAAAAAAATGCCTTAATGTTTTTATGTGCCTTTACATTTTGCTGGATAACAAATAAAATGTAGACTTCTATTTACTGGCGTTTTCATTCCATTTGGATTGGTAAGACATAATGAAACTAACATGCTAAACACATTGGAGTGCATGTCATCTATGAATATTGGCAAACATTCAGAAAAACAATCCTGAAAGAAAAAATGTAAGGTGAAGTCTGACAACATTGTAACCTGACTAAAAGGTAATGCATTTTTTTAACAGAAGGTGAATAAGTTAATTTTGAAACTATTGAATTTTATAACAAAGGTGAATAAATTAAGACGTTCCTGACATCCTCTGGGTGTGAACACAAAACCCATGTCAATAAACAGGCGTGTTTGTGAGACCAAATAAGAAACATCATTGCCATGCTGTCAATGAGAGATCCATGAACTTCGCTGACTGAAATATTCACACTTCGAATAATTAGATTTTTTCAAATGATTCATTCATTGAAGCAGTGGTTTAACACAGAACATACAAAGTAAATCGATCCATCTACAACACATGAGATTTGGTTTGGGTAATACATCTGTCTTACCTTTTCATGTTGATGCAAATATCCTTTCATTCTACTCCATTGAAAGGCCTAAGATGAAGGCGAAAGAGATTATATATGTTTGACAGTACTTAAGAATCAAGAACCCCTGAGATAAAGACTGAAAACATGAAAAAGTGTTTGTCTGAATAAGATGACTAAATCTTGTGATAACAATCCATGTTACCTTTAAATCAGTAACTTTCTAAGAGCTGAAAACATAACAAACATGTCTTAGTAGCTCTGTAAGAGTATGTTCTAAACATTGACAACCCATTCACAGTACCTCAGAAGATAAAGAAGTTATTTTCTGCATAAGTTGCAAATTTTCCTGTATGCTATAGTCACTTTCTTAGTCATTTGTAAAACCTGAATTAGGGTTAAACTAGATATAGGTGTTCTTAGAAACCCATAAATGTAATTACATTTTGCTGCTTACCTGTATTTTAGAGGGTTTACATGAACCACCTCACAACCACCTCTATCTGAAAATAAAAAGATTATCAGCTACACACATAGAAAGGCTACAGCTGGTTTTCAGATACATACAGAGGGGACTTCTTATTATAGCCAGACAATAGACAGAGAGGCAACTATTATTATTATCCTCTGTTACTTTGTGTCAGAAAATATAATGTATCCAATAACTACTCTGAGTCAAAAACATACCCTGTTCATTCAGTTCTTAGTTTTAATGGAAAAATGTTGTTTGATCTACCTGGGACGCTACACAAAACAGTTTTTAAACGTCATTTTAAATACCACAGTGACACACAAACACTTTTTAATGTATATTCTTACAAATACATAACATACAAATGGAAGCACACTGACTGTTAGGCTGGAAAGACATTTTCCACAGTACTACTTCAGTTTCTCTGAACCGTTGTTGAGATGTCACCAGATGATACACAGAACTCTAACACGTAGCCTATGACAGAAGTTTAAGCAACCTTTGTTGAATGACTCAGAGGTGAACTGTGAAAAGTGAATGTGTCTATAAGAGGTGGACACCCAGAAACTCGCTAAACACAAAAACTCTGACATCCAAAGACAACCAATAACATAAACACAGTCAATGTTAAATTAGATGCGTGAGATTGTCTGGCTAAATGTTTTTTCCAGAATGAGGGTGTCATTGTTTCAATTTAAAATGATACAAAACAACCCATATTTTAAAACAGGATTATGATGGTTGTATCGTTATTTTTATATTTTAAAATAGTCTTTGCAAACTCTTACACAGATTTAACTAAGAAACCTTCTAAAGTGATGAAACATTTATTGTAGAACTACACAAAGAGTTTATGTTGTTCTGAACGTAAAGTTCACAACACAAGGAGTCACCAAAAGGACTGAGGGTTTATCTGAGGTCTGATGCTATGAACATCTAGACACAGCACCTGTACACTCAAACACACACAGGATTTTCTTATCCCCCTATGTCAGGCAGATGAACATAGGTGTTTAAATTAAAACAAAGCTAAACAATCTGTATATTTAAAACTATGATTATGGTATCAGTATATCTCTTTTTTTTAATTATTCAATATTAAAATTAGTATTTGCAGCCTTATACAGATTTATCTTCAGATATATATTCTAAAAGTAAACACTTAAAAAGAAAAATGTAAGATTGTGTACACGTTTTCTGTTTTCCATTTGAAAAAATGTACATGACAAGATGTTTTTTAGTATTTATTAGTTAATTTAGTATTTAGTATTGAAAAGATGTTTTTAAGTATTTATGTGAAAGACCCTTTATCTGAGGCATGAAGCTCAGTGGAAGTGGAGGGAGTCAGTATGGGTGTCAGTACACATTAAGGCTATTCAAGTTGGAGTTGGAGGCTTGTCTTTAATCAGGAAACTAGAATCGGAAAGTAGATCATGACTCAGAATGCTAAAGCATTTTGTACTTTTGTCAATATGTCATTCTCTGATTATCTAGAGAGCCAGTGAAAGCATTCAATTATTAACAATTGTATTAAGGACGTTTGTCACTCTGAATAGAAAAACTTCCCAAGCCAGAAGTCAGAATGGATTGAATAACGCTTATTCTTTGTTTTAACAACCGCTATAAAACCATTTGTAGGAAACCTTGGGAGGTAACGATACAAACACATTTGAACTGTACAACACACACTCCCCCCAGTCCGGAAAAACAAGTTGTGGTATGTCCTGTAATCAGAAGCTAGATGAAGACACATTAAGATAAAATGGAAACCCAAAGATCATACGCTTTTATTTTGTGTCTGAAGTGTAAACGCTACAAACGGAACGCATCTCTTACTACAGTCAACACACACCATAAACAGTTATTTACCCTTCACAAAACTTTTCACACATTCACACCCACATGGCCAGAACTGTGTCAAGAGAAAGTCAGGAAACATCTGTTGTAGAAATGTGAGGAGAGGGTCAGAGAATTGTTGTGGACAGAACCAAAGGTTGGAGCAAATCTTACGCTAGTAAACACCACTGACATGGACAAACTAGACTTAAAAACACACAAACCCCAAAACAGAGCAATAAATTCGGAGAGGGGCCAGATCCTCACCAGGATAGACAGAGTCAGAGTATGGAGGGGGCACTTCCTCAGGAGCTTGATGAACAGAGGTTAAAAGTACATTTTGCACATAAACATAGTTGACATGTAAAACTAGACTGAAATCGGACTCCCTCCCAAAATAGGGTAATAAATTAACAAGTTTTTGATTGACAGTTGACACAGTTTATTGTACATAACTACTGATGTTCAATCAGATTCAAATCTGGCTTTGGCTGGGCCTCAAGAACATTCAAAGTTGTCCCGTAGACACTCCTTTGTTATCTTGGCTGTGTGCTTAGGGTCGTTGTCCTGTTGGAAGATGAACCTTCACCCCAGTCTGAGGTCCAGAGCACTCTAGAGCAGGTTTTCATCAAGGTCTCTGTACATTTCTGCATTCATCTTTCCTCCAATCCTCACAGTTAGTTCCTGCCACTGAAAAACATCTCCACAGAATGATGCTGCCACCACTATGCTTTACTGTAGGGAAGGTATTGGCCAGGTGATGAGAGGTGCCTGGTTTCCTCTAGACGTGATGCTTGCTGTTCAGGCCAAAATGTTCAATCTTTGTTTCATCAGACCAAAGAATTTTGCTTCTCATGGTGTGAGAGTCCTTCAGGTGCCTTTTGGCAAACTCCAGGCAGGCTGTCATGTGCCTTTTACTGAGGAGTGGCTTCCCTTAAGCAACTCTACCATATAGGATTGGTAGAGTGCTGCAGAGATGGTTGTTCTTCTGGGCGGTTCTCCTCTCTACACAGAGAAACGCTGGAGCTCCATTAGAATGACCATCATGTTTTTGGTCACTTCCCTGACTAAGGCCCTTCTCTCCCAATGGCTCAGTTTGGCCGGGTGGCACACTCTAGGAAGAGTCCTAATTTGTACTGATTCTTTATTTGTGTTTGGGAAAAAGATTTTAAATGTGCTTTTCTATGTTGCCTGCAGGTGTGTGCTGTCATGATGTCAGTGAATGTCTTTCAGCATACCAAATCCAGCCAAGCAGAAAGTAATGTCAAGTCAAGTGGAGTTTATTGTCATTTCAACCATATACATAGTAAAATGAAACAATGTTTCTCCAGGACCAAGATGCTACATAAACACAGAACAACTACAAGTGACTACATAATTTATACATAATTTATACATAAAGTGCATAAGTGCAAACGTGCAGACAGTCATTGACTACTGGGACAGACAGTCGGCATAGTAATTCCCAGTGCAGCGCCGAACAGTACACAGTTCTGTTTTAAAGTGATCCTATTGATAATAAAATCAATGAAAAAAGAAAACACAAAAAAACACAAAAAAAGTGTAAACATAAGACTATGTACAATATAGGTATGTAGCACCATAGACATATAAAAAATAGCAGGATGGAGGATGCACAGTTGTGTGTGTATATATGCATGTGTGTGTTTTCCTTCAGTCCAGTTTCTGTGTATTGAGGAGTCTGATAGCATAGGGGAAGAAACTATTGGTCGTGAGGGCCTAAATGCTTTGATACTGTTTACCAGACAGCAGGAGGGTAAAGAATGTGTGAGAGGGGTGTGTGGGGTCATCCACAATGCTGGTGGCTTTGCGGATGCAGTGTGAGGTGTAAATGTGCGCGATAGAGAGACCCCAATGATCTTCTCAGCTGTTCTCACTATCCGCTGAAGGGTCTTGGGGTCCAAGGCGGTGCAATTCCAAAACCAGGCAGTAATGCAGCTGCACGGGATGCTCTTGATAGTCCCTCTGTAGAACGTGGTGAGGATAGGGGGAGGGAGATTTGCTTATCTCAGTCTTCTCAGAAAAGTACAGGCACTTTTGGGCTTTTTTATTTATGGAACTGGTGTTGAGCGACCAGGTAAGGTTCTCTGCCAGGTGAACACCAAGAAACTTGGTTGCTCTTGATGATCTCCACAGAGGAACTGCTGATGTTCAGCGGAGAGTCGTCATTCTGTGCTCTTCTGAAGTCAACAACCATCTCTTTTGTTTTGTCCATGTTCAGAGACAGGTTGTTGGCTCTGCACCAGTCCTCCTCTGTATGCTGACTCATCGTTCTTGCTAATGAGACCCACCAGCGTTTTGTAATTGATGAACTTGATGATGGGATTCGAGCTGTGCATTGCTACACAGTCGTGAGTCAGCAGATTGAACAGCAATGGACTGAGCACACAGCCCTGTGGGGCCCAAGTGCTCAGTGTGGTGGTGTCAAAGGTGCTGTTCCCGAACCGGACTGACTGAGGTCTCCCAGTCAGGTAGCCCAGGATCCAGTTGCAAAGGGAGGTGTTCAGGCCCAGCAGGTTCAGCTTTCCAATCAGGTGCTGAGGAATGAGTGTTGAATGCTGAACTAAAGTCTATGAACAGCATTTGAACATATATGTCTTTGTTGTCCATGTATGTGAGGGTCAGATGGAGGGCGTTAGTGATGGCGTCATCTGTTAAGCGGTTAGGGCGGTAAGCAAATTGCAGGGGGCCCAGTGTGGGGGGTGTCAGGGTCTTGATGTGCCTCATGACAAGCCTCTCGAAGCACTTTATGATCATGGGTGTAAGTGCAACAGGACAGTAGTCATTGAGGCAAGACACTGGAGACTTCTTTGGCACATGAATGATGGTGGTGGCCTTAAAGCATGTCAGAACAATGGTGCTGCTCAGAGAGGTGTTGAAGATGTCTGTGAAAACATCTTCCAGCTGGTCTGCACATCCTTTGAGCACTCTGACATGTTGTCTGGACCAGCACCTTTTAGCGGGTTGACTCTGTGTAGTCTTCTTCAAATCGGCCATGGTTAGGCAAAGCACCTGGTCATTGGGAGGAGGGGTGGTCTTCCTCACCGTCACGCCATTCTGTGCCTCAAACCGAGCATAGAAGTTATTTGGCGCATTTGGGATGTAGGCAACGCTGTCACAGGCAGGTGATGTTGTCCTGTAGTTGGTGATGGCCTAGATGCCCTGCCAAATGCGCTGTGTGTGTCTGCTGGCCTCACAATGGTTATGGATTCTCTGAGTGTGTGTGCTCTTTGCCTCTCCTCTCACTGTTCTTAGGGCCACATTTTCACCTGCTCTAAAAGTGGAGTCTCGGGTGGAGATGACGTAATCAATGCACTTGCTGATGTAGCTGATCAATAATGTTGCATGTTCCTCCAAGTTGGTGAAGTCACAATCAATTGTTGCTTTCCTGAACATGTGAGAAGCAGAGATGGCTCCTGCTGTCCATCCCTGTACATCACAAAGGTAAAGAATAAAATTAATACAGTATCAGTCAGAGGATGAACCACAGACAGAGGATGAACCACTTCATCAACACACTTGGCTGCCATACCTCCACTGTGTACATCATCTGGGCCATAAAGAAAAACTGATAACATTGTAGCATAATATTATAGAACTAGATAGGTACATTTTCTGAAGAAAATGTGAGTGGTGCTTGCTTTGGCAAAACTCATGTTTAACATTATGTAGCATAATTTAGCATAATGATACCATGTTTTAGTATCAAATGTCATGATGCTAACATGACTAAGCATGATACTAGCATGACTAAGCATGATACTAGCATGAATTAGCACGATGCAAACATGACTTAGCATAAAGATATCATGACTTAGGATGATGCTAGCATAACTTAACATCATTCTAGCATGACGATAACATGATTTAGCACAATGCTAGCATGACACTGGCACAATTTAGCATTAAGTTTAACATGAATTAGCATGATGCTAACACGTATTAGCAAAATAATGTGTGGGAAACAGAGATCCGATCAACTATCTACATACAGATGCCAGTTAAGGTGGACAAATGTAAACGTGGATTGTCCTGTTTAGCTGATGATCTGATCTGTTTGATTGGTTCACAGTGATGGCATGTTAATGCCAAGTGTAAACACAACCTAAAGAGTTGTGGACAACTTTTTGCAAAAAATAAACTTTATTAACTCCCTTGAGGGGGAAAACAGGACTATATATACTCTATATATAGTATATATAGTCTATATATAGACTATAGACTATATAGTCTATATATAGTCGTATATATAGACTATATATACCAAAACAAGACTAGACTTCCTATATATAAAGTTGAGCTCAAAAACAAGGCAGACTTCTTGACTTACTTCAAGAACAAGAAACAACAGATATTAGAAACAGGTCAGGACAATAATCAAGAAACAATACACCAACACAAGACAGCATTTACATTTACATTTAGTCATTTAGCAGACACATTTATCCAAAGTGATTTATAAAGGACGAGAGAGTTGAACATTTTGCGAGCCAATAAGCCAAGTCTACAAAGTTACATTTACAAGGGGATATTGTATTCTGCTACTAGAATATCCGCCACTTCTGTTACAGCAAAAACAAGGGCATTAAATAGAATAGCACACAAGGCATGTAACGAAGGCAGACAGGTGGGGTAAATAAACTAAAGACTTGGATGATAATGAGGAAACAAGAGGGCTGGGTCAAGAGACTGGAGAGCACATGGCACAAAGTAAACAAAGAATCACAGAGACACAGAGCATGAGTCTAGATCCTGACTCCAAGAAACAAGAACCAAGACTGGGATTCTACTCTAGGATCCAAACATCATGCTCTGACACAAAACACAAAGGATGTCAGGATCCTGACAAAAGAATCTTGGAAAAACTCAAGACAAGAAGCCAGGACCCTGACATTCTGATTGACAAGTTCATTTTTCTATATTTGACTTAAATAACAAACATGCTTTCTGAAATTAATCAGATTTTGTTGCATACCTTTACACCATTTGAATCTTTTTGTTTTAGTTTATTACTTGCCCACATTACCCACAGTTTCCTCAAAATGGATGATTTCTATAATTTAGTATTGTTTTTGTGTCCTGTATTTTTCCATTTGTTGTTTCTTCAGTTCCTGGTTCTCTTCGCTCTTTCCACCTTCCAGTCTCCTGGAACTGGAACTTCCATCTCCTGCTCTTCTCAGCCACTGTTTTCTCCGCCAAGTTTTTCTCTGCGCCCACTATCTTCCTGCGTTCTTTTCTGGTTTCCCAGTCTGCCCTCCAACCCCACTGCCCAGCCGGATCTCCAGCCCTGCTCATCTCCCTCCTGGTGTTCCCACTGCCAACATCCATCCTCAGATCTCTCACCACTCGCTTCACTCTGCTGCCGTGCTGTCTCTGAACACAAATCTCCAGGACTGTCTTCGCTCTTCCTCAATGTCCTTTGGTTATTCTGTTTATTATTTTTGTATCAGCCTGCAACTGAACCTCTGCCTGATTCCTTACATCTATAGAAGTATATAAGTGTGTGGCACAAACTACATGCATTGTTATGGTGTGTGGCATGATTTGACCAGAAAGTATAGTCTGCTAGTTACAGTCTGCTAACTACAGTCTGGAACCAATGCTGGGCATGCCAGTCTCAGATGTCTCTTCAATGAGTGGACAGGGCAGAGCATCAAGCCCAACTGAAGCTGGGTGTGTCAGTATCAGATATCCTTATGGACAAATGACAAAATAGACTGATGACAATACAGACTGATATTAGCATAAAGGACATTCACAGAATGTAACAGCAGTGTAAGATTTTAATTATTGAATAAATGTATAAATGTAAACATTTATACATTTATAATGTATACATTTATAAAAACATTATAATGTTTTTATAAATGTAAAAGATTTGTTATAGTTTGGTTCTGATCGGCTAACTATTGTGGCATAAACATATTTGGGTATGGAGTTGAGTTAGAGGTGAATGCAAGATTAAAGAGATGAATCTTTAGCATAGACTTAAACTGATCTGTGAGTTTAGTGTATCTGAATCCTGAACAAGGTTTTTAAAGTTATTACAAAATTTTTGTATTGCTTTAAAGGTTATTAGCAAGATTTTAAAATGTATATGAAACTTAATAGGCAACCAATGCAGTGATAATAACATTGGGCTAATATTATCATATTTTTTTATTTCGTAAGCACTTTAGCTGCTGTGTTTTGAATCCAAACGAAGCTTTTAAAAATGGTCTGTTTGTGAGGTCATCAATGTGGCTTCATCAATAAGCTTCTCTCTTAGGAGCAAAAAAACCATGTGCCACAATTTAGAAATATTTCTAAATTAATAAAAGTGGTAAAATGCTTTTCAGATGTAGCAACAGTACGTATGTGTTGGGGGGGACGGGGGGTAGTGGCGAGTCTTTGCGAAGGGTCAATTAACCCTAACTCACAGACAGTGCAAATCAAGAAGCTAGCTAGATAGCTTCTTGAGAACAGGATAGCTAGCTAGATAGCTAGATAGATAGATAGATAGATAGATAGATAGATAGATAGATAGATAGATAGATAGATAGATAGATAGATAGATAGATTATATTTAGAATTGCAGTCACTAATAAAACTTTGCAAGGAATGATTGAATGACATGAGGCATATGTAGGGTGAGCTGATAGGAAAATGGGACACAGCTGAATACAATTAGGAATGATGAGACCAGACAGAAAGTTATGTGAAATGTAGTCCATGAAGAATAGCAAAGGGTTGGGGACTGCCCTCTGGTGGATATCCATGGCACTTCAGCTGGTGATTGTAACAGGCCCCATGAAACATGGGAACAATCTCTGTGCATCAGAGCAGACAGGAAACTCAGGCATGACTTCAGGGATAACAGATAGTACATGGATGACCTGCGTGATTGTGTCAGAGCTGACGGTGGGCTTGAAGGCGACCTCTGTGATAGCATCAGAGCAGATAGGAAATACAGGGATGATCTCTGTGGTCGTGTCAGGGCAAAAGGTGAATTAATTGTCGAACACCACCGCCTTGGGTAAAACTAGATCTGGTGCTGCTACCTTGAGTGAAACTAAAGCGTATGTGGTCCAGACACACAAAATGGCCATCGACGGTGGAATAACCTCAGAGAGTAGACTAGACTAGATACCACTGCAGAGATACCAGCTGCTCGCACAGAAGACAGAGATGTGTCCTCCAAACTGACATATCAACAGAATCGGTATGAACCAATGAAACAATGAATTCAGACAAAGTATTCAAAATTTACTTAGAAAAGTGCAGAGGAAAAAGTGTAATATCGCATACATGCTAGGTAGGTAGGTATGTTTGTGACCTGTAGGTGGCACCTAGGTTAGCAAAAAACTACAAAAAATAACTACAACTAGCCATGTATTCATAATGTTTTTTTTTTTCAAAGTTGTTATTGTTTGGTGGAATACTGGCCTGGTTGCATGTTTTCATTCATCCAATAGGTGGTGCTGTCACCAAACAAGTGGGGTCATCCTAAAGACTTGGATTTTCTGTCAAGTTAGGATGCTTCTTGAATGCCTTTTTCCTGTTTTTTAGTCTTACTACAGTCTTACTTTATCTTGCTTACTGGGGGATGTAAAGCTGCTATGAAAAAAATTGCTGCAGTACAAATTAATTTGAATTGAAAATGTTTCTCTTCAGGTTTATACATTCAACATCTATGTCTATTTAGGTTTGGAAACAATATCATGTCTTTATAATATCATGCTTAATTCAAAACACACATAAGGGGGCAGAAACAAAAATCAGAAGACTAATTATTTTAAGCAGAGCTCAAATCAACAAGGCAGGAAACTACGCAAACAAAAAATACACCAGAACAAGACAGAAGACACAAGGAAATTAAATAATGAAAACAAACAAGGAGGGTAATGGGAGAAAACATGTGAGGGCCATGAACTAATAATTGGATATTTAACAAGGAAACAAGAGGGCAGGGTCCAGACTAATGACAGAAAAACACATGGCACAAAGTAAACAAAACAATGGCCATGTGCTTTCACACAAAAACAAGCAATACACAGATTGACTAGTACTGAGTTAGGATCCAAACCTGACACAAAACCAGGGCTGTCAGGATCCTGGCACAAAGATTTAGTAAAAAAAAAAAACAAGGAAGCCAGTACCTTGACAAACGCAGTTTAAAGGTTTCTTTAAACATAAAAATATACATGGATATATTTTAGGAGGGGTTCCTCACAAGAGGTTCATCATATTTGGGGTTCTTGGAATGATGAAGTTCATTCTATTTCATTTTTATGCATTTTCCATATTCCATATTCATGAATGATGAAGTTCCAAAGCTCACTGATACTGTACATCACAGGGAGGATGTAAATTGAGTATATTTCAATACTATCAAATAATTGGAAATACACTCCATTACCACCACTATCGTTTAATCAATCTTTTGAATATCATGCTGTCACAATCACTTCTCCCTCACAAATTCATGTCATTGTAGTTTACCCCCTGGTCCCCTACACAACTTCCTATAGTAGCTTGACATGCTTCTCTCCTCCTTCCCTGAAGATTGCAAGCATTTGGGAGTTCAGCATCCACCTAGAGAAATCACGTGCTGCAGGCTGAAAAAAATATCACGTGCTGCAGTGCTTCCAGGAGCTGCTTGCCTCATTCAACCTTTCCCTCCTCAAGACTTAAGCAACTCACAAATCAGGCAAACCAATTAGATCTCATTTTTACACGCAACTGCACCCAGACAATATTGCTATGCATACTTTGGATCACTTTTTCATTTCATTCAAGATCAATCTCCCCACATAACATCCTCTTAACATCCTGTCTGGATTTGTCCTACGTGAACACCGGACAAAACTCAGGGCGGCCAAGAGAAAATGGCGCAAAACCAGAGAGCCTGCTGACCTGTATCACTCCTCCTGTTCATAGCAAAATCACTTGAACGGGCTGTTTTCAATCAGACAACATCTTTTCTCTCACAGAATAATTGGCTCGACAACAGGCAGTTTGGCTTCAAGAACAACCACTCCACCAAGACTGTGCTGCTGACCGTCACCGAAGCCTTGAGGACAGCTAAAGTGGAATCCAAATCCTCTGTACTACTGCACCTCAATCTGTCTGCTGCCTTTAACATGGTCAACCACCAAGTCTTTCTGTCTGAAAGACATCTCAACCTGGATGACAAAACACCACCTACAACTCAACATAGCCAAGACTGAACGCCTCATCTTTCCAGGTAAACTGACTCCCTTACACAATTTCACTGTCCAACTTGGATCCACAACCCTAACACCAACACGGACAGCCAGAAACCTTGGTGTAATCTTTGATGATCAGCTGACATTTTCTGACCACATTACCAAAACAACACAGTCATGTAGATTTGCCTTGTACAGCATCAGAAAAATTCTGCCCTATCCCACTGAACATGCAACACAGGCCTTTCAACACGAGCACTCAAACCACTACAGCTGATTCAGAATGTAGCAGCTTGACTGGTCTTCAAGGAACCTAAAAGGGCTCATGTCACACCTCTCCTCATTGCCCTTCACTAGCTACCAGTTGCTTCGTGCATCAAGTTCAAATCTCTACTTCTTGCATATAAAACCACTACTACTGGCTCTGCACTAACCTACCTTCACAAACTCATTCACATCTACACCCCTTCCACATCCCTACGGTTAGAAAAAGAACATCGCCTTTAATGCCCTCCTCAAAGGGCATGCAATCACTTGCTTGCAGGTTTATCTTCACTATCCCTTGCTTGTGGAATAATCTCTCAAACTCTGTTCGCTCTGCTACATCTCTCACTATATTCAAAAAATCTCTTTGGTAACCGTATATAATGTCCACAGAGGAAGTTTCTCTACCTCTACTACTGTGGTTAGGCACCCTCTCTGGTGATAATGTCCTTTGCAGTAGATTTCCATGTGTGTACTACCCTCCAGGTATGTCATGGGGGAGGGGGACACTGTCCCAGCTTTTTTGCTTATTAGTTGACCACAGCTTGCAGCCCTGTTTTAAGTGCCAACTCCCTGTGTGTGGAAAGGAGGTGCCTTATGCCTGAAGCTGGAATGGTACGATGAGGCCAAGTGCGCGCAAAAAGGCACGCAGCAGATTGCCCGTGTATGCTTCACCTAGCTTGTTTCTGTCCATTGAGGAACAAGGGTTACATATGTAACAGTTGTTGTTTTGAAAAGCAGAGTCACATTCTAAACAGTTAACTGCTAACCAGTGCAATATTCCTCTGTCTACATTTCACCCCACCATGTACATAATGACTTTTTACTTTTTGAATTAATTCCTACATGTTAACATTTACTGTATATATCATCACTACTTCTATACATTATATTGCTCTTTTACACAGATGTATATGACATCTGTAAATATGCAAATTCACAGAATACATTACCCTGTACAATGTCTTTTTAAATGTCTTACAATGTCTTCTAAATACTTTGTCTGTTGAGGATACTTAAAACGACTGTATTTGAGATGTATTGTTGGATCTGCAATTGTGTAGTAATCACTCCTACACATTCCCTGTTTTAATGTGTTAACAAATGCAATAGGACACAGCTCAACACTTTTGTGAAACAATTGTCTCAATACTGAGGCTCATATTAGATAGAGATATAAAACTCTACTGGTAAAACATGTATGTGTTGAAACAGCCAAAACACAAAATGTGACATTCTGAACATTTGCCTCAAATGCATCTTTTAATCTTCTTGTCCCAATACTTATGGAAGGCACTGTATATATGTGTTTGTGTGTGTATGCGGTATTGATCCACACATCTGGCAGTCCTATGTCACGCACTTATTTCTAAATTTAAGAGAGCATAACAGCGCTACTTGTTGCTCATCCTATGTGCTTGAGTAGTGTTGGAGCACATTAGTATACACCAGAGATACACATATGTTATATATGTTATACACATATATGATTATTCAGTTATTCATGCTGCTTTTCCTATAGCTGCCCAAAATATGAGTACTTTGTCTGGAACTTCTGAGAGAACAATCAATCTGGCCACAGGTCTAGTGTAGGTTCTGTCAGTGATCCTTACATCCACCATCTTTAATTATCCATCAGCACTAGGGTAAACTTTAATAGTACCCTAGTACCCATCCTCTGTAGAGATGGTTTACCATTTCTACCAGAAAGACTCAGGAGGCATGAGTACATGTAAAGGCAGGGGCAGAGCCTACCCCCAAAGAATTGAAGAAAGAAAACTGATACCCACCAGCTAAAATGAGGTTCTAGAAAATATATATATATATATATATATATATATATATATATATATATATATATATATATGATAAAGAAAATTTGAATTAAATTAAGATACAATCATTAACTTGGGTGTTAAAAAGATTACAACAGAACGAGAGGGCCTCACAAGCCACGATGTTAAAGTGTTGCAAGGAAGGCTGTGTAGGCCATGAAAGAGAGCGACGTTAGGCTTTGAAGTGAGAAAGGCTGCTTTGGAGGAGCAGCATAAGTAAAAAGCCATACTAACTGTTTAGCAGGTGATTCTAGAACCTAAGGTCTAACAAACACCTTTGTCTAAGTAAACAGTGTTGCTTAGGCTATATGCCCATGCTGGCCTGCTGCCCTGTGAAGCATCTGCACTGTTGCCTCTACAGGTTCCTTCCAAGTAGTGTACTGATACTCAGAGCATGCGCGGTCCAGTTAGCAGGTGTTTTTACGGAGATCTTTAACCTCTCCCTCTCTCATTGTGCCTGTACCAAAACATCCAAAGATCACATGCTTGAATGACTGGCGCCCTGTTGCTCTGACGCCCATCATCAGCAAGTGCTTTGAGAGACTCATCCGAGACCACATCTGCTCTGTACTACCTGCCTCACTGGACCCACTACAGTTCGCCTATCATGATAACCATTGCACTTACCCTACACACTGCTCTCTCCCACCTGGAAAAAAAGAACACCTATGTGAGAATGCTATTCGTGGACTATAGCTCAGCATTCAACACCATAGTGCCCTTAAAGCTTGATATGAAACTACGGGCTCTGGGTCTGAACAGCTCCCTGTACAGCTGGATCCTGGACTTCCTATCAGGCAGGCATCAGGTGGTCAGAATGGGCAGTAACATCTCCCCCCCGCTGATCCTCAACATTGGAGCCCCTCAGGGCTGCGTTCTCATCCCCCTCCTGTACTCCCTATACACCCACGACTGTGTGGCCACACACAGCTCTAATGTCATTGTATAATTTGCTGATGACACAACGGGAATGTTGTGTCATCAACCACCTCTCACTCAACATCGACAAGACCACAGAGATCATTGTGGACTTCAGGAAACAGGAAAGAGAACACACCCCATCATCATCAATGGGTCACCAGTGGAGTGGGTCAACAGCTTCAAGTTCCTCTGTGTTCATATCACTGAGGACCTCACATGGTCCGCTCACACAGATGCAGTGGTGAAGAAAGGCTCACCAGTGCCTGTTCTACCTCAGGCGTCTGAGGATGTTCGGTATGAACCGCAACATCCTCAGATCATTCTACACCTGTACTGTGGAGAGCATTCTGTCTGGTTGCACAGCCTGGTACAGGAACACCACTGCCCTTAACCGCAAAGCCCTGCAGAGGGTCCGAAATGCCAGCTACATCACAGGAGGTGAGTTTCCCTCCCTCCAGGATATTTACAACAGGCGGTGTCTGAGAAAGGCACGGAGGATAATCAGTGACTCTAGCCACCCAAGTCACGGTCTGCTCTCCCTACTGCCCTCAGGCAGACGGTACCGCTGCATCTGGACACACACAAGCCGACTAAGGGACAGCTTCTTTCCTCAAGCTGTCCGATTACTCAATGTGAACTGACATAATCTTAACCCACCCCCATCCTTCTCCATACACTGCACTTTAACTTTAACTACCTCACACATCACATAACAAGGTTTTATTACAAGTTCCTGTTCACTTGGTCTTGTATGCACACTTTACACAGTATATTTACTGTGTGTGTGTGTGTGTGTACACATATATGTAAATGCACATATTGTGTGTACAATTGTAAATTGTTACATATGTATATTGTACATATTAAGTGTATAATGTCCATGTGCATATATTGTATATTGTAAATTTTTAATTTTGTATACAGTTATGTATATTCTGTCTATTTTGTCACTGTATATACTACATACTGTTATATGTATATTTTTGTACCGTTATATGTCTGTTTTTCTTTTTTACATACTGTTTTGCACTGTCTGGAGCTGCACTCAAGATTTCCACTCGCCTCTACACGTGTTGAGGTGATGTGACAATAAACTTGATTTGATTTTATTTGATTTGATCTAGTATGTGAGGTTCTATATCAGTTGTGGTCATCCCAACTCCACAAAATATAGACTCAGAGGAACACTTGTCCACTAGTATTGGAGTTGGCCATTTGTTTGGGTGGGTTATGGCTTCACCAGTTAGGTTCAACCAGCTCCTCTAGCTAGTAAGTTGGGCTCCTGTGAGGGCAGCACAGAGTTCCAATCTGGTAATTAATGCTTTTCATTTAGAAAATAGCTAGAGCCAGAGTTCAACACTGTCTGATCAGGCTTCTTTCGGTTGATGACTGATGACATCTGGTTTAATCACTGGCCCACTGGCCAAGTTTAAATACAATGGAGGTTAGAATCTCTCTTAGATTATCTGTCAGGGTTATGGCTTGGTCACTTGAAGAGAGGCAGACAATTATCGGCACAGAAGCATCTCTCAACAGAAAACCTCACATCATCTTCCTGTTGGCTGTGGCGTAAGTGGCACAGCACAGACTATGTGTTGGACCAAAGGGCCTGCCTTTGGTACAAAGTTTGTTTTGTTTGTCAATGTACCAACAATGATTTGGTACAACAAACAATTATGGAGTTCAGTCTACTTCCATGTCCCACCAAACAGAAGGGGACATCTTCAGGGACTAAGCTAACTTGGTGGAACATGGCTTTTACATCGCCACTTGTGGCTACAGTGTGTTGAATGGTAACAGCACATCAAAGAGTAAGGTTCCTAATATGGGTCCAGGTAATAGCCACTCAGATCTTGGTACTAATAAGAACAATTTAGCACAGTTCTTATTATTATGTTATTGTTATTGGTCACCATGTGGTGTGGGATATACTACAATTCCTGTGTGTCATCTTGTGGGTACTCAATTCTTAACAGTTCCCTGCTCTGTTAGTTTTTGGATTCCAGCTTAGTATGCATTGGACTGATCTGAGTCTTTAGCGAGGCACAATTCAACTCTGGAGACTGGGCATTACCATTTCCTTTGAGGCTTGGAAACATGGCATATCTTTCCTTTGCAACAGAAGGGTGAAATAATGTAAGTCTTGTTGGAACCTGGTGACCTGTTACTTGTTCCTGAATGGAAGTATGTTAACAACTTTTTGACAGCAACCAAGTGTTCAGAGTGCACATATTTGAGTAGTTTTTAAATAACATTTAAAAGCAAACGACTGCCATTCACTGGTTTGTCCACATACAGCACTTCAGAGGGTATGTTCACTGGAAAACTGTCCTTTTTAGTGAACTTAACCACAGTCTTAGGTGTCCTGAAATTAACTTTATGCAGCACTGGTAAGTGTTTCCCTTGACAAATCCTGCAATGTTTCCGCAGGTTGCACTGTGCAACTTGGTGGGTCCTAGCACACCTTCTATTGGATCAACTCTGATAATTATGGTCAGTTATGTAACCTCAGTGCATTGGTTCAACAAGTAATAAGGCCAAAGGCCAAATATTTGGCAATAAGGCCAAATTCTGTTCTTTGAGGAGAGGTTTACATGCACTGTTGAAACCTCTCTCTCAGTCAGCTTTCTGGCTCCATGTCACACAGTAGTGGTTCACCTTGTAACAATCAGCGTTTATAATGCTGAACAGTACAATATATTAAAGGAAAACACTCCACAATAAATATAAAAATATACAATAAGGAAACAAACACCACAGTACTATACTTGAATTTATTAGTCCAAAATTTATAATATATACAAAACCAGGGGGCACCTTCCATGGATTCCAAGATGTTGTGTTTGAGTGCATTGGATAGACATCAGAAATGGTCTTGCTACTTAGCCTGTACAGAACCTGTAGGAGCCATCAGGTTTGGGTACAAGGATGACTAAAGATGACCATTGAGAGAAAGAAGTCTCTAAAATGTGGTCTCTGAGCATCTGGTCTTCTATAATCTGCTTCCTGAAGGGTGAGACTGTATGCTCTGGATTTAATGGGTATGTTGTCTATTAAGATGATTATATGTTGAACCATTGCTGTTTTAGGATACCAGAGGTTCCACTTAAGACAGAGGACGAAATCTCTCAGGCATTGTCAGGGCTGCTGTACCAAAGAGCTCAGCTTGTAGAAAAAAAGCCATAAATGCCTCTTTGAAAGACTGCCAGTCAGTGAATTTTGCCTTTTCTGCCTTCCACCAGCTCAGAGCAGATCTTTTTAACACAATGATCAGGGTGCCTATAAAATCTACACTGGGGAGCGGTCTGATGTCCAGGTAGTGTTCACACTGTTGAATGAAGTTCAATACAGCTATCTCACATGCATCACCAAAAGAGGGAAACTCCAGACAGATGTAAGGATATGCTCTCCTCTCTTTGTTCTCTGTCATTTACTTGCTCAGCAGGTGTGCTGCATGAGATCCACACTCTAGCTCTATCTCTATTGGGGGTCAGAGATTTAAACATGCCTATGAGTGCCTGGATCTGTAGCGCAAACAGACTAATCCCTTGTGTAATGACAAGTGAGACTCACGAGGATCCATTTGCAGCATTCATTAGTAAATAAGCAGGCAGGGGTCAAGAAACAGCAAACAGGCTAATCAGAGGCAAGGCAGAGGCAAAACGTTAGACAGGCAAGGGTCGTGGCAGGCAGCAAACAATCATAAACCAAGGTTCAGTCTAGTAATAGAGGCAGGCAGCAAACAATCAATAATGGGGTCAACAATCCAATATAAAATAACAAGTAATCCAACAGTGTAGGGGAAAATGCTCAGTAATGTCGCCGGGGCAAAACAAGACTTCGTGATAATTGTAGGAAAAGCTGGAGCTTATATACTGTGGTAAATAAGCATCAGGTGTAGGAGGAAGTAATCAATCCCAGGTATGGGGCATAATGGGAATTTTAGTTTAAATAAGGGATTAGTACTCTGGAGACGGTTCCTTCTGGTGGTGAAGACAGAGCCCCCCCATGCGCGCAGCTCCTGATGCAAGGAGGAAGGCGATGCCGGGGTCTTCCACAAGGTCGAGGGGCCGGCTTTCCCAGATGTGTCCTATGAAACTTTTCCATGAGAGTGGGGTATAGAATGTCTGAAGCATTTATCCAGGACCGTTCCTCCGGGCCATACCCCTCCCAGTCAACCAGATACTGGATCAAGCCACCCTGGCGCCTGGAATCAAGCAGCTTGTGGACTTGATAGGCCTCCTCGTCATCGACCAGAATGGGGGGTGTCTGCTCTCTGTGTCCCTCCTCCAAATCTCCATCTGGACCACCAGCAGGTTTCAACAGAGAAACATGAAAAGTAGGAGAGATGCAGTAGTTATTGGGCAAATCTAATCGAACAGAAACTGGAGTATTTTGTCTTAGAATTTTGAAAGGACTGACATACCTAGGACTAAACTTCTTACAAGGGAGTTTGAGGCGGAGATCTCTGGTAGAAAGCCAAACCCATTGACCAGGTGTGTAGATAGGACCAGAACAAATCTGGTTAACTTGATGCGTCTGGCGTCTTACGGCGTACAAGAGATGTGTGTACGCACAGTCCCAGACTTCCTCATTGCGCTGCAACCAGTTGGTGACAGAAGGGAGTTCAGTGGGTTTGCCGGACCAGGCAAAAAGTGGTGGTTGATACCCCAGGATGCACTTAAATGGAGTAATTTCCATAGCTGGCTTGACAAGGGAGTTCTGTGCATATTCAGCCCACATCAAAAACCTACTACAGTCTGTCTGGTTTTGATGACAATAAGAGCGTAGAAAGCGGATGATGTCCTGATTAAGATTCGGCCATTTGACTGTGGATGATAACCTGAGGTGAGACTCACATTGACATTAAGGCCCTTGAACAGTAGCGACCATACTTGGGATGTAAACAGGGGACCTCTGTCCGAAACAATGTCTTCAGGTAAACTATAGGAGTCTAAATACCTGATTGACCAAAAGTTTAGCTGTGTTAAAGGCAGAGGGGAGCTTAGGCAAAGGAATAAGGCGGCAGACTTTAGAGAATCGGTCGATGATTGTGAGTATGGTGGTGTTTCTCAGAGAGAAAACATCAAAATAAATCGGTGATGAAGTCTATGGAGATTGTGGGACCAGGGACGTTGAGGTGTGGGTAGCAGTTGTAGTAAACCAGCCGGAAGTTGTCTGGGAGTCTTGGAAGTTTGACAGATGGAGCAGTTTTTGACGAATGTAGTTTTGTCAGAGGGTAAAGTTCTGGAGCAAATGGATAGTGGCACTAATTCCTGGGTGACCAGAGCTGGTAGATTCATGGATCTGAGTAAGGAGACGGTTACGAAGGTGTTCTGGAACATAGGTGAGGTTGTCAGGACATTCGGTAGGCGGTGGATCTTGGTTACTCATCTGATTGACCTCTGTAACAATGTCCCATTGTACAGGGGCAATGAGGAGCATCTCGGGTAGGATATTCTCTTGGGCCTTGCATCAGCCTTGAGTGCATCAGCCTTGGTGTTCTTGAAGCCCAGGCAATAGGTAACAGTGAAGTCAAATCATGTGAAGAATAATGCCCATCTAGCCTGCCTAGGATTCAGGCGTTTCACAGACCATAGATACTCTAGGTTTTTGTGATTGGTTAGAACAGTGAATGGATGAAATGCCCCCTCCAACCAATGTCGTCATTCCTATAAGGCAAGCCTCATGGCCAACAGTTCTCTATTTCCCACATCGTAATTCCAT
Organism: Chromobotia macracanthus; assembly: GCA_036877525.1. NCBI lineage: Eukaryota > Metazoa > Chordata > Actinopteri > Cypriniformes > Botiidae > Chromobotia > Chromobotia macracanthus. The sequence goes on from JAZGTH010000050.1 coordinate 487,819, forward strand.
TTAGACAGTTTACAAGAAAGACTTGAGCTTTGGGGGACCAGACTAATCTTGAGTTCTTCGACTTAGTCAATGCTGTTAAAGGTGCTGCCACAGAACTGAAACCTCTAATGAATCTTCGAAAGAAATTCACAAAGCCCAAGAAGGGTTGTAGTTCTTTAACTGTATGGGGTTGTGGCCACTCGGAAACTGCATTGAGCTTATATACTGTGTTAAATAAGCATCAGGTGTAGGAGGAAGTAATCAATCCCAGGTATGGGGTATAATGGGAATTGTAGTCCAGATAAGGGATTAGTACTCTATTAGGAGACGGTTTAGGAGACGATTCCCTCTGGCACGGAGAAGGTGGAGCAGGGACGAAACTGATTTAGTGTTTTATCCCCAGTATTTGGGAAAAAATCCCCACTATCTATCCAGGATAGTCCATCACTTCTGTTGGCTAAGAAAATGTCTCTAAAAAACCTCTGACTCTGCTTCAAATAAAGTCTTACTGCTGGTGGATGAGACCATGGACACAAGTGGGGTAGTGGCCGGGATGGGATCCACCAAAGGGTTTAAACTGAATAAAATTGCACAACATTTGGAGATAAGAAACTTTTTATTGTGCTCTTTCTCTTATCCTTCTCTCTTATCCAACACAATTCAAATTTGGCAAACTTATTTAACTTCACACTGCATACAAATGCAGCATGTACAGTTAGTTCCAGAAGCGATGCAGCGGTGAAGCGATCGTTTCGGCAGCAAATATATTTCTGCTGTACTGCCAAAGCCCTATTCACACTGCAAGTGATTTTCTTTGCTGCTTGTCTCCAGTGGCTGGTGGTTGGGTCACTAGTGGACATTTCTGATTTGTTTCTTGCCTAGTTAGGTTTGTGAATGACATTTAATTACGTTACTCTCCCAGATAGGGGTGCGCCGAGGTACAGGTCACCGAGGAGGTTTTGGGGCTTGTCCGCAGCACAGATCCTTCTGCTCATTATGACTTTTTGGAAGTGTTGAGTCAAATTAAGCCGCAGGCTCCACTCCTGGTGGTGCCCTTTCATAAATTATTTTCCGTCAAGTTTTAGCTTTGCAACCATACTCCCCCCACAACCCACAGACTCGTGGTTTCCCCCACGCTGCCTGGCGGGTCATGGGCACTGGATTGCAGGTTGGCATCATTTACGGTCGGAACTACAACGGTATCTCATCGTCTTTGAATCTCCGACATTCGTTCTTGATTAATGAAAACATTCTTGGCAAATGCTTTCGCTCGCATCCGTCTTGCGATGGTCCAAGAAATTCACCTCTAGCGGCGCAATATGAATGAGAGGGACGGCCAGGGGCAATCATGGCCCAGGGTTTGTGAAACCCACAAAATAGAACCGGAGTCCTATTCCATTATTCCTAGCTGAGATATTCAGGCGGGTGCAGCCTGCTTTGAACACTCTAGTTTATTTAAAATAAACGCTCTGGGTCCCAGTGGCACCCCTCCAAAGGGTCCTCACCAATGGGTTTAGGATACACTCATTCCAATTATAGGGCCCCGAAAGAGACCTGTATTGTTATTTTTCGTCACTACGTTACTTTCATCACTCACGTCACTATTTTTTGAGTCGGGAGTGGGTAATTTGCGCGCCTGCTGCCTTCCTTGGATGTGGTAGCCATTTCTCATGCTCCCTCCCCAGAATCGAACCCTGATTCCCCGTCACCCATGGTCACCATGGTAGGCGCCGATCGTACCATCAAAAGTTGATAGGGCAGACATTTAAATGAGTCGTCGCCAGGGGCATGAGCGATCAGCTCAAGGTTATCTAGAGTCACCAAAGTGGCCGGGGGCACTGGTTATGGATATGCTAAATGCATGTGTCCCCCTCGCCTGGGGGGGTGGTGACCGGGAATGGTGCGTTTGGCGGGAATGGTGGAGTGGCGGGGACAACACCCACCGACCCCACGTACCATACTGCTAGACAAAGACAGGCCCACTGGGTCTCCCACGGATGGGTTTGGATGGGCTGACGCCCCCCTGGAGGTCAAAGCGCAGGATGGGGAGGAACTGACTGCCCATAGCCGGGCAGGGGCCTACCCCTGGCGCTTCTCATAGTCCAATCTGTCAGGTTGGGGGGGCTGACTGCCCCCAATGAGAGAGAGAGAGACAGAGATAGAAAAAAAGCATGAAGTCCAAAAGAAGCATTTTTTTGGACTTCATGCAAAACAACGCCTTCCACAATCCCCTACAGACACGTGTTCACGTACTGCCCTCGAGACCTCCGTTCAAGGACTGAACCTTGATCGATCCCAGGAACAATGACCCTGGCCGGCATCTTCAGAGCACATCCAAATAGTAGACATAATGGATGAAATGTCTAACTGTCAAAGTAGAAAAATAAAACGCTCTTTATGATCTATGCGATGTCATGTATAAAGACATGCAAGCTAAGGAAAAGGCATGGGAGGCAGAGGGACAAGATGGTAATATGCATTAAATTCTCTCCTGCGCTGGTTTAGGGGTTGAATACAAAGTCTTTGTCTTATCCTTTCTCGTAACCTTCTCAGTAACAAATACAGCAGCTTCTAATAACAAAAGCGATGTTTAGCGATGATATGCTTCTAAGTCTTTTCTTCTAAAAGTATTTTGAAATCAAAATAAATTAATGTGAACTTTCCCATTATAGAGTTTTTTCTACGTACACACACACACACACACACACACAAACAATTGTCTATTCAATGGTTTTTATTTATAAAAAGAGAATTGAGTTGTCCTTTCCATAGAATATGCTTATTCAGTGCAAAATACTTTCCAGGCTCTTGTGCAGTGCCATTTTAATCTCACTTGTATTTGGGCAAAAAAATGTTCCTATGGCCCCCCGGCTGTTTCTTCATCCCCCCTGTGCCACCCAATTAAAAAATCCTAGAATCACCCCTGCCACTGTTATGTCAAATAAATACTTCATCTTCATCTTCAACATTGCAAACAAAATTGATCCAACAAACTGTCATACTGAGAAAGATTTTCTCATTAGTGGTCCAGATGTCGGCAGTTTTAGAGACTATCTCTTTGTTTTTAAAATCTTTCTTTAACTCATCTTCCATAAATGTATATTCTTACACATTTTTTTCTTCTGTTTTTTTTTTACTGGTATTTTACCAATAATCTGTCTGAAAGATGAGGAGTCCATTGTGGGGATAAGCAACATTTTATCCAACCACAAGCTGTCCACAGTTCTGAATCCATTAATCTTTGGGGTGTATTTCCAATGTTATATTTGTGCTGTCTTTGTAGATGTTTCTAGATGATTTAAAGTTATAAGCAGTAGACAGTCTGAGTACCTGCACACAGTTTACATTTTTCAACAATGTTCCTTTCATTTTTACTTTCAGCAAAATCAAAACAATGACAATATTTATAACACCCGGATGTGAACATCTACATCTTTTATGGAAGCTTGCTGTGATGCTAACTTACATCATGTGTGCAACACTTTAAAAAATAATCTGGGGTGATTAAACTGATACAACAAAAGTATTGTAAAGGCATTTTTTGGATCATAACTGTAATATTATTACTTATATTCGTTATACCACTCATTACGGAAAGTAATATTATTACTAGTAACGCATTACTGCTCAACACTGGACAGATACATGAATTAGTTTTCACATCTTGCATGGATTGAGCATTGTTTGTTTTGAGTTAAAATAAATCACTGTTTTTGTTTGTTTGCTTTAAAAACATTTAGAGATATCTGAATTGGTAGACTATTTGGGTATATTTATAGAAGTCTAAGAAAACAAAATCTGATTGTATTCTCCTCCAGTCCTTGGTATGCAGCAGAGAGAAAGAAATGACTCTAATGCACATGCTAATTAAGCACTTCTTTCCTTACGGCATTCCATAGCCAAATAAGATTCTCATCAGACAGTTTAGCACTGGAGTCTATAAGCAAATTGAATAGAAAGTTTGATTATGATAGAGCTTCAGTTATCAGTTGTGAAGAGAACAAAAATAACTGTTTGTGTTTATGATTAAACTAATCAAGTCTTAATAAGTCAAGATTTTATTCACATTATGACTTGATGAATTTCTTTTGCAAAAATCTCAGATTATTGTGGGATTTTATTTCTGTTCATCAAATAGTAGCACTAGATAAACCTATGGCAGGCTGGGTTTATTGAGCAGACATTGCTGTAAAAATGTTTTCTCACCACTACCTGGAAACATTTAAGCTATTACTATTGTTTAACAGGATGTTATATTTGTATGTAAGTTATGCATATTTTCATAGTAAACATTAATTTATATACATACAAAAATGGTTACAATAAATTAAAATAATAAACATAAAAATAATAAAAAATATTCTGCACAAAACTCTTGATTTTATTGACTATTACAGTTCTAACTTAATTAAAACTGATTTATCATTTATGAAGGATCTCCATTAAACCTTCATGATTTCATGACAATAGATGTTTACATCCACTGAACATTTTTCAATCAAACCCATTATAAATACAGTATTTACTGCACCTGCACAATATTGAAAATACCAATGTAAGCACAGTAATAGAACTTTATAAAATAACATTAGGAATGTTTCTCATGTGTTCCTTCCATTGTTTGAAAACACTAAAGACATAAATACATTTACCACTGCTTATGGTTTAGTACATTACTATAGTTTTATACATTTGTTAAGACATTAGCTAACATGAACTAACAATGAATAATATATTTTACAGCATGTATTAATATTTGTTAATGTTAGTTAATACAGTTGTTAATTCATGTTAGTTGATTATCTACTGTTAATAAATGCAACTTTTTATTTAAAAAATGTACTAATAAATGTTGAAATTGGTATTATAAAATCTTGAAAAAACATTAACTAAGATTAATATATGATGTGTAAGTGTTTTTCATTGTTAGTTTAGGTTAACAAAAGTTAATTAACTAATGTTAACAAATGGAACCTTATTGTAAAGCGCTACCATAAAGCTTTATTTTGTAAGTAGTTTTTAATATTTTATTTTAGTTATGCAGTGCATAAGATTCAATTTTATTTGATTTCAACCGGTCTACACATTTTGTACATTTTATAAGTGTTCAAACTAACAGTAAAAATGATTTGAAACTCAATTTATCCCAGCACCTAAGCTTGCATAATTTAATTTGAATCAAACTGAATCGTTTCAAATTGTCTAAATTAAAGTGACATGGTTTGTAAATACAAATATACTTATTTTTTTGTAAGTTTAACAAACTCAGCAAGGTTTATTTAAGAATTATATGCTTCCAAAGCTTCTCATTGGTTACTATTCGAAACATTTACATATTGAGAACATTTGAGAACTGAATTTCTGATTGAATATGACCAGTCCTGATCACTGTACAGTAAATGATACTCGCTGAACTTTTTCTTGTTAGACAAAAACTACAGTCATCACCACAATGGTAGGCCCAGCACCACTGTGAAAGATTATTATGTACTTTGGGGCAGCAAACACACTCAGTAGTAATTTTATGTTCTTTTATGTTCAGTACTGTTCAGTCTTTCATTAGGGGTTCAAACACAAAGTGCTGAAACCCTGTTGTATTTGTTCAGATTATTATTATTATTCTGCCATTAAACTGATTGTGTAGCCCAAACTGTAAGCCCTACAGACTTGAAACTTGGCCAGATGGTAGGTTCTCAATATGGGGAGAAGTTGACAAAGTGTTACCCCGATTGGCCAATAGGGGGCGCCACAAACCACCACAAACGTGTTAGTAACTCCTTCACCTATCAACAAGTGCCTTATACCGACTTTTATTTCTGCCATTATAATTTTTCGCAAAACCTACTTTTGCGAACTAGTCCTAGGTTTTTTGACCAGTCAGAACCAAACCAATGCTGAAATATTCTCTGGAGTCAGTTTGTTTATAATTATCAAAAAAGGTTTAAATGTTTATTCACGTTCACGACAGGATGCCAGAAAGTTTGAATTGGGCTGGGCCATTTTTTGGCTATATGGCTATAACTTGGGAAGGGAATGAGATATGTTTACCAAAACGTGGTAGAAATATGTAGGATTATCATCTGTGGTCACATAAAAATTGGCCAACTGGTGGCACTATAATGTGAAAAAACACAAAACACAAAGTTAGCTCAATCGACTAGAAAATTGACATGTAGTGTCTTTGTCCAAGGTGTCATGACTGCATAGGAGGATATGTTGAAAAACATGGCCGCCATCAGCCAATGAAGTTTGAACACCTATTAGACAAGGTTAATGAAGGCTGATCAGAACGAAACTCAGTGGGCATGTTTGACTCATGACCCCAATGGTCTGTAAGAATTTTAAAAGAAAATGGCCACCAAGGGGGGCTATCTTGTTTTTTGGGTGGGTTAACGATTGCATATCATATTTGAAAAACCTACTTTTGCAAACTAATCTTAGGTTTTTCACTCAGCCTCAATTAAACCAGTGCAGTACAATTCTCTGGACTATCAAAAAAGATGAACTTTCTCATTTGGAAAGCTATAACAGGCCCGTTTCAGAAATGAGTAATGGCCAAGTGTACCAATAAGTCTGTATTTTCTAAACGAAACAACAAAAGACCACAAAACTAAATAAGCTCATGCATGTTGTGATTCTAAAAAACATGCAACATTTTATGTTGATCAGGCGATAGATAACACTACACCAGTTATGTGTTAAAAAATGCTGTATTTCTATGTTAAATGAATTTAGTGAAAGTTTAGTGAAAGTGAAAGTCATTTTCATCTCTGTTTTAGGTGCTAACAGGCTTGCTAAACAATACATATCTATTTAAATCCCAATATCATGCATTTCACTAGTGCTAATATGGCTGTATTTTGTGTATATGTAAGTTAACAAATACTTTTAATATGCTGAAAACAGGCCATTCTAAGGTAACATGCTGTTTCATTAATTTTGTCGTTTTAATATATTAACTTTTTTATAATGACAATATAATATTTAACCAGATCATAAGACGCAGCAGTGTGCATTTAAGAATTAGGCTAATCCTAATTTATTGTACACTAAAACATGTCTGCTGTAATTAGATTTATATAGATAATAAAAAATACTTTTTATATAGAAGTCAGGACATTCTGAGGAAACATGCTACAGTTAATTAATGTTTAATGAAAGGGGAATAACAGCAGTTTTTTGCTTGCAGCTGTATTTTGTGATTTTATTTGCTAACTGTATTTAACACAATGTCATTTAAGGTCAGTTCAGGTTTTCTTATGATCTCTTGAGGAAGCATCTCAAGAGATCATACAAACCGAACACGATTTCTTTCAGCGTCTTGCGCAGCTCGTTACTCCGGTACGCGTAAATGAGAGGGTCTATATGCGAGTTGCATATGATAAGGATAAGAAACAGGTTAAAGTGGCTGAAGTAACATTTGCAGTAAGCGTTTGTGGGACAAATGAAGATGAGATGGAGGAAGAACGGCCCCAGCAGATGATGAAAACGCCAAGCAAGGTCGTGCCCTTCATGCTGGTGGCCTGGCTGCTCTTATAGAGAGCCATGATGCGTCTGGAGTGAACGTGGGCCAGGACGAATATGTGCAGGTACAGAACCGCCGTAAACACCAAAGCCGCAACATAAAACGTCACAAGACAGGCGATGACCGCATTGTCTGTGTGGTACACGATAAATAAAGAGCTGGAGGTGATGCTTGTGAACCACACCACCGCGATGATGGCCATGGCCCGATGCGTGTTTATGATGCTGTGGTACCTAAGCGCGCGTAAACAATGGCTGATGTAGCGGTCCGCCGCGATGATGTTCAGGAACGACAACGAGGACACAACCGAACTGCAGATCATTATATCAGTCACGTTGTCCAGGTGCTGGAGCATCTTCGCCGTGACCACCAGCAGCCCTTGTTCCGTCAGTAACATGAAAAGCGTCTCCACCACGTTACTGACGCTCACCAGCATGCCCGACACCGCCAAACATCAGATGAAATAATACATGGACGAATGGAGGTTCTTGCTTTTGATGATGGCAACCACCACTAAAATGTTTTCCACCAAACTGATCAGCCCGAGCACGAGAAACAGCTTTTGAGGCATCATTATTTGCGCGATGCCTGTGGCGTTTATGTCTCCCAGCGTTAAGTTGTTTTGAACGAGATCTTCGTTTCAGTGTTGTACAAGGGTTGTGCACTTTGATCCATGTGCGTAATGCCGAAGTAATGCCGTGACGAGTCGTTCATGTTCCAGTAATTTAACCCTCATTCAGTCCGTTTGAGGTGTTCTTTCAATCCAGCACACACGTAATATTCCAGCTGAGATAATTTAACTTTGTTGATAAACTTTGTAAACGTATGATCTTCCACCAAAGTCTAAAACCAATGCGCATGTTCTGTTTTGACATGATTTTTTACGAGGCTTTTCTATTATGAACACGTAGGTTTGGAAAACAAACAGAACCCTTCTATCGGCTGCGCACTGATAAACAGCGTGAAGTTGAGTCCGCAAACTTGCAATTTTTACCGGCAACGCCTCAGACTTCACAGTAATGTAATTTATCAGCTTCCTAGTCAAAATCAAACTTCTGTCATAGACTTAAATGTTGTTAAACGTCATGTGGTCTTCAGGAAGGGCAGATCCTGTGTCTGCTCGTGTCAGTGCTGGTGATGTTCTGCTCTCCTGCTCTACCTCCATCTTAATTGAACACAAGCACCGTGTGTTATGTGTTAGGTGGATGGGGATGCAAAAGGCGATTCAGGACTAGCACGTCGCATTATGTGGTTGAAAATATACAATTAACAAACTTTCACCTGGTACATTTTTAATATACAAAACTCTTTCGTCTTTGTACAATATAACAGCTAAATCCAGATGGAAAGTTTGTTAGTTCCAAATACAAGTCCAACCAAAATCAAAAAATCAAAAAAGTAAACCAAATTGGTTATTGTGTTGTCTTTTTGTTTTTTTTTCCAGATTTTCTAAAGGGGTTCAGACTGTTGTAAGTTGTTTAGCATGTGTTATGTAAGTTGTTGACACTCATAAAACTTACCCTGGTGTCATATGGTGATTATGCCAATGGTTATGCCAATGGACAATGACGTCCAGCTAGTGCCAAATCACCAAATCATATGACCAAATCACAGATGTAGTTCTCTCTAACACTCCCTCTCTCCCTGACTTACTGTGGCTGTCAGGTGGCTCCCTCCACCTTCTATTTATAGTGGTGTCTTATGTGCTGTTGTGTCCCTTATGTTTCACATTGTACAGTATAATACGTTACATACAATTTTGTCATTTTTAAAAGTATTACACACCTTGTTCTGATTTTAGCTTACTGGGAAGCAATGGAATTGCATTTTTTTTTCCTTATTTAAAGATTACCAGAGTTTACAATTTCCAAGGTCCAAGACAGTTTATATAATGGCATATATATATTAGTTAATAATTTTTTATTAAATTAATTATTTTATTAATATTATTTTATAAAGGCATATATATTTACTATATGTAATGTGTGTAATATGTATGTATGAGGCCAGATAAAAAAACACAAACTTTTGAAAATCTATAGAAAATCTTCTTAAAAAACTTAAAATCTGCTATAGAAAATAATCTGTCTGCTTTGTTCAGGCCAAGTCTGAGAGTCACCTTTGCTCTTTTTTATTCACTGTAAAATGAGCAGTGACAATGAGGAACCTTAAATAACTGATTTGATTGTTTTTACAGATGAAGAAGCCTGTGGATGACAAAGAATGAAGAGATGGCAGCAGACACCAAACTGCATTTCCAGGTAAGTAACAGGTGAGTTCTTCCAACAGGTGGAGTACATCAGACACACAGGAGACCTGGAACCAGGAGGAACTGAGTGAACACAGGAGGCATCACCAAATCACAAAGTAACAGGCCAAGTCATTCTTTACAATTAAGAAGACCAGACAATGAGTGCTGGCTTGGTGTGTGCTTATATCGGGTTAGAAAATGGGATGATAAGTGATTGCAGGTGCGGGTGATCAGTACTCAGTGGGAGAGTGAATTGTTGCAATGTGGTTGGCTGAGAGGGGCTTCGCTAATCGGTGGCTGGTGATCGGTTGTGTATAGAGCCTGACAGATCTGTGACAATATCTGCACATTGTATTTTTTTTCTTTCTGTCACAAGACAGCGTGACCCCCATGGCTAATCTACCTTTAAATCCTATTTGTGCATCAGAACAGAATGAAATGGGAAAGAATTATGTTTGGAAATATTTGTGTTTTTAAATTTACAGAGCAATCCAACTAAATTGTTAAATTGGCTCTCCATCTAAAATCTGTTCCTTTCTCCAAACTACTAACCTTAAGATTAAGTAATAATGGTGATTTAAACGTTAAGGGATAATCATGTAGATACAACCACGGCAAAACGTGCTTCCACTAAGTATTTATGTCTAAGAGCTATCACCCACAAGCCTTTAAAGGGAAAGTCAGGACATGAAGTTGAACACAAAGCTTCTATTATTATGTGACCTATAGTTTCAGTGCTTCACTGACCGAAATAAGCAACGTTTTTCATAATTTGTGGCAGCAATAATATAAAATACTTGGTAATACTTGTAAATATTTGCTAACCCAATACTCCACAGTTTTTTTCTGATAAAATATTTACAATAACCGAATGTGGCATGGGAACATGAGGAATCCATCACAACGAATGTCATAATTCTGGTGGAAAATGCACCTATGAGGTCATAACATATCAACCACCAAATAAGTGTGATTTGAAGTGGACTGAGAATTGATTTACTTGGGGTGTCAAAGTGAATTTTCCATTTGCTTTCTGTTTTCTTGTCATTACAGTATCTAAAATTAGCAAGCGTCTCCTCAGCACCCTCAGATATTTATTTTCTACATTATATAAGGGAGAAATAAAGGTGTGTTTGTCCTGAGCTTGAGATAAAGGTGATGTGTCACATGAATGCTCACAACCCAGCTCATAGCCCCAGGTTAACCAGCAAAAAAAGCCAGCATTTTAGACAGCTGTTCACCCACCACTTCCTTTAACACCATTAAATGATCATGTGATGCCTTGAAAGGATAATAATTTTAAAAACAGTGCAGTATTGCTTTTTTGCATGGGTCTGTGATTTTGGGTTTGTATGTAGACACACATATAAGCTATACTGTGTATGAGTTGTGTTATAGTGGCTCTTGCCTCGTTTCGGATTTGTGTCTACCTATGAGTGCAAGTGATGGCTTGTTTGAGCTGCAAATGGTACTTTGGAGTTAGAGAAAGTGGAGAAGCTGATCAACAACCTTCTTGAGAAGCAGGCCAGGCTATGAGAGTGAAGAACTGTGCTGGAAAAATCTTACGCAGGCACAACCAGAAAGGTTCAGCGGACTATTTGCACTAAATAAATGGTTAATCTCCTGGTGTAATGAACAGAAACTGCTCTTTATAAATAATTGGAATCTTTTATGGGAGCGATGGCCTGCACCCCAGCCGACTCGGAGCAGATCTTATGTTGGACAATATCTCAAGGACACTACGCACAATTTGCCATCAAAGCTGTTCTGCTTTGTTAACAAATAAAAATGCTTGTATAGTCAAATCAATAGAGACTGTGTCTTTTCCCTGAATGGTAAGGCAAAAAAATAGACCTGCGGCAAGACCTAGACAAAATCTTATCTTGATAACAACAGAAAATAACACCAGAGAGAACAAAAACACCTCCTAAAGCTTGGGCCCCTTAACATAAGATCACTCACGTCAAAGGTGGTTATTGTAAACAAAATGATCTCAGATAACAGTTTTGATATACTTTGTCTAACTGAAACTTGGCTCAGGCCAGATGAATACATTGGTCTCAATAAAACTGCCCCACCAGGCTACTGTTATAATCACACACCCCGTCTGGTTGGTTGTGGTGTTGCAACTATTTGTAGAGACATACTAAAGGTTTCTCAGACTAAATGACACAGCTTCACTTCTTTTGAATTGCTGGTGCTCAGTGTTACTGTACCAAACATAAGGAAACAAGGAAATTCTATGCTCTCTTTCACACTGGCTACTGTGTATAGACCTCCAGGGCCCTACATTAAGTTTCTGAACAAATTTGCTTATTTTCTCACTGACCTGTTGGTGATTGTTCACAAAGCTTTGATTTTTGGAGATTTAAATTTTCATGTAGATAATGCAAATTATGCGGCGGGAAATGCATTTAGGGACCTGCTAAACTCTTTCGGAGTCACGCAAAACATTACTAGACCTACTCATTGCTTTAATCACACACTAGATCTAATTATGGACTGAACAAAAATATAAAAACAACTCTAGGTGTTTTATTTAATACAATTGCCAGATTAACTAATAAGCAAACACTACCTAAGACAATGTGCCATCAAACTTTGGTAGTAACGACTTAATGAACTTTTTCACTGAGAAAATTGAAACCATATAAAATACAATTGAAAATACACATCCTGCAATTTTACTTGAAGATTCACCCTTCTTAAAAAATTTCTCATCTAGAACGCCTGCAATGCTTTATATCTATAGGCCATTATGATCTAAATAAACTTATCATTACTTCCAAGAAATAGCGTAATGTTAAAAAAGCCTAATGCGTAATGTTAAAAAGAAGAAGCATAATGTTACTAATTTCAACTATAACAGCACACTGCTGTGACTACGCAGGGAACAAAGTATCAAAACTAACTATGCTAGAGGTAGGTGTATAATGGTAAGTTTACTAAAGAAGTCCATCAAATCCCGATGATCTGTTTCAGGGGTCGTACCATCCTGTCCCCCATCATCTGGTCTAAAAATTTGGATCCAGCTGACTACAGGACCTTGGGGAAATAAAAGACTTATAAAAGACAGATTTAGTGTGGAGCCAGTACATCTGTGCCTATGGGAAGTGTCAAAACTATTATAACTATATTTTTGAGATGGAAAAATGCAGTTTTACAAATATTGGAAATGTGGTGTTCAAAGGACATATTGCTATCAAAAATGATCCATATTCTTGGCTAGTGAAGCAGACTTCATAGAGCATCCATCAAGAATGAGACAGTGTTCTGGGTTGTTCTGTGTGGAAGATTTTTGTCCAATAAGTAAAACTTCGGTTTTGTCTGAATTTAGTAGCAGGAAGTTGCTAGCCATCCAAGTTTTGATATCGACTATGCATTCGACATTTTAATTTGCCGAATATATGCGTCTCGTTGGGCCTAGAAGACACGTACAACTGAGTATCATCAGCATAACAATGAAAACTAACTCCATGTCACTTAATAATTGCTCCCAGAGGTAGCGTGTACAAGGTGAAAAGTAGAGGCCCAAGCACTGAGCCCTGCGGAACTTGTTATCGCTATGACACATTTTCACTCACAGCAACACACTGGAATCAGTGAGATAGATATGATGTAACGTAATTTTCAAGTCTATTTAGTAGAATGCTATGGTCAATAGTGTCTAAGGAGTAACACTAGAAGAGAGATGCAGCCACGATCGGCTGACAAGAGCAGATCATCTGTCACTCTGATGAGAGCAGTCTCTGTACTATGTGTGGTCTGAATCCAGACTGAGAATTCTTGCATATACCATTTCTTTCCAAGAAGGAACATATCTGTGAAGACACCACCTTTTCCAGTATTTTTAAAATAAAAGGTGAATTTGAGATGGGTCTGTAATTTACCAGTTGCCTGGGATCAAGTTGTGTTTTTTTAATAAGGGGTCTGATAACAGCCAGTTTGCAGAGTTTTGTGACATATCCTAACACCAGTGATGAAATAATGATACTATTTAGAGGACCTATTTCAGCAACCTGGTAGGTATAGGATCTAGCATTTAGATGATTTAATTATTTTTGACAGTTTATCCCTATTTATAGCAGAGAATAGCTGGAGTTGTTTCTTTGGGCACGTTATGATGTACCATCCAATGTGATTGCGTTGCGGGCAATTGCATTTCTATGATATTTTCTCTGGCAGTATCTATTTTGTTATTGAAGAAATTCATAAAATCATCACTGCTATGATATTGACAACTGTCAGAAGCAGATGATGCTTTATCTTTGGTTAATTTAGCCACTGTGTCAAATAAATATCTAGGGTTGTGTTTATTTTCTTCTAGAAAATTGGAAAACTAGGCAGATCTGGAGCTTTTTAAGGCCTTTCTGTAATTTGAAACACTTCTATTCTTTACGGAATACCTCCAGTTTTGTTTGCTTCCAGTTACGTTCTATTTTCTGTGTTGCTCTTTTTAGGGCATGGGTATGCTCATTATACCACAGTGTTGGGCTGTTGTCCTTTATCTTTTTAACCGTAGAGGAGCAACTTTGCCTAAGGTGTTAGAAAAGATGGAGTTAACATTTTCTGTTGGGCTATCAAAGTTTTCAAAGCTATCTGTTACACTAAGGAATTGAGACTGTTCAAATAGATTGTTGATAAAACAATCTTTAGTGGCAGAAGTTATTGTTTTACTGTATTTGAAGCAAGGAGCTGATTTTGCAACCATAAGTAAATGTATTATACAGCATACCAAATAATGATCAGAAATATCTTCGCTCTGCTGCAGGATGTTAATGTCATCAACATTTACACCATACGACAGTATTAAATCTAATGTATGATTACTTAATTGGGCCCCAGTTAGTCAAGTATTAGTAGAATACTATGTGAAAATATTTCTAGATAAATAAGCAGCACCAGCCCTACAGGGATGGAAGCCATTTCTTTTTAAATGGTTTTGCATGTGTACAAGTAACTTGGATTGCATAGCAACTAATGTAACCCAATTACGAAGAAATTATTGTAACATTAATAATAACCCCATCATCTGGTGTCATGTTTGGTATGTATGTGTCGAGCACATGTAAGTGGTTGAAATGAAAGTGATTTTGAAAAGAAATAATGCAAAGATGAAGTTAAGGACATGTGTGAATGTATATATACATTTTTACAAAACTTCTTTTAGAGACCTTGGCACCCCTTAATTGCAATGTAGAATTTGTGTATTGCCACCCAAAAGAAATTACTGGTGTGTTGGTTACTAAAGTTGACTACTGAGTAATATTTATCTAGTATCATATTTTAACAGCACTATTACATTTATTAACTCTTTTTAACACATTTACTGTTTTGTGTAATGCAATACTTATACTATATACTTATTCTTGTTATATCCTTTATCCATATTGTCTAGTGTTATTTACCTTTTATATGTTCATTCAAATAAATTTTCTTTCATTATGACTTTGTCTTTCTTGTGTTGGTAACCAGAGGCTCTACAGATTAGCCGTATCTCACAAATCCTTCAGATAAATTAGGTGATAACTCCCTTTTCCCTTTTAATCATCAGATTTACATAACTTTATTTTACTGAATGGTCCATTTGGATCGTTCTTAAACTGTTAAGGTGAAATTCCTTAGCTGGTGCCCCGAGGTAAAGGAGGAAGGGTCATCTGCCCCCTTCCTTCTATTGAGAAGTATACCGGTGACGCCTAGATTCTTTTACAATTAGGGTTTTTTTTAAGTACAGTAAACTTGAATTTTAAATTAATTATCAGCCTTCTGTTATGTCACACAATATAGGATTTCACATGAACTGTAACCACAAATCACCACAATAAGTAAACTATAAATGAGAATTTAATTGTCAAGGATAAATCAATGATATGCAATTGTCAGTACAATAATAATGTTTTGTTGCTCCGCACAGTCAATAAAGGTGTTTGAAATTAAACTGTTTGTTTATTTGTCCCTACTAAATTTAACCCTCTTTTAACCCCCCTTATTCATACAATGTATGAAAACCCCCTTATTCATACTAGTACTCGACGTCAACAAGTTACTAAATGAATAAATAAAAAATCAACAACAATTAATTTTACAATAACCCGGCAAATGTAACACTTAAACACCCCCGTTTGTCTCTGTTGGAGGTCTGCAGCTTGGGTTAGTTGTGGCCAAAAACAACACGGTCGTTTCACTCAACTGAGCTGTAAATAAAACTAAAATAGGTACCTTACGGTAGCATGTCAACCCTCCAACATCGCTCCTTCCAGGTCGTTCGAGATCTCTCCTATCGCAGGTCAATGCAGAAACGTACGCCGTGTAGCGCAACTTTCCGTAGCCCTTACGTTTCTAGACGCGGTGTCCGCTTTTTTTACTCACAGCGATCGATACGTCAGTCTAGTAGTTTTTCTCAGACGAGGTCAACATTCCGTCGTCCCTCCTCATAATGCATGAACAGTGCCAGCTTGTGATCCACCGGCAGGCCGCCAGCGAGATTTACAGTCATTCAGACTTAAATGTAAACACAGTACAAGCTCTACAGCTATGCTTGTTCAGCAATAACTCGGCTTACGCTCTCTCTGATATCCTGGAGTCGAATGTTAAAATCACCAACAATTAGGACTTGATCTATGGCCAGTACTTTTCTAATAGGAAATCAGCAAATTCTTTGATAAAGTCTGTGGTGTCCTGATGGCATGTATACAGCAGCCAAAAAAAATGTCAAAATTGATTTATCAGCATCACTACATATACTTTATATTAAGCACAATCACTTCAAAACAATTGTATTTAAAATTTATATTAATATTCTGAATATATACCTATATTAAAAATATTCCTAGAAAGTGCAGCAACACTTTGCATTTTCACAGCAGACAGTATTTGCGTTTTAAAAGAATTCACCAACTAAATGGGTAAATTTTCCTGCTGGTTGTCTGATGTCCTGTGCGAACAGCAGACAAAACTCAGGGGTGTAGAAAGAAAACGCTGCAAAACCAAAGATCCTGCTGACCTCTGTAAGTATCAGTCTGTACTTTTTTCTGCCAGTGTCATAACCCCGGATAAAACGCAGTGCTACCCCTGCTTTTAAATGTAGGAAAGTGTAAACTGTTCCTCTATTTGGGATAATTACTGGGTTTTAGAAAGAATATAAGGGGTTAAATGCAGTGCAAAATTCCTTTGGAGTGTTTTCAATGCAGATCATAACAGAATACAAAAACATTCAAATACAATACATAAAATAATAATCGCTCATGCACTTATTGCATAAGGTTCTTTCTAGCCATGTCAGAGGTTGCTGATCCCAGTTCTGAAAGACTGCTTTACTGCCTCACTGTAATATGCATTGCACTACTGGAGTACATGGCAGACTTTCTGCAGAATTTTGCCATTGCATGGCACTGTATCAAACACAATTTCTCTCAACCTGGGAATAACAAAACAAAATTACAGAAATCTAAATGCCACCATGTTATAAATTTAAAGCATATGTTATAAATTATATAATAATTGATGCTGTATGTCCCTCACATCTTTTTTCAGGATCACGCTGCAGTTCTGAGGCTCTGGAACACTGCCCTTTTCTCCCCAGAAGGAGGATAGCATAGGTCTTTGGACAGTTCTCCTGAGCTCATGTTCCTCAGTGGTCTCTAAATCTTTAGACTGGGCTCTTAAATCTTTACACAAGAAACAATTTACGTAAAAAACTGGTTTAAAAGTTTTGTTATGCATTGCTACAAAGTCCTTAATAACGGTTTCACAGTTTAAAATTGCAATACAATCAAAATAGATAACAATCAATTAAAATAATCCATACAATGAGGTGTAAGAAAATGATTATTTAAAACTTTTTTAAACAATTAAAAATCATATTTACTGTTTGAATCAAATATTGCACCAAATGTCATATATGAAACCATTTTATTAGTTTGTTGACTGGATCATAATATCCTGGGTACTCTTAGAGGAAAATGGTATTACTAACAGTTGCTCTTTCAAAGCTCAGGAGATTTGATGGAGTTTCTACAAAGATAGGATAATTTTCTTATAAAATCACTGGGTAACGTTAAAAATAAAAAAGGCAAAGACATGATCTAAATGCAGATAATTGTATTTAGTAACTGCAAACATACAATTCGGAACGCAGTGTTTACATGGACGCAGAATAAAGTAATCGGGTTGATATGCGCATTTACATGACACAGTCTTAGAACAGGATTTGATCTTTTTGACATGCACAGTGGACGAATACCCGTTTCCCGCTGTTCAAAGATGCGCATAGTAGCAGCCACTCTATTGTCATTGCTTCTTTTTACATTTTTCAAAGCACAATTAACTTTTAAATACAGCTTTGCTTCGCCATCTAACAACAACAGCCAGACGCTATATGTCATTACACGATTTGTACGTCATTGCAGATGCGCAGAGCTTACTAGTTTAATTTTCAATCTTTAATTTTTGTGTAAAGTGTTACACGTCCTCACCATCGGACTAAGAAAGGTTTAAACTACCCCTTACAATCAGAATGAAATTTTGATCGCATCTGTCAAAATTACAAGTGTACAAGTGTTCATGTAAAGAGAACGGTGTTCCTGCACAAGCAGCGGCTGCGTTGTTTGTGACAGCGCCACCTACCGAACTAGATCACCAAGAACACTCATTTAAGATGGACGCCATGGACAGCATTTAGAGTTTACATAATCAAAGTGTGAGCTGCTAACTATAAATTAATAATTAATTCCCACGAATTAAGAATTTGTGTGCTAGTTTTACTAATTATTACGACGTTCTTAATTTGTGGCCATGATTAAATAAAACCTTGTTGACTTAATGACTATAATAAGTAAATCTAGCCAGCACATTAAACTTAAAAAGATGATAAAAGCATGTTAATGTGAGGTGTGTCAGATTTACCTGTAGCTTACTGTATTAGTGTGAATACCTGCTTAATACTCACTATTTTACCGTATTAGTTAAGTATAAATCATCTTTCAAAATTAAATTGCGCTGACTGCCTGGTTGCACCAGAATATGTGTTATTAGCCTGTCGTTTTTTTGTAAGTATATACAAGCTTCTGTCAACATTTTGAATAAAATGTTTTTAGTCTTTTCTGTTTCAGCATACCCTTTGCATTGTGACAGGTGTGGGGTTTGAATTCCAGGAGGTTAGTTGATTTAAACAAGACCTTTTTAACTTTACATGTTGTCATGTTCTATTACATTTTTTAATGTTATCATCTACAGATGATTGTTCATTTTGTGCCTAGGCCCATTTATTAAAATGTCATGTTCCATGTTCACCAGACAAGTATAATGACTGGCAGCCATCATTCATTTAGCTAAGTAAATTAAATAGGAAATGTTTACAATAGCAGCCTCACACTATATGCAGCTGTAACTATATAGTATCATGGTCACAATTGTTTATAGGTATTGCATTAATTTTGGTGACCAAACAGACTGGAACTACCTGTGCTTTAAACAGTTTTAAACCACACCTTACAGTCAATCAGACATTTGTGTATGTCACTTGTGCACCAAATGCCTTAGAATTTACTTAACTTTAGATTAATCTTGTTAATGTTTGAAAGGCATGGTCAGCGGTTTGCCTTCTGGACTGATGAGTTTAGTCATGAGTTAATGTCAGTATCATGAATATTCTGTTTGGTTCTCTCTCTACCACCCCAACAGTGCATAATCATAAGTTAAATCATAAATATATATTAGTTGAACGTTAAAGCAAATGTTTCTTATTTATGTTTCTCTCTCTCTCTCCTAGCAACTGATGGAAAAGGGGGTCTTTTTTATACTGTTGTATTGTTGCTGCAAAATTTACTAATATATATATATATATATATATATATATATATATATATATATATATATATATATATATATATATATATATATATATATATATATATATATATAATAAAAGAGAGAGATATATATAGATATATATACACAGATATATGCTTGAATCATTCTTGTGTCTTCTCTCTCTACAACCTTTAAAATATCTGGCTGTAATTTTGTGACTGCATATGCCGATCCATCTTAATTTTACCTAATAATGAGTTTGAATTACTCAAACTCATTATAGTTAATGAATTACTTAAAATATACTGTATGTATACACAAGGAACATCTGGCACAAGAAGGCAAGAAACCATGAAAGAACTACAAAGCGCATGACAGTGACTACAAAATACAACTACAAAATAAAAGACAACCGATACATAACATGATGCTTGTGTTCAGCTGATAAATGGAAGAACACATACACATCTGGGTTAGGATGAGCTAGATCCCTGGAAAAGTGAGAAGTATCCGTTAGATCCATATTGTTGATGGTCAGTTATTTTGTAACTTTTTGTCCAAAACATAAACCGGCGACTGGATCTATGTGCATATTAAAAGTTGATTTAATAAAACCAAACATGAACATAGTCCATAGCATGAACAGAGAGTCTTTACATAACACATGGACAAAACAAAACAAAAAACACATTCACATTCGCTAAACACATTCAATAACCACAGAGACAAATCAGGGGAAAAAAGAAACAATTAGGGCAGGGTAACACTAAAGACTACAAAGACCAGGGACATGGACTACAAAACTTGACTTAAAAATAAAAGACATGACACTATAACAAAGACTTGTGACAATTACTTTTGATCAAGTACACTCTTATGTTCCTACTCAAGCAACATTTTATTTTATTCTTGAAATATACTTTTAACCATATTTGATGTGTGTTCCAACTTTATCTTTGACAGGTCATTTTGTCTCTGAGCACAGTTTACATGTTTACAGCCTTGATATTACAAGTGCTGCATTGCATGCTTGAGCAGGAAAGGCCTGATTTTCCTGATGTTGTACAGCACGTTCCGGCAAGACAGAGATTGTTGAAATGTGAGCAGTGAATTTCAGCTGGCCATTAAATACCACCCCAAGGTTCCCACCCCAAGGCTATTTGCCAGGGTGTGGCAAATAGCCACACCCTGGCAACCAGTTACAGTATCCTAGCAACTGCCCCATAGCCCTCCACTGAAAAAAATCCCGCAGAAATTGTGATGTCGTAGTTCTGCATCAGAATGTTGAAAAGACTAAAGGAAGGGACTCAGTAAGCAGCAACAAATGGTGACATTTCAACTTCATAGCCACGCCCCAACAACCAGTTACAGTACCCTAGCAATAACCCCATTCACTTCTGTTTAAAAAGGTGAGGGGCATCAGAACATTGTAAAGTGGATGGCCTCTTTTGACTGGCAAGTAGTCTTTAATTATTACCATGCAAACTGTCCATCCATGCACTAGCAACCATTTAGAGCACCCTAGCAACCAACATGAATTAGCTATATCTCAGTACCAGAACATGATCGAGACATGGGAGTTGTTTTTGTTTTGGTTCTTTTGATTCACACACATCCATCTGTTGGTTTTACCCTGTTAACTGTCTAGCAACACCCTAGAAATCATTTACCTAGCAACCATGTAATAAAACAAATATCAGCAATATCTCAGCATTAGAACATTGTAGAGACATGGGTGGGCTTATTTGGCTCGGGCTGTTAGTGGGCGTTAGATATTTACCTGGCGACTTCCTGACTACACCCTAACAATCATTTAGATTACCCTAGCAACCTCATAACATCATGAATAAACCATATTTTAGTATATCTATCATGCTAAATCATGCTAGCATCATGCTAAATAATGCTAATACTTCCTATTGTCATGTTAAAACTTGCTAGCATCATACCAAACCATGTTAACATCATACCAATTGATGCCAAAACATGTTAGCCTCATGCTAAAGCATGCTAACATTATGCTAAAACATGCTAGCATCATACTAAAACATGCTAACATCATAATTGATGTTAAAACATTCTAACATCATGCTTAAACGTGTGAGCATCATTCTAATTTATGTTAAAACATGTTAGCATTGTGTTAAAATATTGCAGCATTATTATTATTTAAAATTATGTAGTTATCTTACAGAAGTGTTGAAGAAAAGGTCTATAAACCTTTTTTTAGAATATACTGTATACAAAAACAAAATATACGACCCCACGAGCATCATGCACCAATAGAAATCTGTAGTGTCACTAAGATCAACTTTGTCCCGTTTAAATGGTGCAGCTTGTCTTTTCATTTCACCTATTAAAGGTTTTGTTGATGTACATCAATGGTAATAATATTTCGAAAACGAGAGGATATGCCTGCAGTGTTGTGATTGTCTGCCTCTTTATTAGTTGCATAGATGTGTAATGCATCAGTGGAACACTCATCAGAAGAAGATCTTATTACAGTTTCTAACATGCACTTGTCTGCTTCAGTGAGTCTCTCATGCTTCTGTTTTACTCTCAGTCAGTTAAGCAGCTCAGCATATGCAAGATCATCTCGCTGTCTCATGATCTGGACAGTGTTACTATCTGAAAGTAACTGCTGAAATTCTGCTGAAAGTCTCCCACAGCAAGAACAGACAATCCACAAAAAGGTGGTTTCTTTAATCTGTTGCAGTCTCCAGTTTAAATAGGCAAACAACTGTTTTGACACCATAGATATTTAATCAATAATTAAAATGTGTGCATTAGAAAGGTCTTGTAACAATTTAACTTTCCTTCCCTTAAGTCCTATTGTTACCTCTGGGTTCTTTCAAGTTTATTTTGTTACTACATTAGTAAAGCATGGTCAAAGCACAAAACTCTCATTGTTCAATGCATGTATTAATAGACATCATCCAGACAATCAAATCTCACATCACATCGATCTCACCAACGTTGTCTTCTCAGGGTTTTCTGGATTCCACAGGAAATGCAAGAGTCCACCAGAAATTAGCTCCAAAACCAGGTAAGGTAACAGGTAATCCTTCAGTCAGAGTGCCAGATAAAACATTGCACCTTGGCCCTTGCACCCGTGAGAGCATGGCATTACCCAGCACCTTTATTTGGCAGCCTCTCAGCACGTTATCTGTCTCACCAAGTGCCCTCACATTTCTCCCCCCTTTCATGGCCGCCCATTTCCTCTTCCTTAAATAGTGGCCATCTTCAATTAAAGTCCTTACCCCACATCCTAATTCAATACAACAAATATAAATAACCACAACAAAAATATTAAAAAATCAATTATTACCACTATTTGTAAATGTCTTTTTGTCATTCTATTTTGTGGCAGTGCTACAGAGTCCCCCCCCCTTGTCAGAAGCTACTGAGGAAGGCTTCTCCAGTAAGGTTTTAAATTAACCACATTCACGGTTTCTTCTTTGTCACTTAGATTCTATGTAACTCTATAATTTACTGGCCCAAGCTTAGTCTTCACCCTGGCTGGCCCTGACCAACGTGGCGCTAACTTAGAGGAAAAATATTCAGAAGCTTTGGAAACAGGATGGGCTCTCACCCAGACCAGATCGTCCACCTGAAATTGCACATCTTTTCTGTGGGTATTATAATATCTGGCTTGTCTAAGTTGTGCCTTGCTCATTCATTTTTGGACTTCTTCAGCAAGTTGTTGTTGTCTTTCTGTTACAGAGTATGAAACTTGAGAGGGGTTTGGGGAATAATAAATCAATCTCTCAAGAGGTCCTTGAAGTGGTCTTCCCAGAATGAGCTCTGCGGGAGTCCTATTGGTAGATTCATGTTTAGCATTATTTAATGCAAATCGGAACTATGCCAGCCACTTGTCCCATTGTCTATGGGTCTCCCCCACATAAGAAGCTAACATTGGTTTCAGTGTTCTGTTAACTCTTTCAGTGAGATTGGTCTGTGGGTGGTAACTATTGGGTAATTTTTGAGTACCCCCTCATTTCTTACACAAGTCAACCAAGATCTGGCTGAGGAATTGAACTGGTTGAAAATTTCATCTTCCAAATTTGACAAATGCGTGGAATCTTACTGTCTCTTAAAGGAAACAAGTTCAACCCACTTAGTAAAGTAATCAACCACAACCAGAAGGTAGATGTTACCCTTCTTACTTTTCGGGAATGGTCCCATGAGGTCAATGCCAAGCATATAAGCCAGCTGAGAACCCAGCAAGAAAACCCTGAGGCTTTGTATTAGAGGGTTTGTACTGCTGACACACCACATATTCTCTGACATGTTGCCACACATCTTTCTGGACTTCAGGCCACCATGCCATCTCTAAGATTTTCAATAGAGTCTTCATCTGAAAGTAATTGATGAAGGTGAGGACAAGAGACTTGGGCACTACTAGCTGGTATTTACCACCACCAGCGTATGGCATAACTCGATATAACATGCCCTGCTGGATTTCCCATCTCATGCTATCACTTGATTCATCCTTCATGTCCACTTTATCTCTTAATTCATCTACCAGCTCATCTTTTTCCTGAGCTTCTGCTATATCAGCCAACGTGGTGGGCAACTCCAAATTCCATTGGGAGGTCCTTTTTGCTATACATGCAGCCACAGTTGTTTGATTATGGCTGGACCTCGACAGGGCATCAGGTACAACATTTATTCTCCCTTTCCTGTACTGAACCTGGAATTGGAACCGCTGCAGCCTCAAGGTCCACCTGGTGAGTCTAGATGTTGTCTTTGGAGCGTTAAAGGCCCACAAAAGTGCTGCATGGTCAGTATATACTACAAAGCGAACTCCCTCCAAGTAGTGATGCCATTTTTCAACTGCCCATAAAACAGCCAGGCACTCTTTCTCCAATGTGGAATAGTTTAATTCTGCTCCCCTTAGACTTCTTGAGGCATAAGCAATCACAAGTTCTTTGTTATCAATCTTTTGCATGAGCACTGCTCCCAGTCCAGTAGCACTGGCATCAGTTTGCACTTGAAAGGGATATCGTAAATCTGGTTGGGCCAGCACAGGGGCTTGTCGAAGGGCTGCTTTCAACTTTTTCATACTCTGCTGGCATTCTTTGGTCCATGTCCATATAACATTTTTATGTTGCAGATGATACAAAGGGGCAGCAAGCTCAGCAAACTGTGGGATGAACTTATGGTACCATCCAATCAGGCCTAAGAACCTCTTCAATGAAGAAAGATCATAAGGAATCGGATAGATGGTAATAGCATCTGTCTTTTCTGGATCCACTACTACCCCTCTTCCTGACACCACATGGCCTAAGAATCTTAACTCAGTTTTGAGAAAGCATTTTTTTAGGTTCAGGGTCAAGTTGGCATGATGGAGTTTACAAAAGACCACTTCAAGATCTTGAAGATGCCGCTGCTTAGACGGTAAGTATACAATAATATTATCAATGTACACAAAACAGATCTTGCCTCTTAACTCCCCCAATACCCTCTCCATGAGCCTCTGAAATGTAGCTCCTGCATTCTTCAGGCCAAAAGGCATAGTCAAAAAATGGTATAGGCCAAAGGGGGTGCAAAAAGCTATCTTTTCCTGACTACTCTTCTCCATCTCCACTTGCCAATTCCCCAATTTCAATTATTTTGATTAACAGTTATTTTATGCTATAATGTATTTTATTTTATTTTACCTTTAATGTATTCTACATAACTGTGACAACCACAGGCAAGGCTGAAACAAATGCACGCTCATGCTTATAACACTATTTTATTTTAAACGAGAAGATTAGAGAGAGAGGATCTTTTACTCCTTTCAAGTCAAGAGTGAGAGGAGAAGTTTGGTCCTGCTCTCTTTCAAAGTGCTGTTGCATAAAACGGTCATTATTAACAAAACTGTGTGACTTGACTTAGTCACTAGATAGCTTAACAGAGGAAACTGAATTATGAAACTGCACTTTGGGTATAGGCGATGAAAGTGAGACGTAAACGTCTCAAAGGGGAAATATGAAGAAGATTTTATTAACCAAAATAAAATAAAGGAATCATGTACAAATTATTTTACTATTATAGTTCTACTCTACATTTAACTGTGCATGCACATCTATTGTTATTGTTAGGGGCCCAAGGAAGGAAGATAGTAACTCCAGGAACCCCTCATTAACTCATTTTAACGTGTGCGTGAGAAGACTCCTATAAAGACCCTTCCCCAACCAGGCACGAACGGTTGTTCTACAGACCAAATCGGCTTTATGTCTCTGATAATAAAGTCTATCTTTTGGCATCAAAACCTTTGAAAAAGTCTTTGAGTGATCCTTCTGAGATGTGGAAGAACCCACAACAGAACCAACTGAGAAAGACTTGATATTTTAGAATTCATCCTTCCAATCTCATTCCCTACTGGTCTCAAAGCTTGTTGAGCATCATTATCACTTTCTTTTCTCTGGGCTGTCAATATACATTCCACTTAACAGGGAGCTTATCTCCACTACAGATTCAGGGTTTCTGTAGCTATCACCAGGAGGAGCAGAATTGTAAGGAAGGGACTCTGCTGCACCCACATTATCTACTCGAATTACCTCTGCCTCTGAATTACAATTATCAAGTTCCATTGTGCATATAAAAAAACATTATGACCAATGATAAATGAAATATAACTGAATAACAATTTACTTTGACCACACAGTTCACCATTCACATAGGCCACCATCTGTAACAATTTAACTTTCCTTCCCTTATGTCCTATTGTTACCTCAGGGTTCTTTCAGGTTCATTTTGTTTCCTCTACATCAGTAAAGCATGGTCAAAGCACAAAACTCTCATTATTCAATGCATGTATAAATAGACATCATCCAGACAATCAAAACACAAAAAAACAAACCCCAACAATCATAGTCCACATTAGAGAGGCAGTCCAAAAAACAATAATTCCAAAAAAAACAAAAAAGGAAAAAGTCAATAATCACATCAATCTCACCAACGTTATCTTCTCAGGGTTTTCTAGATTCCACAGGAAATACCACAAAAAACAGGAAAAAGTAATCCACAAACAATCCCAGAAAGAGAAAACACAAGAGTCCACCGGAAATAAGCTCCAAAACCAGGTAAGGTAACAAGTAATCCTTCAGTCAGAGTGCCAGATAAAACAATGTTTTAAAACATGTGTTTAAAACATTGCACCTTGGCCCTTGCACCCGTGAGAACATGACATTACGCAGCACCTTTATTTGCCAGCCTCTCAGCACATGCTATCTGTCTCACTTTACCAGTGCCCTCACAGTCTGCTCTGATTTAATTCAAGCTGTTTCCCAGGCCTTGTTATGGAGACTTCAAGCTTCTTGGTAGTTTCAAAAGACAGTGCAGTGTTTTACCAGAAATGTTAAAGGCAGCACTGTGAATGCTGTTAAAAGTAGAGTTGGTTCAGAAATGTCTGTATGCTCATGTAGACACATGGAAGCCTATGCAGTATTTTGGATGCCTCTGCATGAATACATTTAATAACGTGATTTACGAACTCCAGCTCCTCCATTTAAAAATGATAAAGCTGTTGTGTCATAAACATTTTTTACACCAGTCTCACACAGCATAAAATACAGAAGCTTGTGTTTGATTTAAACTTTGATACATTTTACAAATCTGCAGGGGTAAAGGGTGAGTATTCAGGAAGGCCATCTTGTTCCTTTACATCATTAGCATCAGTTGATTCACATTCCAATATGCTCTCCAGTTGGATCAGTTTATTTGCTGGTGCTAGTGTCGTCCATGCATCTTTGAGAGGGCCATTTTGCTCCAAATCTTCAATTGCCTATTCTATAGCCTCCTTATACTTTTCATACTTTTCTGCACACACACACCAGTTCATTACTGTCTGGTAGATTTACAGAACCACATGTATAAAATGATTCATATGTCGGAAATCCTCTTGACTTCAGCTGTTCATCTGTCCAGCTGTTTCTGGGTTTGTCTGCTGTCTTGTGATTTGTTCTTTTCTGTATGTATCCCATATTTTTTTAATTTGTTTTCAAATTTAGGTCTGTTTGGTGTGGCCTTGTATTTGTCAGGCAGTTCAGTAATCCACACATTCTCTAAGTCAGGGTCCATGGTATGTATTTTATTGGTAGACTCATCTTTACAACAATGCCATCAGTAGTATATATATATATATATTTTTTTTTTCATAGGCAGACAGGTTATCATGACTTAAATCTTTCATAACTCTTTAGATAATCACTCATCTCTTGTTCATCTGTTGAAATGTATAAGAGAATATACATGGTACAGCTGTAGCGGTTCAGAATAAACTGCAGGTCCATGTTTTCATTCCAAGCTCTTTAAAGCAATAGATTGTAGTCGTTAACCCAGCAGTCTTGTGGTTGCCTCTCCATGACAATTACACTTGTTATAGACATTAAATATAATTTTCATACTCTTTAGAAGTCAGGTTTGCTTTTTGAAGCAGCTGTGTAGTGGTTTGAGTCATTTAGTAGATCTAAATGACTTGAGTCATTTAGTAGATCCCACACATTTTGAAGCTGTGCTTCTGTTTTGGTAACATTCACATTATTTTGGTGCTTTGTTGGTTCCTTTTGTTCAACAGACTCATCTACAGGAGGTGATCTGGGATGGGTTATTGTGGTCCTATTAATGGGTGGTTTAGAAAATTCAAATCTGCAGTGATTTTTGTTTTTAGATTAATCTAAACCACTCTAAGATTTAGATTGGTTATGACTATGCAGATTATCAGCAGATCTACATTGTTTAACTTTTGACCGAGTTATATGAATGGTTGTACTTGAGTATGCATGCAACCTCCAGCTGTAGTGTTTATGAATGATACAGGCAGCAGGTCAAATTGTTCCTGGTCTCTCAATTGGAAACACCTTGAAACAATAGTAGCAGCCTCTCTATCATGTCTTCAAAATGGAGAAAGATCAACATCATAGCCATACCTGTGCTGACATCAGAAGACATGCCATTTATTGTCTTCATTTTGTTTGAAAGTTATACATAAAACATTTACTTCCCATCATGCTGCTCTCCGACCTGTTTTTTCCATACACCCTTATACCAGGTGGATGCGAAATTGTCACAGTGGTGCCAAAACCCGAGAATATTAATAGGGGGACTGGGGACGACCCAGAGGCATTCATTGAACTCTTTGAACAACTTCCGGTGTAAAGCCTCCTTATCTATGCAGAGCTTAAAAAGGCCATTTTTCAGTGGCTGGGTTTTAGCCCCGAACAACATCGCCAGCGCTTCCGGTCACTGACCCTCAAGGATTGTGGACAGCAGCTCTGGGAGGCATATCACCAGTGGCTGTTGCTGGACAAGCGCGACGCAGAGGGGATCATGGAGATGGTGGTGCTGGAGCAGTTCTCCCCAGGTACATCAGACAAAGGGTCAGGGGAAAGCGACTCGATGCGGGTGGAGGCAATAGCCTTCTCTCCACTCTGAGACTTTCCCCTTGAACTGTGTCATGACAAGACCCTGCGTCATGCCTTTAGACTGGACCGTATTATCGATGGTACCCTTAAAAACCCCACTCAAGCTCTTTCGTACCCATATTTTGCGATTCGGCATGATCTGTTATATCATGTGATGCAGGAAACACAAACAAAAGAAGATATAACCCAACTGTTGATTCCAAGGGTTGTCGGGAAACGCTTTTCCAGGTGGCTCATTATAATCCAATGGCCAGCCATTTAGGACAGGATAAGTCACTTAACTGTCTCATGGCCCGTTTCTATTGGCCGGGCAAATGCGGGGATGTCAGCAGGTGGTGTGTGGCATGCTAAGAATGTCAGGGAGTGAACCCCCCGGCTGTTCCAAAACCGCCATTGTGACCGCTTCCGTTCATCGAGGTCCCCTTTGAGAGAATTGGCATGGATCTCGTCAGGCCATTAGAAAGGTCAGCATGAAGGCATTGCTTTGCATTAGTTGTTGTTGATTATGCAACACGATACCCAGAAGCAGTGGTTCTCCGCAAAATCTCTGCAAAGAGTGTGACGGATGCCCTGTTTTGTATTATCTCTGAGGTGTGGATCCCGAAAGAGATCCTCATGAATTAAGGCACAACATTTGTCACGCACATTACACAAGCTTTATGAATTATTGGGTATAAAACCAATTCGTACCAGCATTTACCACCCCAAACTGATGGGCTAGTCAAATGGTGCAACCAAACCATTAAAAACATGGTTCGTAAGTTCATCCACGATGATGTGAACAATTGGGATCGCTGGTTGGAACCTCTGATGTTTGCAATACGCAAGGTTCCCCCAGCCTCCACTGGGTTTTCGCCATTCGAGCTTCTTTATGGGCGTCGGCCACAAGGTGTGCTTGATGTCCTTAGAGAGGCTTGGGAGGAGAAATGAAGAAATGAAATTTTTCAGTGAGAAATGAAATTCAATATGTCCTGGACCTGAGAGCAAAACTCCATACACTGGGGCAGCTCAAGTTGGAGAATTTGCTGCAGGCTCAGGAACGTCAAGCTTAAAATTACAATGGGGAGCCCAACTTCGTGAGTTTACACCGGGAGAGAAAGTACTCCTATTACTGCCCACTTCTAGCTCTAAATTACTTGTCACACGGCGAGTCTGAGATGTAGACTATGAGATGGAACGTCCGGACAGAGGAGGCGCACAGCAAAATCACCACCTCAACCTTATAAAACCTAGGAGGAAGGAGGCCTCTGCTCAGCTGGTGACGACGGTAAAGGAGGAGGAGGTGCTCGGGCACTAGATTTGGAACTAAATTTAAAGCCCAAAGTTGTAGTCCCGGTCCCGTGTGGAGCTCACCTCTCGTCATCCCAACTGGCAGTGATTCAAAAATTACAGCAGGAATTTGGCCCGATAGTCTTGGTTCTTGATTCTGTGTGGACTATCGTAAGGTGAATGTGGTGTCGAAATTCGATGCCTATTTAATGCCCTGGGTTGAGTTGCTCGATCGGTTAGGCACATCTCGATTTTATTCGACACTGGATTTGACAATGGGATATTGTCAAATTCCCCTAATGCCAATGTCTTGAGAAAAACGGCCTTTACCACACCGTTTGGCTTACACCAATTGGTCACACTTCCTTTCGGGCTATTCGGGGCGCCGGTCACGGTTCAGCGACCGCATATGCGCCTCATCAGGCATATGCAACATCTGCGGGCAGTCCTGAGGTCTCTGCGCATGGTGGGGCTCACAGCCAACCCGAAGAAGTGTGCGATTGGACAGGTGGAGGTACAGTATCTGGGCTTCCACTTAGGACATAGACAGGTGGTATTTAGCATTACAATCCTTTAAATTTCAGGTGGTCCACAGGCCAGGAGCGCAGATTTCTGTAGTTGACTTCCTCTCCAGAAATGGGGGGGAGTGGGTGCAGACTGGATGGCTCAGCCTGAGTCGGATGGTGGGGATATGTGGAAAATGGGGTGTGGTTTCACTGTTGCTTGCGGCGGAGAGTAAGGTTCAGAGACGAAATGGTTAAGGGAAATGCTTCCCTCATAATGATTACTAACGTTCTCATTTTGCAGTGAGTCAAGAGACAGGTTAAAATTGTACTGCAACAGAAGGACGGGGTCAATGAAGAGAGCAGAGGACGGGATCTGAGAGTAACAGAGTCTGTCGTCTCGAGTTATGGAATGCTTAAAAGCCCACAAGCTGATTTTTGTTTTCGTTTGTTTGAAAGTTATAAATAAAACATTTGCTTCCCGCCACTTTCTGACCTGTTTTTACCAGGGGGACGCAAAAGTGTCACAACTGTATCTTATTTTTGACAGTGAAATGCAAGCAACAGACAGCACACATGGATTTACAAAATTTAAAGTAAATGTTAATTTATATAAACAACTGATATTTTATTTAATTACTTACTAATTGATATTGATATTTATTGGTGTCTGAAATAAAATGGATATAAACAAAATGTTTAATATAAAATCAGTTATACAGAACAGGTAAATGTGACGTACAACAAAACAGAAATTGGTGTATAAATGGGTTATCAAATAAATTGTGTTCTTTGATGTTACTGATCTGTCAAACTACACTTTTAATGACAAAATAAGCAGTAAGTCTCAATGGAAATTTACCTCCCTTCTTTACACTTTCTTAAGTAAGATCTGATTTCTCACCTGGGGATGAGTTTATGATTTTCCAGGTCCAAATGTCAAGTACAGCAATATCAAGAATGAAATTTTACAGAATATTAAGTACTGTAAGATTTGTACATAATCATAGATAATAATAAATTGTATTTGGGCATTTGGCTCTGTTTGAAGATGTGTACGCTCATCTTAAATACGTGAGGAATTATATGCATTTGTTAGTTTTACATTTTCAGATTGCATTTGGGGTGCATGCAAGCAAATCAGCAAGCAGTGCAACAGCATTTAAATAAACCAGCCCAGTTATCATTTCAGAAGAGAAAGAATTAAATGGGTCAGAAGCAAAGGTTAATGTGAATTAGCAAGGTAAAGAGTTGAGTGAAAAGGTATATAAAGGTAAATGTCAGAACCTAGGTGTGATCACCCAGCTTGTATTTTGTCACATGCTCCGGTGTCCACGTCCTCCTCCGCCCTCCTTGTTACCCTGTCCACTCGTTATCTCTCTCACCTGTTTCCCATTGATTTCGTTCCCTTTATATTTCCCCTCTCGTTGTGCGTCCTTTGTCAGATTGTCTCGGTTTATACTGCTACTGACCTCAGTCTTGTCTTGTTCTGCCTGAGACCCAAGCCGTGTGTTTCTGTTGTCTCCCTTGTTGTCCCACTTTTGTGTTGCAGATTCGCTATCCGGTACACCTCTTCATCTCTCCCTCTCTCTCCCTCTGGATTACGCAGTGTCGCTCCTGTCTTCCCGCCCCGCCGTTCGCTCCTCCGCCCGCTTCATCGCCCGTCCACCGCCCAACCTCCCTCCTGCTCCACCCGTCACCCTCCCGGTTCCCGCTGCCCCGCTCTCTCCCCCTCTCCGCTTGCGCCGGAGCCGCCCTGCTTCTGTTTCTGTTGACTTACCTGCTGTGTTGAACTTCCTCTGTTGAAATAATGTCTGTTAATCCACTATTGGATCTTTGTTGTGTTCCTGACAGTAAAGGACAGGGCAACATAGGACAGGACATGCCAGGACAAGACACACACAGAAAAAGAGAAGTTAATGAGTTATGCAGAACTGTACATAAATTACAAAATGATTTACTATAATAAATCAGTGCTTCAGTAATCTGTAAATTAAGCAAGACAAGTATGACTTAAAAATTACAGCACAGGACAACTGAACAAATGTGTTGAAGTGATCTTTACTGTCGTCTATACCCAAAAGAAAAGTTTTATGATTTCATTCTGTTTAAGTGTATACATAGACATACTTAAAGGTGTCAGTTTTGTTTTGTTGTTGGTATTAGTATTGGTCCAAACACAGAACAGCCCATAAAATTGCCCCTACTTGTCCTCCATTACAGTTTCTCTGAATGTGGCTCATATGACTAATTGGCATGTCTTGTGAGTTCAGTGTGTTCAAACTTGAGGGTCCGCTTTCATTTGTTTGACAGATGGAAGCAAACATTCTAATCCTACCAGACTTCTTAATGAAGAGGACTTTCACTGTTTCTAAAATTACTGCAAAACCAAAGAAAAACAACATTATATATATATATATATATTACACATATTATACATATGTTGATTGACTTCCGGTTCCGGTTCTGAGGACAGTGCGTGGTTGATTTCGGAGCTCCTCCAAACTTTCCTTATTATATCATTCTATTCTAGTTATATTTTAAATATAGCTCACTTTAGTTATATCTTAAATACTTATATAAACATCCCTCTGAAAATATTTTATAGTTAAACTATACATAACCTCTTGTTCACAGCACATAGCTATATTAGTATTAGTATTAGTATTTAGCCCGTTAGCATTTTCTAGCAGCCCCAAAAGTTGCTTGTGCCTACCTTTTTATCCACTTCACTAAAGGATTATTGTCAAGCTGTTCTAAGGGTGGATCTATCCGGTGTGTGTGGCTTTGTGTGTGCAGAGCGGGAGGTGGTGGAGAAGTTTGTGATGAACATCACCCCAGCCCCGGTGCGACACAGGCAGCCGATGACTTCGTCACCCGTGCTGCAACCGGACTCCGAGATCTCCGTCTCTCAGCCTGTACATGGTAATAAACCATTTCCCTCTCTTGTTATCATAACCTGCGCCTCATGCCACATGCGTAGCTTAGCTTCTTCTGTCAGCGAGGAAGGTTACAAATGTGATAAATGTAAGGCTGTAGTAAGGCTGACAAAGAAGTTTGCAGAATTGGAATCACACATCTGAACCCTTCTTGAGGGTTCATACATTGTTGAATGTATACCAGAAGCCAGAGCGTCTGACATTAGATTAAAATTGAAAGTGCTGGCTAATGCTAAACCTAATTTTTTCTCTAAGATTATTATTCACGTCATCACAAACGACATGACACTCCGCCAATCGGAGATAACCAAAGATAATATTGAGGAGGTGTATGGACTTGCAAATACTACTGTCAGACAATGTAAAATGCTCTGGCCCCTTACCCGCTTACCGGGATAATGAGATTTACAGCAGATTTCTGTCCCTGCATGGCTGGATGTCTGAGTGGTGCCCACAGAATAATATAGGCTTTATAGACAATTGGAATTATTTCTGGAGGAGACCTGACCTGCTAAAGAGGATTTCATAAGCCTGAATGAATCTTCACCACAAGACTTACTATAAGCATGCGCCTCGTTTGAAGGGTAGAGGTGGCAGAGTTGCTACAATCCATAGTATTATAATCTTCATATTTGATGTCAATCATAAACCTAAGCAAAAATTGATCACTGCCCCATCATCTACACTGTAATGCTACATAAGACCTCTCGTCCAACACCATGTGTCTGATTTGGACTACATGTTCAGGGAGCAACCCATGCTTGTACCAGACTCACTGATCTGCACACATTCAGATCCAGCAGAGTGTAAAAAGTGAATCCATGTAGGGCTGTACGTAGGGTTTTATAAATACGAGGTTTACGAGTTTTACGAGGTCCCAAAATGGAGCTTGCCAGGGGGTTCAGGGGCATTGTTTGCAACAGTTTTTCATTGTCATCTGTGTCAGAAAGTAAACGGAATCAATTGCGAGTAGTTTTATTTGTTTTATAAATAATTTTCTTAGACAAGTGCATTACTGAATATTACTAGTTGTAAGCTGTAAATAGATTTATTAAATTCATTCATACTATGTGCACATTCATTATTAATCTTATGTCTAATATGGAACATTTAATGCTACTCCAACAGGGTGAAGAATTGAAATTAGTGCCCCTTTCAGAGAAACTGGCAGTGTGGAAATAACTGCCACATATTTCTCCCTGGGGCTTAAGGACAGTAGAGGGTTGCAGAATACTGTTTGCTCACTGTTTGCTCACTTAGATCTTTACAGTCTGAATAGTTTTCTCAAGATGCTAATGATTAAATTATCTTGTCTCAGATCCAGTGAAACAGCTGGTTTGTAACAATCAATGTCAATGATGCATATTTTCATTCACTTCTGGCATAACCCAGAAAGTTTCTGAAGTTTGCTTTCAGGGGTGAAGCTTACCAGTATTGGGTCCAGTATCTGGGCCTAGCCTTGTCACCCCACACTTCCACAAAATGCATGGATGCAGCTCTGGGTCCACTGTGACTCCAGGGCACCCACATTCTAAATTTCATAAATTACTGGTTGATTCTGGACCAGTCTCGGGAGCTTGCACTTTGACATTGGGATGTTATCCTCACTCATCTCAAATATTTTGGGTTGAGATTCAGTGCCAAGAAAAGCATTCTCTCTCCTGCCCAAAGGACAACGTATCTATGGGTTATATGGGACTCAGCTGTCAAAGTTTGTTTTCCAAAAGTTCTGGGTCTCATGGTGGATGACACATTTGGGCCTCCTGAACATGAGATTTCATTTGTGGCTCAGAGCCAGGGGATTTCCTCCCAGGGCCAGAGGCAGATAGGGGTGATGCATGGCTGCCTTCATACCCTTTCTGTCTGGTTCAGACGCAAGTTTCTCACCTTGGATCCCACTTTAGGTGCATATTGTTGTCGCAAGATGCTAACAACAGACGCTACGGTTGTGGATGGCTGTCCAACCCAAAGGATGTGAAGAGACCATCATCTCGATTGGCACACCAATTGTCTCGGACAGATGGCTGTATGTCTGACCCTGAAGTACTTCCTCCGGCAGCTAAAGGGCTACCATATCCTGATGTGGGTGGACAATACCACAGAAGTCGCCTACATAAATTGCCAAGGTGGACTGCGCTCACACTGTCTGAACAAGCTAGCGCAGCAGCTTCTGCTGTGGGCCTAGGACAAGTTCCTGTCCCTCGGGGCAATTTACATTCCAGGGCATATGAATGTTGGAGCAGACTTAAGTCCAGACAGGCTGTGGCACACAGACAGTGGAAACTCCACCCAGAGGTGTGTCCGATTTTAGATCTTTGCAGTCTGAAAAGTTTTCTCAAGATGCTAATGATCAAAATGATTGTGTCTTAGATTCAATGCAACAATTGGTTTGTAACAATCAATGTCAAGGATGCATATTTTTATTCATGTCTGCCATAATCCAGGAAGTTCCTGAGGCTCACCTCAGAAGCTTATCAGTATCGAGTCCAGTATCTGGGCCTAGCCTAACAAACAAAAAAAGCATACAAAAAAAGTATGAATGCTGTTCTGGCTCTCTGACTCTTCCATCCTCCCTGAGTCTGGACGCCATGGCACATACATGGCCCAGACTGCATCTTTATGCATTTTATTCTGCTCCCAGGAGTCCTGACAAAGGTCTGTCAATAAGGGTCTCACCTCCTGTTGATAGCGCTTTGTTGCCCGACCAGAGTTTGATTTTTAGAGCTAATATCTCTCATCAATGGCTCTCCATGGGATTCTGATTAGGACAGATTTATTGTCTTCGGTACAGGGGATTTACATTCCCTGGCCAGAACTTTGAAATCTTCACGTCTGGCCCCAGTGGCGTTGGTATTCTCGTTCCAATTAGCATTATGAAATGCAGCATAGAGTGTAGCTTTTGATAAGGAACATCCTGCGTTACTTGACTGCAACCCTGTTCCCTGAAAGAGCTGGATTGAGATGCTACACCTCATTGCAACACTGTGGGTGTGTCTAGATGTCTTTTCAGACAAAGTTATAACCTGAAGATGCATGTGTTTCACATAAATTTATTGTCTCCAGAGACGTGCATTTAGATGACGTCACCACCAGAGGTTATTTAAGTTATTTTAAGCTATGTAAGGAAGATGTATCGATGTGTTTGACACACATGCACAACCAGCTGGACAAAGAATGTTCACATTAGCATTATAAAATTCAGCATTTTGTTCACGCTTTTTCAGGGAGCAGTGTTGCACTTCCATTTAGTATTTGTTATTAGCTAGAGAAGGTTACTGATTTTTTTTTTTAATTTAATGATCTGGAAGAGTTGCTGCTGTTAAAGTCTTTCACAACAGCTACAGAAAGCTTGAAAACTTATTGGGCATGAGTGTTATGACCACAAGTTAACAAAAGAGTAGAATATAAATGGCATGTAAGAATAACACTTTCATACTACTTGCATTCTGCATTCCACCTGCATTCTGCACCTTTTAAAAAAACAGAACTTATTTTTTTACTTTATTTTATTGAAATGAATTGCTTAGTACATTACCATTAACACATGAAACATATTTCCTCCAGGTTAAATGATTATATATAATCATATAATATATATAATCTATATACAATATAACTTTTTATATTGTATAACTAATATATATATATATGTTTAGCCACATTTGCAGTGTAGCTGTTTATAATTAGTTACCAACAACACAACAGAAGCATGGCTACGTGACCTACCCAGGCCAGCTATGCAGGAACATTCTGCTCTGTCCCCTACTTAATTTTTGTAACAGAACCGAGTAGCTTTGATAAAACCTACACATTTATAATTTCTACAATCCTTTTGTCTACACTCTCTGAAAAAAAACAAAATAAATCAAATTGTCAACCTGTGACTGCTGGTCAGAGTTTCATATCAATGTTGACAATATAGACATTATGACAAATATCAAGTGAAATAAAACAGATTACACTGTCCATTTTAGAACTGTCTAGGTAACTTGGTAATGCCTTAAAGGCATCAAGCTGAGAACTGGAAGTTTTAAACATCACCCTGACGTGAAAAACCCTTGTTCACCCTTGTGAAAAGGGGGAATAGCCATAAAAAAGCCCTCCAGCTGGACATGGCTTCCCCACAACAAACATTGTTTTGAGGTTTTTGTTACCCACAGTTACCCATAGTTTGCTCACTGGAGGCCTATAAACAAAGAGGATTAACCTATGCTGGGTTGTTTTAACCCAAAATGCTGGGTTGTTTCAACCCATGATTGGGTTACAACAACCCAGCATAGGTTCATTTATAACCCAACGGCTTGTTCTGTCCATGTATAACCAATCCTGGGGTTAAAAAAAAAACAGCATTTTTAGAGAAAAAATTTAATTGCAATTACCTGTTTTCATGTAGCTATTAGAACATACTTTGATGTTTTCTTTTGGACACAGAAGTGCCAAAGAAAATCTATATTTTGAAGAAACTAAGATAATTGGAGCAAAAAGAAAGAAAGGATGTAACATTATAAACACCATCTGCTGGAGACGATGAGAAATCCCAAGAGGGCCTTCAAAATAATATCCAACCAGTGGTGGAGCAAGGTTTTGTCATAGGGGTGGCCAGGCAGGGGCCAACAGTTACTCTGTGGTGGCACAGAAAATATCATTATGCAAACAAACATGGCACTCATCCAACCTTAAAACACTTTTTTAAAAGTATTATAGGTGCCTAAATCACGATGTATAACATGCAATTGCTACAATACTTTAATTTTAATTGAAATTAATTTAAATTCACTTATAGTCATAATTCACCCTCATGTTTTTCTAAACTATTTGATCAAATAAAAGTCTTGGGCTTGTGCTTTCTGAACATTCTTCTCCTTCACTCTCTGGGTCTGTTCTTTCTCTCATCCTGACTAATATTCTCCTGTGCCTTGTCATTTGGCTGCTTCTTGCTACTCTTCCTAAAGAAGGATGCTATATCTGCTGCCTTTAATTTTTCTCACATTTCACTGACTGTCTGACATGATTACACCGAAGCAAAACATTTAAACATGACCATGTTACCATGTTTTTAGGTTAAATGTTTCTATAATTTTTGTTATGTATAAAAACTTAATCTTAATCCTTGAATTTGCACTGTAATGTTTGAATTGTATTAAACATTTTCTTCTGATTAAAACAACTTAATGAACTTCCCAAAACTCCTAGATAACGTGACAATTAGTTCTAAGCATCTAAGTCAGCTTATGTAAAGCTAACTGCTTCCTAACCTCCGTTTACACAGA
Source organism: Chromobotia macracanthus (assembly GCA_036877525.1). NCBI lineage: Eukaryota > Metazoa > Chordata > Actinopteri > Cypriniformes > Botiidae > Chromobotia > Chromobotia macracanthus. Next base: position 526,778 of record JAZGTH010000050.1, read on the forward strand.
ACATTGATAAAACAGCACAGAACTGACACTTTCACAATCTTTAAACGAATCAAAAAATATTTTTTTTCTGATTGTATAACTCAGATAACCTGATAGGATGTGCTGTGCTAAAACACTCGAAGTTGGCTTAGGAACAGAGGCTGCGCTGTAACTTGCTCCTCACCTCCCACTTTTTACGAAAGACGAAAAACCACGCTATTTTTAACTCTCGCGACACTAAACGGCACTGATAGTTTACAAAAATCGAAAAAAAAACTAAAAAAAAATGTTTGGACCGTTTCGCTGTCCAAACATTATCATAGATTTCGTAGGTTTCCTAAAAATCTGTAAGCACAATATACCTGGGCGAGATTCCCATGATTTTGCGAGTAAGCTGAACTTTATGAGGGAGCAGAAAGTGGTTCCTCAGAGGATCATCTGGCAGGGGGCGCAGCACAGAGCATTCGCGCATTAAAGCCGTGTGTGCTTGAATTGTGTTAAGTGCTCATGTGGGCTTCAAAATTTGCTACGAAATCAAATAGAAGTTTAATTGTAACAGTCTGTCAGAGATTTATAAAAACAACGAACGTTCTTGACAGTTCGATTATTAAATATACCCCTGTGACAAGTAGCCCCAGTCTCGCCTACATTGAATAATAACAGTAACTGTAAGGTTCTCTCGCTCCAGTATCAGTATCATTGCGTTTCTGTCATAGCTGTTCAACAAGGATAACGATTAGAACCACACTATAGTAGTGAGGTAGATTTTAACTGAAAAGTTAATGGATGCTTACACTCAGAATATTTTGTATAAATATCATGATGGAGAAAGTTGAAATGTAATTGTATATCAGTAATTAATTATCTGTTGATGTTTATCAAAACATACTTGTTTGCTGTTTCACAAATCATGTTTCATATAGCCAGTAAAAATGTTTACTGGTATTTTTATAGTGTATTTTTGTAATGTAAGATGTATTTATTTTATAATCTTCTGAGTGTAATGTGACAAATCATCTTCTCCAACTTCCCCTACATTACAGAGATGTAATGTCAAACCCTAACCCTAACCCTAACTCTTTTCTGTATTTTGTCTGTTAGTATTTTAAGTAATTCTAAAGTTTTACCAAAGCAAGGTATAAGAGATTGTATAATGTACACAGTCTCCAGTGCCTTGTTGTTGTTTTTTTCAAATGGTACCACATACGAATAAACGTTTTTCCTAAACATTTTAAAATGTAGCCTAAATAAATGTACTCTCTTGAAAAAACAGCTAAAACCAGCCTAAGCTGGTGAAGCTGGTCTTAGCTGGTCAGGCTAAAAGACCAGCTGACCTACCAGCTAAAACCAGCTTGGCCAGCTGGAAGACCAGCTTTGCCAGACTGGGAGGTCCAAGCTTAAACCAGCTATTTACAGTTTAAACTGTTTTTCTTCAGCAGGGTAAACAGTAACCTAATGTTGCTATGCAACAACAATCAAAATCAGGAATAAAGCACAGCTATTGTTCATTCAGCATTCTTGACCAGAACTGGTTTAGAGTTTTGATGACAGTTTGATAACAGTTTTTATGACAGTTTTGAGGATATTCTGGACGGTAATGTTGTTGATCAGCAGTAGCACGTGAAGTAACTCATGATGTGGGTAAGCATCCCTCTGTCTGGCCCCCGACTGTTTTTTAATAGTTTTTTTTTATTCAGATAGCAATTCCATAATGTGATTTATGATTCATGTGATTTATGTCTGTTATAGTCAATATATAAAATCTCTTGAACAAGTCTACTAATTCAGCAGTGACAGTATCAGCCTATCCCCAGTGTAGTTTAATTTGTTGAAACGTTTTCACTAAAGGTTTTAAATAACAAAACGTTTATTTTAAATTATGATTGTTTATAATATTTAACCTAATTGTGAATTTCAGTGGCGTATATGTCATATTTAGCAGATAACAGTGAAATATTATTTTACATTCAAATACGAGATGAGCTCGTCGAGATTAGTGCTTGAACTGTCAGATTAATATAGTTTCAATAACATGCTTTACCTTTCATAACTTTCTTTTAACATTTAACTTTAACATTTAACAGTGCCTATCACAGGCAATTTTTCATACGGAATGTTTGTCAGGAGAATATTTGCAGTCCTCCTTCAGTTTTCTTTATTTCACATAGGCAGCGTTTGCTCCTTCTCGAAGAATTCTTTCAATCTGCCCAAACCACATCTTAGCCGCTTACCAATTAAGGTTATATTTTGAGCAACTTTAATGACTGAAATAAATGTTTTCATGATATTTCGTTTGATTGAGGTACGGTAGTAGTGACATTTTCATGCCTTCATATTTAAATTGGCTGTTTCAACAATTCACACGATGTCAAATTGTTTTATGAAATGAAGCGTGTCAGCTGCATGCGGTCAATTTTTATCTCTTCACGAATGAAGTGATAAAGACGACGAATGTAAGGTACTAGTAGTAGTAGTAATAATAACAATAATAATAATAATAATAATAATAATAATAGTAGTAGTAGTAGTATTACACTGGTATATAAGTATTATAACTACTTTTTAACAAGCTGCCTTCTTTTTACTACTAACTTTGCTTGTTAATATTACTGTATTATTAATTACTATTACTATTATTGTTATTATACTCTAAAACCTACATTTTATATAGTTTTGTTTTTGTTTCTTGTAAAAAATGACTAATATTATTGTTAGTTATTATTTTGCGTTCGTCTGTATTTTTACAGTTTATTATGTGTTCTACTTTGTTTATACACGTTCGCGTTTATTTAGCTCAGGTATTGGTTTAACAAAAGATGCAGACATTTCTAATGTTTTAAGAGGAAAACTATTTGCAATCAGTTAGCCTGTCATCAAATCCACGAATCATTTGTCTTGTTAAAACAAGTCATGTTTTTAACAGCTTTTGCAAAGCCATGCCATTACTTTTTAATTGTCATAGAACTTAAGTGTTACATAACTAATATTTAAAGCCATTGGAACAGAAAAAACTTAAAAGACATTATACCTATAAGACATTTCCTACACTATGTACAGTTAAACAGTGCTTGAGGAATAAGACGTGTCAGTATGGGTATGTACAACTAAATAAATCGAAATAACTAACAGTGCTTATAATACATCTGTGTTGCATTAGGCAAATATTGCCAATAAAGCGGTCAATACTGTGGCTATAACTGTAGCCTAAAGTTAAACATTTAAACAGAATAAATAAGTTGCGCTTTATGGCTTAAAAGTGCCTTAATTTCTCGTTCATACTGTGGTATTCGCCGACTTAAAGCGAAATTTAATTCGTTAATGGTCGAACGTCCGTCCAAACAATACCAACTCCTCTTGAAGAACAGTATGTCAACATAAGAGCGTTTTCACTCATCTTTGCGTCGGCGGGAGTGGTAGTAATTCGCCAGCTGAATTAGTTTATTGTGTATATTTTCTCCTCAGCCTTGTGATTCGCAGAAATTTAAGGCTGTTGCTTTTCCATCTTAAGTTCTCTTGATACGATTCGGCCTGCTGCAGTGCTCCTCTATGACCAGTTCGTAATTTTTAAACACCTTTTCTCACCGTCAGATTCTGATTTGTAATTTAAGGCAATTCTTAATTCCGTGTCCCTTTCCACATAGGGTCCACTTACAGAGCACGTCATGGTTTCATTGGCTCGGTCTTGCATAGCGTTTCGTGTGTTATAACGTTTTCACATCACACAGGGTTTAATATCCTGATAGGAGACCTGCTGGTGGTGGTAGTACGAGCTGCTTCCTGGTGAATGCATCGATGAAGAGGTCATGGAGTTAAATGAGAAGACAAACTCCTTCCTGTCACACATGCTAGGAGACTGGGAATGATAACGGGGAATACCTGCAGAGACACATTATAACAATTACAATTTATTACAAAACAGAGTCCAAATAAACAGGAAAATCTGTCTTTATGTAATCAGTTTAGGTTTAGCCTATCATGTGTTTTTTGAAAAATGTATTGAGAAACGTAACTTTCCGCTGGACAGAAGGTGGTGTTCTTAACCCTAACCCTAACTTTCAAGTGTTTATTATTATTCTGTTATTTTAAAATGCTTTAAATGGAAAACGTAAGAGTTTTAGTAAAACATTTGGTAATTGTTAAAGTTTGCTACTCAAAACAACACTTTAAAATAACTTATTTTCTATTTGAATGTAATATTAAGCTTAATATAATATAATAATATAATATAATTAATATAATATAATATAGTTTGTTATTAATGAAGTAACACACTGAAAACCCTATAAATTAACTTAACTAATCTGATTGATTAATCTCATTCCCTCAATTGAATTGAGTGATTAAGTCTCCCAAAACTTGCATGTTTAAGTTTATATAACTTGGTGTGTACCTAAAAGTTTAAGTTCACCTAACTTGGCACGAATGTACCTACACTGAGTTCACAATTTTAGTTCCTTCTTGGTCTTTAAAAGTACATTTTTGTGAATGCATAGTAACCCATACTCGAATCTACTACCTTTGCTTTACAAGGCCGAATCTCTAACAATTAGGCCACGACGGCCCAGTGACATTGTAAACTTTGGTAATATTGTAAAATTGTAATCTATTTAAAAGCCATTTTCTGAAATAAATGACAACTTGCACTTGAAGATATGTATTATGTATTAGAATTTTTACAGTCAAGGGAACAAGTAATGTTAGGTAAGTAATGTTTAGTTAAGATTACTTTGCAGTTTAAGTAAAAAGGATTTAATGACTGTTTAAGTAAACAGGACAACATTAGGGTTTAATGATTTCAAAACGTTACAAAACACAATTATGAATAAACGTCTTTGTTACGTTGTAGGAGCGTCATATGTTTTGTAAAACGTTTTAAATAGCTTTGAATTATAGCAATAAGTTGTTTGTGATAATGTCTTGAGTGGGGTAAAAGATTGGGAAGTCTGAAGATCTGGGTGGGATTGTATTTAATTGACGGCTGGGCTGCTTGCACGCGAATCCCCAAGGACAAACACGCTGTAAAAATATTCTGGGGTTGGTAAATACAACCTATGCAATTCAGTTAGATTTAACATGTAAAAAAATGAATGCAAAGGTTTACTTATTTAATGGTAAAAATTACTAAATCATTTGTAATTGGCACTCTTCTATTATTTTGCCAGCAGTACCGCGTGATAACGTTGACAGTTTAGAATTTGTGCTTGGACTGAACTTGGATAACAGAATACAGGGACCTGTACTGACACCTGCAAATGTGAATAAAAACCTACATTGGTGAATAAAATAAATTAGCTACAATTTTGTTATGTACACGGTTGAAATAAGTGAAGAGGTTCGAGAAGCTGCAGCGCGTTTGTGTGGTTGAGCAAGCGAGAGAGTGTCTGTTGATGTGTTGAAAGAACAAGCGGTTTATTTCCATGAAGATATGCCAATTAATTTATGCCCTGCCTAAATTCTGCCAGGTCGTACCTTTAAAATAATAATCTAATAATTATAAACGCGTTTGTGACTTTCTTTTTCTTCCACAGGAATATGAAAACATTCGAAGAAAACAAAAAGAACGCACTGTAGCACTTTCCTTCTAAAATAGTTCAATTCCAGGCACCTGAACTTAACACACAGTCACAACTCGACAAGTCAGTGCCTTAAACAGAGGAATCTTCAGAGTTGATTGATGCGATCTCCTGTGTTTGACCATTTTAAATTCTACTTTCCCTAAATAAGCAATGTTTCATACTTCCTACTAACTTTAAATAATAATTTAAAAGTATATTATCATGCCTACTAACAACAAAGTATTGCACATTTTTATATGTATTAAGTTTTCTAATGTATTGAGTCATATTAGGTAGATTTTACCTAATTTATTTTTGTTTGTCAAAGCTGTGTAATTTGGGTACTCTTTGTTCAAAAGTATAGGATGAAATCTACCCTAACAAACTGAGTGAAAGTTATTACCTCAATTTTATTGAGTAGATTAAGTTAGTTTTTACAGTGCATTGCTGCTGGGCTCGTGGAGAGGCGACGCCTTCTTTTTCCTGTTACCCCAGTGGTGATTACAGCCGGCGTGTATAAAGCATTTTTATTTGTGCATGTGTATGATACCAAGGGAACAAAGCTGTAAACTCATTTATGCGCCAATAGATGTGCCCGCTGTTCATCCAGTGTAACTGCCTCTTGTAACAATCAGTTAAACGGTGGTATGGATAGGCCAATGTTTAATCTCTCACCTCCTTTAACGATTTTTTGTCTCCCACACGTTGCAGTACAATGACCATGCTCTGCATAATACATGCATGCTAATAAAATGTACTAATTAAGTACGTTACGTGCTATTTTTGTATGTACATACGTAAATACACAGTAATAAATACTTATAACAACTGTCTGATCAACATATAATAACTAAATAGAAACATCCAACCTGATCTCACAGGAAAACAACTATTTTGCGATTTCTTATGAATTCTTACAAAAGGGATTCGTACAAAAACGTACATTTTTAAAAGACAAAGAAAGTATGAATGCTGTCCCAAATCCCTAAACTTTACTGGTCTTAGCAGATTATTACTGGGACGAAAGCAGATCAAAAGAAAACGTATGAATGAGATGTACGAATTCATTCGAATTAGCGATCAAATTGCTAAAATCATGCATAAGAAAGCGAACATGTTTACGTGCCTTTATATGGTAACCTAAAACCTAAAAGTAACTGGCCTTTAAATGTTGCTTATGTAGGGATGTGTTTCTATAATACAATGTCTTATACAGCTGATCCTGAAAACGCTACCTTGAATGTCGGTGTTTCCGTGACCGTTGTGGTGTAGGTAAGACTGTTCCAGGGAGTGTGTGGATAAACTGGGCTGCAGCGGGTTGGCACCGGGGTTGCACGGAGAGAGCGGCTGCTGTTTGATGTAAGACGTCCCATTGTTAAGAGATGTGGAGGGCGCTGGGGGCCAGGCCGAGGCAGTGCTGGAGTACACGGGATGGGGCTCCATAACTCCCCCGCTGGCGAGAAGAGGTGACGCGGAGTTATCGTGGTGGGGGTATTCGCTCCCCGAGGATCCTGTGCAACTCCCTATGTAGGAATGTCCACTGTTCGCTGACAGATGTGACATGGAGTGTCCTGCCAAGCCCATTCCTTCCATACTGCTAGCCAAATGTCCATTCATCATCCCAATCCCACTTTCCAAAGATAAACTGTTTGGAGGACAAGACAGACCCCCGCCACCCCCTTGAAAGTTATAGGACTCGGGTATGTGATTAAATCCCAGCCCGTTCATCATGCTATACATGGAGGGCTTGAGAGCCTGACATTTGCGCCTGAACCCCCGCGGCCTCCTGCGGAAAGATCCCTCTTCAAACATGAACTCACTGGCCGGGTCGATGGTCCAGTAGTGACCCTTTCCAGGTCTGCCCAGACCCTTGGGTAGCTTAATAAAGCACTCGTTTAGAGACAAATTGTGGCGTACGGAGTTTTTCCAACCTTGATACGAGCCTCGAAAAAACGGGAAGCGGCTCTGAAGGAACTGATAGATTTCGCTCAAAGTAAGTCGTTTGGTTGGAGAGCTCTGAATGGCCATCACAATGAGCGCAATGTAGGAGTACGGAGGTTTTTCAGGACGCCGAATTCCAGCATTCGTCTTCTTGGTTTTTGTACTAGAAGATGAGGTTTCCATCACAGGCGTCTGTCCGTGCGGTTTTTCCGACATGGGGCTGCTGTGGGCAGGGGTCTGCCCGGAGGGCTGCTGAACCTCAGCCGTCATTTTTCACACACACAAGGCAAAATCCGCACTCAATGAAACTGCGATTTTATGCTCTTTTCAATAATTACACACCAATGACCTCGCGCTCCAATTAACTCTCGATGGTTATGCGTAATTGCTCACTGCCCTTGTGATAGCACTACCCACCAAAACTGAAGATGAGGAAAAAGGGAGCTTATTTCGGCTTAAGATACTGTCCTGCTCTTCCTTTAAGAGCTGAGCTTTTACTTATCTGTTATAGTCAGCTCCTCTTGGGCTCTTGAGCATAAGCAAGTCAGAGGCACTTGGGGGCCGCCCAGTGACCCTCCCACTGTCAGCTCTGCTGGGGTGGACTTTACCAACATCTGCACATGCTTACGCATGACTACAGCACTTTTAAATAAAGAGTGCTTTTATACTCATACTATTGTATGTTAAATAAAACGGCATTTGCAGTGAATACGGTTCACGGACCTTTGAAAGATGAAAACAACAGAACAACTTTTTAATTAAAAGAAAATTAAGCTGTCCGTTATTACAACTGGACAACCACCTTATTTTGCCTTTTATTGGTGTTAATAATGGTGTATGTATTTATCTAAAAATACCTGTCTATATATACATTTAATATATCTAAAATACATTTAATATGATCAAATCTATAACCTGATCATATAAAAATAACTATAAAAATAGTTTAGTTCAGACAAAATTATTTCAAAAATAGTTCAGACGGACATGAACATTGGCACGATGTTTATACTGCAAAATGTAAACATTTTCCCTGAGCTTCTTTAAATAAAAAAAATCAAGCAAAAAACTTCGTTAGTGCAGCCAGTTCACAAAGAGAGCCATGTCTCTATTCTCAGTTTTAAAAGATACATTTTGGAGATTTTTGAGCTTCTTTTGTGTAAGAAGTTGAAGAACAAAAGTTTTGGGTCGGAGCGCGGAAATTCATGGAAATTAATCTGACGACTTTTGTCCACGTTCAGCTATATTGCTTCATCCCTTCATCGAGGCAAGTTCATACGACACATCTGAATTCAAACACCTTTAAAAAAACTGACATGCTGATTCTTTTCTAATTTTGATCATCATAATGGGCATAGCACAAGCATCTGTCAGATCCTTTTGCAGCATGTGGTGAAATTCAAGCGTCGTTAAAGTAATGCAAGAGTGTAGATGCCCTATATACAACTAAGAAGTGTTAAGTGCTGCATAATACTGTTGGTTTCTCTTCCTCCCTCTCTTTCTCGTGGTTTTGTTCCTGGACTCTTGGTTAGTTGCTCTCTCGAGGGGTGGCTTAATTTCTCCAGACATTGATACCTGCGCTGTTTTAATATTGATGATGTTTATGTGTTTATTCTCTATGCGACAGGAAACATGCTTTGAATAACCTCAAAGATAGGCCAGTATTAAATAATGAAGAAACCTCAAGACTTTTTTGTAATTTCCGAGTCATGCACAGGGTGCATGAAAAGATAATATTTTATTCAGTAAATAAACTAGACGCAGTCTAGAAGAAAGATGTGAAGAATGTTGTGTTTTGCTTTTTTTATTTAGATTACTGGCAGAAACCTTGCCAAAAAACCTGGACCCTAGTGCTTAATGAAAGAATGCATATTGATAGAGGTATTGTTTTGGGGGCTTGGAAAGGGGCCCATACATTTATCTGTGCTATAGACCACCCAGCGTGGCGCGCCCTCTGCGTTTAATTAAGGCTGATGAGTTCATTTCTAGAGAACCGTTTAACACTCCACTACTGCCCCCTTTTTACGAGCACTAGTCCTATAACATCCCTTCTAAAACATCTATATAATACATTCCTAAATATACTTAAAACATGACTCAAGAATTTTGTGTATTCTGTGTATTCAGCAAGAATTGTGTTTCATTCATGTATTTGTCTTACAGAAGCTCTCAGAAACTTGTTTTCTGGTTTAAAAAGACCGATATTTTATATACTATTACCGAAAACAATAGATTTCAGTAAAAAACTGTATGGTTAAAATAGATATGAGTGAAATTGTTTAAAGGGAAAGTTATTTAAACTAACACATTCCAACTTAATAAATGTGAAATGCCAGGAAAATGCATGTAAAAAGTGTTTGCATCCATTATTTATCATTTTAACATATGCTAATTCACCTCCTCTTATCAATAATTTCATCTGACATCCATATTACTATTAATAATTAATAATATTGAGGTTTACAGTCTTTTTTGGCCTGACTTACTGTAAACATATTTCCCATGACGCCGTCCAGTAAAATATTTGACAAAATGAGATGTCTGAAATTCAGGAAAGTCAAGTCGGTCGACTTAGCTCACGTTTGCATTATTATCAGAACACCTACACCACAAGCTAACCATAGTCCACCAAAACATATTCTTTTCCTATTTAATTATTTCGAATCAACCTAAATTTATCGAGAATATACTATTGTCTGAAAAAAAGAAACATAATTTCTGTTGCAGCCTTTCTCTTAGTCTGAATATTGAAATAAGAGAATTCATATACTGGTGCATAAAGAGTGAAATAGTAAAAATAAGTAATAGATATATAATAAAGTTTTTAAAAACAAACTTTTAGAAGGAAAAAGACCAGTTTGTTCCACATTATTAAAAACTTTATGTATGTTTTATGTTAAAGTAATGTTGCCATCACTAGGCCACAATAATCAATAACAAAATCAATAATGACAGCAATTAATATTATATACGTAATTAAAACAAAACCAGGGACCGATCATTGTCGGGACTCATACACACCTGTAATGAAATTACAGATTTTATTATGTACTGATTGAGAAAACGATTTGAATACACGTTACAGAAAAAACAAAAAACAAAACAAAAGTAAGACATTAAAGTTGACGACAAATCTAAATAGCACGCACTAAGCGTTACTAGCGACCAATAAATCCAACACATCTCTTGAACTGTAAGGCTGCCAGCGTTATGACGACTATTTTTAACTTTTTGGTGTGGAAACAGAGATCTAATTCTGGATCTTAGTGAACTCTGGACTTAAATTGTTTGAAAGGAAGCGTGACAGACGGATCCGTCAAGGGTTTGGCTGCCTGTGGGTCCATAATTTCACTGTTGTGTGACGCCTTCATAATCACACTTACCGCTGAGATTGCGTTATGGAAAGCGATATCTTGATACTCATCATACCCGTGTAATACAAAGGAGGATTTATGTTCAACGTAGACAAAGTTTTTTACAATGAGTTTATGATTCAGGAAGAATAATTCAATTCAATAATTCAATAGTCCAATGATTGAACTATTTACAACTTGAGACCTGGAAAAGAACATTACTTTTTTTGCCATTTCAAGTTAATTTGTTATTTTTTATGTAGTTCTTTCATTCGTAGGTTAAACTAATTAGCTAATTAGCTAACTAATTTAGCTGTAATATTTTGTACTGTTTATTGTAAATAGTTGGTTGAAGTTTCAGCTAATACCTAAGTACACATGTCCTAGATCGTAAAAATGAAATTCGTTTTATAGATCAATAGGATGCTATAGCTTTAACCCAATATTAATGAATTAGCTATATTACATTTTAAGTGTTTTCCTTATCTGTTTTTCATGATTCCTAATTTAAAGTAAATCCTCCAAAATATTTCACATGCCATGAATTTATTAGAATACTATATACATTACATATATCAGCCACGCAGCATTTTCATGTAATTACCGTCTTGATTTGGAGTAGGCACTCAGTCTTCATCACTTTCACTCTCTCTGTTGGTGGGCGCGTATATTTTTTGTTGAAGTGTTGTTTATGTGAATGGGTAAGGATGGGATTACACACACAACTCTGATTGCTTTCATTGATTTAAGTCGCAGATCTGCGTCTGTGTGCTTTAATCAACACAATCACGGCCGATGTTTTTTTAATTTGCTTGGGGAGAACTTGTCAGTGGCCTTTTAGAAGAGTTTGATTTCTGACACTAGAAGCAATATAACAATCTCATATAGAAGATTCACACATTTCAAGAGGTTTGAGGCTTGCTGTTATTAAAGGCCTATTTGTGTGGTTTACTTGAATTATTATTATTATGTGTAAGGTTAGTAATGTGATATCCAATAGCCACGGCCAGGCTCCTCCTTTCTGTCTAAATATATTAGAATTAAGATTATTTGATATATACGGCATAACGTCTGGCATCTTTCTTTGGGTGAATACATTTGTCAGGTGAGCGTTTATGTTAAACCGTTCAAGCACACAAAACAGTTCTAAAATCATTTTTACCCTTTTAGTAGTAAACACATGACACACGTCAACATAAAGGTAATAAAAGTATTACACGTTGCATGAATTTTTTTTCTATTTTATTTGCAATAACAATAATAATAATAGTAAATGTTATTAGATGTAAATCATATACCTGATTTTGTTTATCCCATTTTAAGTGCGCATTAGATCTAATCTTATGTATTCTCTGGTGTACTCAGTAGAACTCAATGTGTGTGTTTGTGTGTTTGTGTGGACAGGAATAAATGACAGCAGTGATGATAATGTGACACTTGCTCATAAACTCATAAAAACCTCAAACAACACAGAGAAAGGACTGTCAAATAAACTCATGAATAAAGAAAATTGAGCGTTTAAACTATGTAGGCACATTCTACATTATAATAGACCTAAAATGGAAAGTTCTGCTAGGTTCTTTTGAATGAGAATTGAAAAAAATGTATTATATAACAACAATACTATTTTTTATTATCATTTTATTAATAGTTTATTATACACCAATGTACTTCTCCAGGCCTGCTCCATTCTGCTGTGATGTTCAGACAATATTCTAATAAAAATGCTTAAAAATACTGATATAACTGTGGAACAGTGAATATTTAAATATTTACATAGAATGGAATTGTAAATTTAAATGTGCATGTGTTTTTATTCCTTTTCTGGTTGTGCATAGTAGTTTATAATAATATATAGTAATAATGATTTAAAAAGTAATAAGAATTTTATAAATGATTGTATAAATGATTGCAATAATAAAGTAAAGTATAAAGTATTTGTATCTAAATATTTGTATTTAATTGTAAAATAAAGTATTTGACCTTTATTTATTGTTGCAACCACAAAGCCCTGCAAAAGTGTTTTTATCTTAAAAACTTTTTATCTTAAAAGCTCTGTATATCTTATCACTATATATCTTATTTTATAAAGCCTTCTGAACCATGTTCTTGGTCATGTATTATCACACTGCACATAATTGACTGGGAGTTTAATCAGGGTTTCTGTCCTCATGTCTCCAAGGTTCACTGGAGAATGTTGTTTTCTGTCAGAATTCTTCTGTAATGATAATTGAGTGGCATGGAGAAAAAGCACTAAGTACCATTACAATCTATCCCCGGGGTAGATTACCAGAGAAACCACTATAAAATCAGTATTTTCTCTTGCACGCACTGAAGAGAGCCAGTTGTGGGCAGACCCGGGCTGTTGTGGACCAGGCATCTCTGAGGCTGCACACATGGCAGTCGGCAGAGTATCCCTGTTATGTTGGCAGTCGTGTTCTCCCAAAGCTTCCTGGAATAAAACACAGGCCCCCTCCTTGGCTGCACATTGCCCATCATTTAGGAAACATAGATGTGCGTCTGACCAGACAGAGAGGAGAGAAAGAGAGAGGCCCACCCAGTGTTTTGGTACAGGTTGGACTTGTTTGCACGAAAGTGATTTGAGTTTGATGAGGGCATATGGGGGAACCAGCTTTGCATGCGTTCTGTATTTGTATAATTTGGTGGCTTGTATTTTCTTTTGTGCTCTCTCTCTCTTCCTTATTTTTATGTGCATGAGCAGCAACTCAAAAAAGTCCTTGTGACGATTTTAGTCCCAAAAGGATCACCTACCAACTTTGTGCATTTTTTACACCTGCCACCTACAGACCAACCACAAACTTAACATGATAGAGTTATCTGAGAATGAAGTTCACTTAGATAAGGGCTTTGGGGGCTGTGCTGTAATTGCCTATTGTGGTATGAATCTTTGTTTCTTTTGTTTTTTCTTACTGCAAATAAGCTTGACAACATGATAGCCAAGCAGACTCTACGCAAATAGTTTTGAAACCGAGGACAAATCCTTGTGCTCTGTGGGAACTGAGCAGTGGTTGGAAATGAGCAGTTGAGGAATGCCACGGAACAGTAATGCAACCTGGCCCATAATGCCTGCATGCTGCGGTAGAAGACCAGGGTGGGGAAAAAGCTGAAAGCATTTCCTGCTCAGAAGGGGGTCACAAAATGTTTTTATAGCTATTTGCAATGATTCTTTTTAACTTGATTTTTCTCCAGTATACCAGAGATTTGTACAGATGAAGGCATGATTTACAAAGCAGCACATAAGTAAATCTTGTGTTGTGCTCTGACAGTGACTGCTGCATAACAACTGCACTTCTATGCAGGAAATCAAAGGCTTTATGGGTTTTTCCACATTCAGTTTTTATAATACCGATGGGCAATCGAGAATTATTACAAACCTAATTGTTAATAAAATCAAACAAACACAAGAGTTGATTCACATTTTTATGTAAATAGTATTTCATGTAGTTATCTAGTTTCTGGTGTTAATTGGCAGAGCATTGCATTAGCAGTGCAAAGGTTGTGGGTTCAATTCCCAGAGAACACATGTACTGATAGAAATGTATTCCTTGAATGTACAGTAAGTTGCTTTTCTCTTACATACATAAATGTAAATCTGTTGTGCTAAGATTGTAACTTAAACTTTCTCACCAATAATACATGAAATAATAAAAACACTTTTTTTAAACTTATAGAAATGTTAATGGATCATTCCTAAGTTTTACAGTTGGTCACACATATGACTACATGACAGGTCATGTATACATTTATGTACATATACATATATGTATACATATACATAGACATAGATATACATAAAATACAGTACCTACATATAATTCCTAATCACCTGTTTATCATAAGGGTAAGATGGTAAAGTCAGTTTTTGGCTGTGTGTGTTCCCTGTTGCTCTCTTATACACTTAAACGGAAACATTTCCTGATCATTTCAGGCAAGTGAAAAGTTTGTTTATGATCAAAGCCTACATTGCACTATACTAGCCTGCATCTCACTATATTTTCTGTAGTTTAGCATAGTTAAATGCTATGACCTGCTAATATGGGTAAAAAATAAATGTGTGCCCCATATTGTCACAAACCTGCCAGGCTTTCGTACCATCCAATCCCAGGGCACACCGTCATCATAGTACTAATCACACGCACCTGCACCTTATCTGCACCCTCATCAAGATGGTTTCTTAAGCACACACCTCACATCACTCCAGTGTCCAGGTCTTGTTTGTACGAAGTGGACTCTCTCCATGATACTCCAGTTCATAATGAAAAAGGCCTTATTGCATTCCCCTGTACTTACCTACTGTGTGGAGGACCACATCTCCGGTGTAGTTCTCTGTCCTCCTCTCCAGCGTCTGTCTCTCCCCAAGTGTCTGTGTGGATAAAACCGACCCGAAAGACTGAGGTGTGTGCTACCATCTGCCCTTCATTTGTTACATCCACGATCTCCTGTAAGTACAAGACTATTCATTTCATGCAATATCAGTACCATCAACATCACCCGTGAACCTCTATCTCACCTGCTATCTCCCCCATTGCCTCTGTTGTTAAATAAAGTAATCTGTTTCATTACATACCTCTGTGTGAGTCTCCTTTCATAGCAGAAGACCGGACAATCAGATAAGATAACAACAACATGAGTGCACCCGATCTGTTCCAGGAGATCGTGGACGCCCTAAAGCAAATCCTCACCACTCCTACAGTCACCACCAGCGCTACTTCATCACAGACTGTGATTGTCAGTCCCATGGCCAAACCAGCACCCATCTCTGGTGCGGTGGAGGAGTGCAACGGATTTTTTCAAAAGTGCTTCTGTGAGGTTTTTGGTAGACCAGCTGGTAATTCTTCTGTTGGTGAGCAACTGTACCATCTCTGTCAAGGTTCAATGTCTGTTAATGATTATGCCCTCAAGTCCAGGACTCTTGCAGCTGCCAGCTCCTTTGCCGCCCAGAGACTGTCAGCACTCCAGAACCAGGCCATGAACCCATGCAACTGGACACCACTCGACTGTCCTACACTGAGCGGCAGAGGCGTGGGTGCTGGTGGGAATGTCATAACTGCATGCCAATTCGTCCTCCATGAACCATGGCGAGTTACCACTTAGTTATGCTTACTGCTTCCGATGTCTCCATTCTAGTACATGCCCTCCTCAACTCCGGGTCAGCCGGTAATTTCATCTCAGGGAGACTCTGCTGCCAGCTCCACCTCCTGACCACAACCATTAAAACCATCTGCCACTAGGTAGAAGGAAAACCACTAGGTAGAAAACACTGGGCCAATGTGATTCTTGGGTGGCTTATGCGGCATAACCCCAACATCTCCTGGAAGACGGGTGAGGTCCTAAAGTGGGGTAGTAGATGTTTCCCTGACTATTTTCATTACACTCCTCGTCCATCATTGCACCATGCTGAGACTGTCACCATCAACTCCGCATCCATTGAATGTCTGGTGGATAAACAGTCATTCGAGATTCCAGCCTGTTACGCCCCCTTCAGTGACGTCTTCTGCCCTAAGAAACCCTCACAGCTGCCTGCACATCGTCCATGGGACTGTGTCATTAATCTGATTCTGGGTGAGCCAGTGCCCTGTGGAAAAATTTACCCACTCACACTCCCAGAACAAAAGGCCAGAGATGTGTATTTTGAGGAGGCTTTACAACAAGGCTATATCCGTCCTTCAACATCCTCTGCTGCGTCGAGTTTCTTCTTTGTGGCCAAGAAGGATGGAGGCCTGCGACCTTAGTATAAACTAGGTATAAAGTTAGTATAAACTCGTCCCAGCGGCACTAGAGCATCTCCGCATAGCCACTGTCTTCACCAAGTTGGACCTCTGCAGCACTTACAACCTTGTCTGGATACGTGAGGGGGACAAGGGGAAGACAGTGTTTGTTACCCCTACTGGTCATTACAAATATCTGGTTATGCCCTATGGCCTGTTCAACGCCCCCCTCTGTATTCCAGGACTTCATGCACGAGGTACTCCGGGAGTTTCGATTTGTCATTGTCTACATAGATGATATTCTCATTTACTTCCAGAGCCTGGCCGAATATTGCCACCATGTTGCAGAGGTCCTAAAACACCTGAGAAAATTCCATTTGTTCCTCACCGCTGAGAATGCTCCTTCCACAAATCCTCAGTGCATTTCCTTGGGTATAACATCAGCAGCAGTGGTATCCAGATAGACGAGGGAAAGGTGGAAGCCATCAAGAACTGGCCTGTTCTTACCACCATTAAGGATCTTCAATGCTTCCTCAGCTTCTCAAACTTCTACGGATAGTTTATCTACAGTTACAGCTCCATCACCTACCCACTCATGAGCCCAGGTCTCTGTTGTGGTCACCATCAGCCACAGAAGCATTCCAATGACTTAAAGAGGCATTCACCAGCGCACCACTCCTCGTCCATCCAGACCCCAATGGACTTTGTCGTGGAAGTGGATGCCTCCATTACCAGGGCTGGACTCCCCTGCTGTCTCAGTAGAAGGGGACTCCAGCCAAGCTTCATCCATGCGGGGATCCAAGGAACTTCCCACAGCAATGCAGACAGCCGAACTGAAAATGCAGACAGCTGAATGTTTAACCACATCTTCAGATATTATGGAATTCCTGAAGACATTGTCGCAGACCGTGGACCACAATTCATATTAAGGGTATAGAAAGCCTTTTCTCCCTCCTAGGTGTTACCGTAAGCCTCTCCTCTGGATACCACCCCCATCCCCAGCTTCAATGGGCAGTGCGCAGACGCAAGATGACAGAAGACCTTTGAAGACCATTCTCCCACTTTTGTTCCCACAGAGCCTGGTCCAACCGAGGAACCCCCCTTCCGTTGATCCAGGAGGACAGTGCCATCTACAGGGTCAACGAGATCCTGGACTGCCAGAACCATGGTGGTCTGCTGTGCCCTACCATCTGCCCTCCATCCATTCCATCCACAATCTCCTGTAAGAAGAAAACAATTAATTTCTCACAATATCAGTACCATCAACATCACCCGTGAATCTCTATCTCACCTGCTATCTCCCCCATTGCCTCTGCTGTTAAATAAAGTCATCTGTTTCATTACATACATCTGTGTGAAGTCTCCTTCTGTAATGCATATGTATGTAAAATGGACCTAAGGAATAATTTAATTAGACTAATTTAATTAGATTAATTTATTAATTTTATTTTAGATTGATATACTGTAGAGAAGTGGGAGAATTCTGTGACCACTGTAGGACTAATGCAAAATTATGTTTGGCCCTTGTGGATCCTCAGACCCTCCCTTTCTGTCAGCTTCAGCACTGGTTACAGAACAGGCCTGAGCACATGCTGAGCTCTTTCTGCTTTATGCTATTAAAATACTGGACGATATTGGCAAGAATTTTTCTGAGACAAATTTTGTAAATGTGAAAAGATTCCTGGAATCCTGGGCCAAAATCTGTAGTCTCTTATAATTAGTTTCACACATTTGCCCACAGTCAATTAATGACCATTGTGATAAAATGTTTGCTCCAATATTGTGCTGGCTGTGTCAGAAATTTTGAGGCACAGTCTTGCAGTGTGGCTTCTCCTTTAAAATCAATAAGAGCATAGGTCAAAAATAATGCTAAAGAATGTTTTTGTTTGCTAGCCACATTTCAGTTCTACCTGTGAACACGACTCATTATCAACAAACACTTTATGCTCATAAATGACTCATTTCTTGTCATACCTCACAAACCTAAATCAACATAAAACAATGTTATTCGATCCCTTACTTTTTCACTTGTATGTTTCCCTCTCTTCACCAAAACTGGCACAGTCCCTGAGCTAACTGAGGTTACTATTTCAGTTTTTTAAAACTATATCACATTGGTTTTATAATGTATCAGCAAGCAATGGTTTTATTTAGCAACTTAAAGCAGTAAGTGACAGTGGCGTAGTACTGTGATTAAAATGCCTGTGTGTCCATGTGATTACTTGTATTGAAATACAACCTTTTCACCAAATCAAGGCTGGAATCTGCAAATTATAACCTTGTCTTTTCCTGCATTTTTGTTTCGTGAGTATGTAGTTGAAACGGCTTGTCAGCTCATTTCATTAATCACTTTGTGATGGTGTTAAGAAATCAGGGTGTCACAGTACCCCTTACGGATTCTAGCAAAGGTCTGAAATAAAAAAAATGTCTCTTTGGCTTTGTTTAGTTTCGTCTCATGTGAATGTGGATCAAAGTTTTCATACATACGACAGGCAGCTTACTGCAGTTATATATACCTAAGCTAAACACAAAGGCATTAAATGAATAGTTTGCCCAAAATTCTGTACTCATTTCTTTACTCAAAATTAATTTAGTCATCCTCATGCCATCTTAAGTAAATATGACTTTCTTTCTTCAGCTAAATACAATCACTTGAGAATCAATAAGATTTGACTGAATGAAGTGCTCTGATCTGTTTGTTTACATTGAAATGTATCGATAGTTTAATAAGCTCAAAATATTAACCTTTTAACTATTACTTTTTATTAATTTTACTTCGCTTCAGAAGACATTTATTAACCCAATGGAGTATGGATCACTTTTTTGATGGATGCAGTTTACGGAGCTTCAAAATTTCAGGCATTCAATACCAATACAGAGCAGGTAAGAGCCAGGAAAGGTCATATACTCCTAGGATGGCATAAGAATTAGTAAACTATTCAAGAAATTGTAATTTTCTATTTCTTTAAATGGTGACACATAGCATGACTGGACATGAGTTCATGAGTTTTATTTGCTAAAGCTTCATGTGTGAACTTCATCACTGTGCTTTATTGGACATGGATAAACCACACTGTAGATTTATATTACGTGAATTAAATTAATATATATTAGACAATATTACACATTTAAACATATATGTAGACAGACATCTGCATTGTTAACATTACTAACATATTTTACATATATTTTTTGCTTATAAATACAGAAAGATCATGCATACTACTTATATTTAAGCTGTCGATGAGACTGTAATTCACTTTATTAACAGTTTTAAAGTTTAAATTTGTTTTGCCTTCACAAATGTCATGGGATAAATAAATTTAACCTGTTTTGAAAAAAATGCATGTCTCAAAATATTTATAATTTATAGTTTTATTTCAATCTATTTTTAAATGTAACAAAATGCCCAGTAAATAGTTAATATATACAAATTTTAGTTAAAAATGCTGCACTTATAGAAGACATATTTTAGTTATTTTGAAATTTACTATAAAAACTGTTGTGCATTGAAACAGACTAACAGTCTTAGGGGCAAAGCCTCATTTTCTGGAAAAGACATCCGTCTTAATTGTCATAGTTCTCACTCTCATAGCTGATCTAGATCTCTTTCTCTCTACACACACACACACACACACACACACACACACACACACACACACACACACACACACAAACACACAAACGTTTGTACAGCTATCTTTTTGAGGACATTCACTGGCAACTAAGTGCCTAACCCTAACCTTAACCTAATTCAACCTAGCATTAAATCTAAGATTAAATCTAAACTCTCAACAGCCCTTGAAAAGGGTGTCAGAAAATGAGGACCAGCCAAAATGTCTCACTTTACTATCTTTGTCCTCACAATAATGGTCACACTGGTCCTCATAAAGATAGATGTACAAGTGCGCGCACACACACACATACACACACACACACACACACACACACACACACACACACACATACTGGCAGGACAGCAGTCTTAACATTCTATAACTCTCTATACCACACACATAACATTTTAAGCACTCAGATCAATTAAATTCACCTTCAATTCACATTTATTTGTATAGTGCTTTTCACAATACATTTAGCTTCAAAGCTGCTTTCATTTTAAAGCTACCGAAATATGAAAGTTGAAATCGTCAGTAAAATTGTACAGATTATGCAAATATTAATAACATTGTGTATGCATTGAAGCAGAAATGGCAATCATCCGCAGTCCTCGCAGAAGTCATTGTTTTCTCTACATAGAGTGATCTGAAATCATCTTAAGATGCTGGATTTAAACACAGCACTCTACTTCATTTAGTGAACTTCTTTTAGTTCAATTCTAGGTGCTACCAAAAGTCCACAGTTTCGTGATCCTAAAGAGTGTGCTGGTTGTAGTGTGATAGAAGATCAGTTAAATAAACAGGAGCTAACCCATTTAAGGCCTTGTAAGTAGGTAGCAATATCTTAATTCAGATTAATAATAAGGGTTGCTGCTAGAATATATTGACCAACATGCTTGATTTGGCCAAAGCATGGTTCATATCACAAATGTTTTTCTCAGTCTTTGTGTCTAAGATAAAAGACAAAAACATTTAGATTTTTTTATGAACACATTTTTGTAATGGTCCTGAAGCTCATTTCTTACAATCTTAAAAGCATCAAGTTTTACATACGATTAATCATCTCATCAGTTTGCGTCAAACTCTCCTGTTGCACAACAAAATTCTAATTGTCAGCCCTGCTTGTCTCTGTAATTCTCACTCACACATTCCAAATGAATCATTTTAAAACGTCTCATGTTTATTTCATAAATTAACATTTATTTACTGTCTGGCCACTGACACATCAGTGCATAAAAGGTCAACAGAAAGAAGACTAGAAAGTAGTCTAGCTAAGGTCTGATTGCTGTCCAATCAAGATTGTTTTTGTTCAATCAAGAGCGTTAACATGCTGCATGCTAGAAGCTTGTTTGAGTTGGCACCTTTTAAGTTCAGTAAGGCCGTATGCATGCTGGAGATGACTTAAGCATTGCTGGTGTTTCCTATTTCCATGCTGATTACCATGATTAACCTGAGGAGGGTGGCTTGGTGAACTGTGTGAGCATCTATTGTAATGTCTGTGTGGAGATTGTCACAATGAATGTGCTTTCATGTGACATAACCCACATGGCCAAAAAGAACAGAAAATACAAAACATGATGATATTTCAATAAAAAACACTTAAGTACTGGTTTTCGGTCCAGTCTTGTGGTATTTCTAGGTGTCATGATTACATGGCAATTTGTTAATTCAAGGTGGCTTAAAGGTCAAAATGGACTGATGTCTGGTTAATTATGGGTAAAATGAAAGTGAAAGTGACATATTTGTCAGATATGGTAACCCATACCCGAAATGTGACCTCTGCATTTAAGCCATCACTAGTGAGGAGTGAACACACACTGCAAGCCGTGAATACACACACACCCGGGGAGCAATTAGGGATTAGGTGCCTTGCTCAAGGGCACTTCAGTTGCTACCTGCCAGTGCTGGAATCGAACCAGCAACCTTCTGATTACAAGTCCAACTCACTGCCCCAACAATTGTGTAGGCCACAACTGCCCCCAAAAATTGAGAGGTTAGTTCAAGTTAGAGACATTGTGTAGCTTTCAGTGAATTTTGATGTGTAGAATACTATATCGTTCTTGGCGACGTTAACATCCACTTAGACAGACTGTAATCAGTTGACCTCTTAACTCTTCTGCCCTTATTTGACTTCCTACAAACCAACACTCCTCCCAACCAGAAAGGAGTTAAGCAACTAGACCTGATCTTCTCTCGTAACTGCACCACAAGTAATGTCCTTGTTACACCTCTACATGTGTCAGAACATTTCTTCATACAATTCAGTGTTACCCTCCCTCCATGCTCACCACCCATCCCCACTCCTATTTCTGTTTGTTGTAACCTCCGTTCACTCTCACGCACTCACTTTTTATCAATGGTTACTACTTCCCTCTCCCCAATAACCCAGTTCTCCCCCCAATAACCCAGTGCTGAGGCAGCAACTGATACTCTCTGCACAACATCCTGTCTTGACGATATCTGCCCTCTAACCTCCAAGCTATCACGCACAACACCCTCAAGTCCCTGGCTCTCTGAGACCCTCCACAGCCACTGGATCAAGCTCAGAGCCATGGAAAGAAAATGGCAAAAGTTAAAAGACACCGCAGACCTCAACAAGTATCAATCCCTCCTCTCTTCCTTTTCTAAAAGCACCTCCACTGCCAAAGCTGCCTACTTTTAAAATAAGATCAGCAACACCTCTAATAGCCGTCAACTATTCTCAACTTTCTCATCTCAAGAGTCATCACTCCTTCTTCTTGACCTCTCTGCTGCCTTCAACACAGTGAACCACCAGATTCTGTTATCCTCACTTTCCAACCTGGGCATCTCTGGACCTGCACTTAACTGGTTCAGCTCATATCTCACAGACAGATCTTTCAAGGTATCATGGAAAGGTGGGGAGTCAATGTCACATCAGCTGACCACAGAGGTCCCACAGGAATCAGTTCTTGCTCTTCTCCTCTTCTTAATATACACAGCTTCTATAGGTGCATTCATTAATGTACATGGCTTCTCATACCACTGCTACGCATATGAAACACAGCTTTACTCTTCATTTCAGCCCGACGACCCCACCATTGCTGTCCGGATCTCAGTCTGGATAAAAAAATGGCACCCCAGCTCAACCTCAGCAAGACAGAACTTCTGGTAATACCAGCCAACCCATCATTAGAATACTTCACAGTTAGTTCAACTTCACAGCTGAACTTGGATCATCAACTCTTACACCCACTCGGTCTGTTAGAAACCTTGGGGTGGTGTTTGATGACCAAATGAAATTCACTTCACACATTGCAACAATCTCTCGGTCATGCAGGTATGTGCTTTACAACATCAGAAAAATCAGACCCTTCCTGTCTGAGCATGCAATGCAGCTCCTACTCCAAGCACTCGTAATATCAAGTCTGGACTACTGCAATGCCCTTCTGGCTGGCCTTCCAGCCAATGCTACCAAGCCCCTGCAAATAATCCAGAATGCTGGATCATTCTAGAAAATTTAATTTATTAATACAATTAAACTATAAAATCCACACTGATAAATCCTGAAAAAGCTATGACATCAATCTTATGTGTATCTGTGTTTAAGGGAGAAAGAGAAGAGACATGATAAACTGTTAATGATGGTAACTGTTTTCCATACT
Source organism: Chromobotia macracanthus (assembly GCA_036877525.1). Lineage (NCBI taxonomy): Eukaryota > Metazoa > Chordata > Actinopteri > Cypriniformes > Botiidae > Chromobotia > Chromobotia macracanthus. The sequence continues at coordinate 550,575 of JAZGTH010000050.1, forward strand.
GTAGAATAAGTGAATAGTATGGGAGGCTGAATGGGATGAAACACATTACACATTTTTGCGTTTACATTGATCTTGCACAGACACTTGAAACCATGGTTTGAGTCCCAGGACCGGTTACACTTACAAACATATATTTGCGCATATGTATAAAACACATGCATAAACACTACATTTACCCATGTACTGTTGCACCTGCACATATGTAGTGCACTTTCATACATTGCTGGCACATGAGAGAGCGCACAAACAAATTTCGGAGTGACCAGAAGTTGTTTCATTGTATCCGGAAGCGTGGTTTATTTGGAATCTGGAACGTGGTCATTGCAGATAGTAAGTTTATTGCCGAGGCTGTTATTATTTTGAGAAACCTTTGTTCTCCTGTTCTGATTAATACGCATTAGGAAGGAGCCTGGGTGGGAATGATTTACACTCTAATTTCCCGTTACAATGAAATGACTTCCAGTCACACTGATTGTTTTGCGCTCTCTCTCTCAAACATAACTATGCACTACATAAGCAGGTGCTGTGTGTGCGTGCACGTGTTTCATATATGCACAAATATTTGTTTTGTACAATGTTTCAGATGTCTGCTCAAGATCAATGTAAATGGAAGTGGAAGTGTTTTAATGTGTTTCGTTCCATTCGGCCTCCCATAGAATAATCATTGAAAGCAGGGACTCCCTGACACTCTCCTCTCTCTCGCTGACATTCTCCTCTCTCTCGCTGACACCCTCCTCTCTCTCGCTGACACCCTCCTCTCTTTTGCTGATGCTCTCCTCTCTCTATCACTGATACTCTCCTCTCTCTCTCACTGACACTCTCCTCTCTCTATCACTGACACTCTCATCTCTCTATCACTGACACCCTTCTCTCTCTCGCTGACACTCTCATTTTATTTCTGTATATTGTCCACAAACAATTTTGTTAGGTTCCAAAAATAAAGGAAAATAAGGAACAAAACAAAAATACTGCCAAAAATGGGTTTTATGTGCCAATCAGACAAAAATAGTACAAGCTGTATCGGCCCAAAAAGTATGTTGGCCCAGCAGGTAAATACCCTGTCTGCCAGATGGCCACTCTGCCCCTGTTGTAGCCTGATACTGATAGTACAATTGATTAAATAAATTTTTTCCCACATTGATTTACACTCAGTACCCCATAACAACAAAGTGAAAACAGAATTTTAGAATTGTCTGTAAATTTATTAAAAATAGAAAACTGAAATATCACATAGGCATAAGAATTCAGACCCTTTGTAACAACTCTTGAAATTTAGCTCAGATGCCTCCTATTCCTCTTGATGTTGCCAAGATGTTTCTACATTTTGACTGGAGTCCACCTGTGGTAAATGAAATTGATTTCATTTACCACACAGAGAGGCTGCACGGCTAACAGTATGTATGCTTAATGATCAAGTGAATATGAGAGAGAAAGCTAAACAATACACTCCTTTTCAAGCACTGAGTAGCGAGCCTCCCTTGGCAGCAGCTTAAGGCCCTGGACCACGACTCGCCCTGTCCTGTAGCAGAGGCTTTACTTGGACCTTTGGGTGAAGTCAAGACTTTGCAGGACAGGACTGGAGCACATCTTCTCCTTCAAAGCTTGGAATCCCACTTTGCAGTCAGTCCGTGGGACAGGATGTGCCACGTTTTTGCTCAGCAGGTTGGTCAGGGGTGTGGCTATAGAGGTAGCATTTGGGACAAACCAAACAGCCCACCAGTCCTTGGAATGACCTCACTTTTTTCTTGGTCTTTGGTCTGGGACTTTGATTGATGGCTTCCATCTTGTCAGCCTGAGGTTGCCAAGGTGGTAACCCAGGAAATTCACTTCTTGCTTTGCCCACTCACATTTTGCCACATGTAATGTTAATCCTGCCTCTGTTATTTTTTCCAGGGTCCGTCTCAGGTGCTATAGACGGGCTTCCCAAGAGTAACTGTATTCAGGAGTACAATACTGAGATGAAATAAATGAACTATGTGTTAATGTAAATAACACAATTCATATATAATCCCCCCTACATACAAGAAGGCTGCACTGTGATGTGCCACTCTACTCTGACTACTCCCAGAGAAGCTAACAAACAACAGACAAAGACATAAGAACAAAACACAAGGCACAGATAACGTGCATGTTTGTGTGTGGGGGGGGCCAGTGCCACTCCCTCAGTGGTCATAAGCAGGTGGATTCATTACAGTAATCCAGTTTATGGTAATCTGTTAAACCATTTATCAAAAATATTTTCATCTTAGTGTTCCCTGAGCAAAATGTGGTACAACATGTATTTAGATTTTGTTTGTGTCTTTCGTATGTGAGGTGGTACTACTTGTGGGAGTAAATTTGCAGGAGACAGGTATTTATTGCAGTACTAAGCATCAAAAGTTAACATAAATTTACCTGTGATATTTTGAGTTAATATAGCTTTGCCAACCATACCGCATTTTGGGGAACAATATTGCTTTCTGTACTTCTGACTTTGAGTCAAACTTTCTGAGTCTGATGAGATTTTTCCCTATTTTAATATATTGGACCCAAAAAGCAGTAGGGATCAGACTTTAAGTAAAAAAGAATAAAGTACAATGTCCAATGTCCAATTTCTTATGATGTAAATCTGCAATATAAATAAAAATGTGATTCCAAATGAAAAATATACATGTAAAAGTATTTGATTCAATCTGTTGTAGGTAAATCATAGAACAAGCTTTAAAAAGTTGGACAGCTGTCCAAGTCTACAACTGGCCCATGGTTTAGATGAATTTAGCGACACATTCAGTCATGGAGATTTATGAATGAATCTTTAGTCAGGTAATGTTTAGGCTGCATTACGTTGATCAGAAACAAACTCAAACTTATGTCAAATTATATAATATTTGAGTGGTCTCTCTGCTAATATCAGGATGTTTTGTTTCCATGTCTCATCATCCGAGGACACCTGAGAGCAACAGATCTGGCTTTATCCCAGCTCTGGATCAGCAAGATGCTAAGCTTCGTGGCACCAAATGATAATGTCTTGGGTTACGACTGTAACCTTTGTTCCCTGAGAAGGGAATGAGATGTTGAATTATATAACAACATTTTGGGAATGCCCTCAGCATGACAATGTCTGAAGCACAAGTGAAAATAATCTGATCTTGATTGCTGTTGTGTCATGACGTAACATGAAGCCTTACCATGGAAGCATAAAAGGACAGCGGAACATATTTTTTGGTTTATAAACAGAGTTTACAATACTGATTACAATTATAATTTATAATGTTTCTTTTGAAATTTGTATTTATATATTTTTTATATCGAACTATCAGGTCTGATTTTCTGACAATGGTCAGTCACTGAGGAATTTTACAAATAGAGAGGGTGATAGAAGCATAATATTATTAACACAGCTCAGAATGACTAAGACTATATCAAGACTATAGAACCATATAAAGGTGTGTGAGGATGCCTGTAGGACAGGAGACTGCAGACAACAAGACTTTAGAGGATGCCATTATTCTGGTTAAAGGGGCCCTTAACAGCAGAGGCGAAGATAAACTCTTCTTCTTCTTCTTCTTTTAAGCTTCTTTATAAGCTGTAGAGATTGCCTCAACAATCCATTTACTTATAGTTTGCTTCAAAGCTGGGGAACACTTACGAGGAAAATAAAAAACCAACAGCTGGTATGAATTCCTCTATTGAGAGCATATTGTAAACAGGAGGGAGAGACAGAAAGGGCCTGCAAGTTCTCAACTCTATTAGGGTAAGTGATAGCCATCAGGAAAGCCATCTTAAGGGAGAGGAACTTCTCTGACACCTGGTCAATCGGTTTAAAGGGTTTCAGGGATAACCCTTCTAAAACCACAGCCAGGTTCCAACCAAGGACCCTGGGCTGAACAACAGGGCTCATCCTTCTAACACCACAAAGGAAACAAATAACCAAATGGTGTCTCCCCAGAGGTCCACCACTCAAAGATTTGTGAAAAGCAGCAGTTGCTGCCACATAAACCTTAAGTGTACACATGGAAAGACCCCCAGAGAAATGGACCTAGAGGAACTCCAGCAATGAAGTCACTGGGCAGGTAACTGGGTTCAACTGGTGCTGTCTGCACCATGAAGTGAATACATTCCACCTAAAGGCATAAAGTTTGCTTGGGGAGGGAGCTTCAGAGTTTAGAATGGTCTCAACAATCTCAGTTAAGAGACCAGAATCTAAGAATTGACTTTCTATCACAAGCCGGGGGGGGAATTAGACCCCCCGGCTTGTGATAAAAAGTCCCTCCTGATTGTAATTCCCCCAGGAGGGCCTGATAGAAGCACCATGAGCTGAAAACCATACAAGGGCCAGCCAGAATGGTGCTACTGGAAGCAAACTCCCATCCTGGGAGCATAACTGATCAGGGGAAAAGCATACAGACACAGCCTTGGCCATGCCTGTACCATGGCATCCACATCAGTACCCCAATGAGGGAGAACCAGAGCAGACAGTGAGAGTTTTTCTGAGATGTGAACAGATCCACTTCCACCTAGCCAACCTTCTCTAAATCATCTCCACCCCCTTAGGGTGGAGTCTCCATTCGTTGGTCTGAGCCCCTGCTTCGACAGGATGTCTGCCCCATTTTGATCCCCAGGGATGTACATCACTCAGAGAGAGACCAGCTTGCTCTATGACCAAAGGAAAACCTGATGCGTCGGTCTGCACAGAGGGCACAACCTCAAGCCTCCTTGATAATTTATATAGGAGACCACTGATTTAGGACATGTGTTAGAACATGGTGGCCCCTGAGATCTGGGAAGAAAGTTTTCAGAATTAAAATCACAACCATCACCTCTAAACAATTTATGTGCCACGACAGATGTTGATCTCTCCATAGACCCCTCGCAAAGCAGCCCTCCATAACCGCTCCACAACCTGTAAGGGATGCATCCATTGTCATAATCTTTCATGTGAAATGGTTTCCCCTCTAGAAAACCCCCCAGTTCTGAGCCACCACTGCAGGGGTATCATGTACAGCAGGCCTAAATGTATCATGTTGGATGCAGCTGCCATAAGCCCCAACACACTTTGAAAGTATTTTGCAGTAATGGCTTGGCCTAGCTTGATTATGGTAACTGTAGCCAGGATAGATTTGATACGTGCAGGAGATAGCTGTGCCTACATGGTAGTCGAGTCCCACATTATCCCCAGAAATGTAGTACTCTGCTGGGGGGAACTCTTCTTGGCATTGGGCCTCAATCCCAGCCAAGAAAGACATCTCGATGCTGAACTGCCATTTCTCTTGTAAAGGTGCGGGAAGATAATGGAAAATGGAACTGAAGAACCCGATACTGGTACGCACATGCTTTGACCACCAAGCTTTCTGAGGGGGGGTTCAGGTGACAACATTCTCTTTTTGCTGCTGAATATATGCATAGCTGGCGGCTGTTCTTTAATATTGCTGGGCCCAACTTCTCAGCCATCATAAACCTTTTTTAAGGAGGTCGGCTTGGTATGCTTACAGAATAGCATTTTATGCAAACACGCCCCAGCACATCCCACCAACATATGCCTTCCCCACCAAAGATGATATGTGACAGGGTTTGGTGGGGAGTGTTGGGGCTTTCAGGGATGATGCAGCATCAGGTGAGAGATAAGATGCTAATGTCTCTTCGACCTGTGGCATTGCCCACAATAATAATAAAGCCCACAATGGAGGCAAAATTATGTAAAAATAAGATGACTTTTTATAAATCAATTTTACTACTTGCTTAATTGCCTGATTGTTACATTTGCATGTTTATATATTTATATTGTTGTAATTTTTATTGAAGTATATTTTTTAAAAGTGAATATTTTTTAAAAGTGGATACATAAATATAATCTTGGCTTCCGATGAATCAAATTTTTTTTATAGAAACACTGAGATTCTATATAGAACTTTTAAATCCATGGTTCTTTATGGAACCCTATAAAAAGGATTCTATTTAGCACCAAAAAGGGTTCTGCTATTTTTACAAGCTGAAGAACCCTTACTATTTAGAATAATTTCTTTAATGGACTACTCCTGCTTTTTATGTGTATAGTCATGTGTGTGGAGATACTTTTGTTTTGAGTCTTAGTCCTGTGAAGGCAGATCTGAGGCCGGTTCAAAATGTTGCTTCTATTCCTCACACATCTCTTGTGAGTCTTCTTCTGTGTTTGTCTGTTGACCCAGTCAAACTACTGATCCAGTTTCACTTCCTGTTGCTATTGATGCAGTTGAACAGTGTCACTAATCTAGTTCCAGTCCCTGGCTCTAGGACCGTTAATAATGGATTGAAAGGCTGTCTTAAATGTAGAAGTTTCTCATCCAACAAGATATACAGTAAATTTCTATATAAGTTGTGCTGTGAATTTTGGGCTAATTATCCTTATTATTATAAAGTTTCAAAATGTCCCTTACAAACCAACACAATCTCACAGCAATTTATAACTTTTACATTTTATCGATTTGATGACTAATGTTTTATGAATTTGTACATCTCATTAGTATCTCATTTGTTCATTCAATTTGCTTTTGACTCAGTAATAGTTAGGGTCAGGGGTGGACATTCATGCTTGCTCTTTCTCTAAAAAAACATTTTGTTACAAATCAGTGTTTGAATTCATATGAATCCCACCCCCCCACCCCCATGTACAGTAAAAAAGTTATATTTTTATTTATTTATTTTTTAAATTGGTTATTTTAATAAGGTCAGGGCTTGAGGAATTTTGCTAGGACTTTTTCTGAGGGTGGCCAGACAGGAGCCAGCAATTACTCTGGGGTGGCACAGTAAATATTATACAAACAAAGCAGGTACTCATGCACATCCTAAAATCTTTTTATTTTCCGATGCCCAAAAAATTACTACAATTTCTACTATTACATTTTAATTAACAAAGATCACAAAATAATTGAAAATAATTATCAATTACTTAGCCTATGTTGTTCTAAATGTGTGAATTCTGGTTTCAGAGTAAATGTTTATATTTTTAAAAGATGGGAAAACTATTATAAAAGGACCACAAAAGCACAGCAATAACATACCGATAACATTTCATTTTTTTGAAAAATAGAAAAAATGAAACTAAAGCAAACTCACAAGCTGTTTACAGTTAACAATGGCATCATAAGGCATTACATTAGTTAGATTAATATATTGTTTTTTTAAAAAAAAAAAAATTAGAAAAACTTCTTTTTTTTAAAAAAAAAAAAAAGAGTTTTTTTTTTATTTTTTTTTTTTTTCTATGAGGCTGATTCTATGAGAAGAAAGAAGTGAGAATCTTAAAAGGGTCCTATTATGCGTTTTCACTTTTTAGTTAGTCTGTAATGTTGCTGTTTGACCATAAACAATATCTGCAAAGTTATAACATCAAAGTTCACTGCAAAGGACTACTATTAATAACTGAAAGGAATTACAGTTCTCTTCTTCTTGGTTTTGTGAAGTCATGATGTCGAGAATTTTAATAAACTCCCCCCATGTCAACCCTGTGATATTTCTGGACAACACAAACTTAGCCAATTACAACACTCTTGACCATCTACCTAATCTGAGCCCATTGCATTAATTCTGAAGGAGGGGCTTTGTAGAACAAAGAACTCAACAGCCATTTTTATGAGAAAGGAAACAGCGACTCACAGGATTTATAACTGAGGTGCTCCTAGAGTCATAACTCAGAAATTACTTTGTGTTAAAAATACAATTACAAGTGGGTCGTCAGTAGTTTGGCACAGACTTTGCCCATGGTGGCCATGGCCACACCCTGGCTCTGATAAGGTTGTACAAACATTAAATAATTGCATCTTTTATTTATTCAGTACCAGTGGCAGCCGGTCAATAAGGGGCGCAGGGGCGGCGCCCCCCAAGAGTTTGCCAAAGAAGAAAGCTACTGTAATATATATTTAACTAATTTTTAACATATCGCAAATTAATTACAAAATAAAATAATTTAGTCGTACTATTCCACTGTTAGTCATATTTTCATTTTACAACAATTAAACAATTAAAACTGTATTTCGTTCATACGTGTGTGCCGGGTGCTGGACTAATGGGTGTCTATTAGGTCTGTAAACTTTTGAAAAGCATGTGATTTGAGGCTGAGCTCTAATTGGCTTGTTTCAGATTGTCCTCTTGTTTCAGAAACCCTCCCACGTTTGATTTTAGCAAATCGATATTGTGTTTATATTGTTGGTCTTGTGATTGGACCGTTCTCAACAAGTCTCATGCAGATTGTCCTTTGACTGACATGTGCTGAACAATGTGGAAACAAGCGAAATATCTCGAAATGAAAGAAAATTCAGTTTTATATTTGCAACAATACCCTTTAAAAGCCGTTCAGATGAAGATAAAGGAGCTTGGACCAGATCGACCCAACTTGCAAATTTAGTAGCAGTCGTGATCGCAGTCGAGTTTACACTCTGTGCTTTTCCACCACTTATGGGAAACGGAGATGGCTAGCTGGATGCGAGGTGAATCATGCCTTTAATTTATTTCCCTGTTTGCTGTTTCAAAGTCCTGGCACCAAAACGTTGTGGACAACAACCGGGGTTTGCGACTTGCAAACATCTCTTTGAAAATTTGCAAGCCAGAAAGAAAGGAGAGCTAGATTTATTTTCAAATAGTGTTACATGCTGATTAGGCAATTTCACAGTGTGTATTGAATGATTACCTTGATTACTTAACTCGTACTCATAATGCTACTATAAAACTGATATTGATAATACAACTACTACTACTAATAAATCCACATTGAACTCAAATTCACTGATTCATGGTACGTTTGTTGCATTCTTTAACAGTTGACTTTAACATTTTAAAAATTTTTTTATCTAGCTGTAATGATACATAACCAAATTCAAATTTTGTCTCATACATAATCATACACAGTACAACATGCAGTGAAATGTATTGCACGACTGTCCCGCTTGTAGTTACAAAGAATTAAGTAATTAAAAAAAAAAAAAATATATATATATATATATATATACACATGTCCAAAAACAGTAATCTATAAATATAAGATATAATATGTACAATGTGTGGTTTGTAAAGTGCAGATGTGCGTGTGTGTGCATGTCTGCATCAAACACCTGATAAATGGCTTTTTACAGTCCTGCATTACTAACAGTTTAATTTTTCAGTCTGTTTGGGCCCCTACAACACCCCAACACCCAGCCTCAACCCCCCCACCCCCACCCCACCCCCTCCCCCAAAAAAAAAACTTTTGCATCAGCCACCAATGCTCAGTACACACATGACTTGTATAATACACAATAATAAAACACTACATAATTTTTGGGATATTTACATTCATTGCATTGCCAAAGGAGAATCTTCCCCAGCTGAGTCTGTTTCCTCTCCAGATTATTTTATATATAATGAATTACCTCCACCATCAAAGCATCTTGTTGAGTTTATCCTTGCCACAGTTGCTTACTGTGCACTTAAAATATTATCCACGTACATCCATCAGAAGTATGTGATGGTTTGTATCCCTGTCACTGTTAATCCAGTCTGTGACACTGATGCTGATCAACACTGTCGCTGTCAGGCCAAGGGGTTGGCTGCTTGGCTTGGCCTGAGGCTGAACAAATGAAATGAAGCTCTCTGTGTGTTAGTGTTTGATTAAAGTTAGAGCAGTATAGAGAAATCCACATGAACATAACCTTGCCAGTTAAAACATGTGATCGAGTGCGTTATTCCTCCAAGGTTACATGGCTGAAGCCAAAGTTCAGGATTTCTCCTTTATTAATCAACTCCAAACCATCTAATTTCTTGGCTGAAATGCAGAAGTTCTGAGTTTCTACTGTTAATCATTTTCCTGCATCATATGCAATGTGTCAGGTCTGCAATTGTTGCACTTTCCTACTTTGTCAACATAGCTGATGTGTGTATATTGCAGCACAGCTCATAAGTATGGTCATACTAAAGAATGTTGTTGTGTTTTGAGAGGCGGCGCAGTGTGTCAGGGAATGTCTCGCTCACAGAAACTGTTCATGTTTGCACTGTTTTTTCAAGCAGTTCTGTAACGAAGCATGAATGGCAAAGAGTTCACACAGGTGATGCTCAACTGACAAACATGCATTGTTGGGGAATGGAAGTAGTGATGCTGCTAATTTAACTACATTTTTCAATAGCTTAACATTAGCTCAGTGTCACTTGTCTGACACTGAACTTAGATTGCTATGTAAAGGAGACTGTCCTCCATCAAAAATGACCCAATAGGTAATTTTTGCAAGTAGCTTATTATGACCTGTAGTTACGTTTTAAAGTTAAGTAGCTCTAGCTGGTGATGTCCAGTTCACAAAATGTACATTTACATATATGCATTTGGCAGATGCTTTTGAACATGATTTACAGTGCATTCAGTATGTCAATAACGACACTAGGGGTTCGTTCTTGGGGGCCCAATCATCTCTGATCTTTATATAAATGGTCAATGAAAATTGGAAAGTGGGATTTGCATGCCAATGTCCACCCTGGATATCTGGGTATATAAGTGGTTTGCGAACACTCACTCCCCCAGCAGAGCAGCTCGGTATTGTGGCATGAGGGACACAATGTCTCGTTTCAGGGAACAAGGGTTACATAGGGTTACGTAACTAAAATGTTCCCATTCTGTTGGTCACTCAGTGTTGTGTTGATGCCACCACTAGGGGTTCCTACACAAAGCGCCAAAGGAGCTGAACTGCGTTATGAGCTAAGTGGAACAGACGCACGCAAGCCATGGTGTGCCTTGTCATGAGTGCTTCTGCTACATCGTAACTTTCCAGCTTGTGTATATGGCACCTCCCAGGATAAGAGGAAGCAAATACTTATGCAGTGGCTGACCGCTGGGCAAAAGCTAGAACAGCGTCCCCCCCTTCTGCTGATGGGGAGAACACTATGAAGGCCACATCCTATTGGTAATAGGTGCCATGTGGTGGATACAACATATGGACATACCCAAGGGGGAAGTACACATATGGGGACGAGCGAGCTGTGAGATGCAGCGTGACCGCACACCACCCTGGTAGTTACATATAGGGTTTGTCCAACACGTCTGCCCTGGATCAAAGGTAAAAACTCCACATGACAAACAACACTGCCAGCAGCTCCAGGCAATTTATGTGCCAACGCAGGTGGTGCAATGTGCAGAGCCCAGACACTGCGTACTCATTGCATATGGCACCCCAGCCTGTTTCCAACGCATCGGTTGTGATAACTACGCATCTGGACACTTACAGGACACTTACGCACACTGGTCCTACGGGAACGTATCTGTTGACTGAGTCCAACTCCATGCCAAGAAAAGAGATGCTCTGCACCGGGGAGAGCTTGCTTATTTCCCAGCTACCAGTCTAGGTGCCGTAGCAGTAGGTCCTGGTGCTGGCACAACAAATCTTGTGGGTGGGCCAGAATGAGCTAGTCGTTGGGATAGTTCAGGATGTGAACACCCTGCTCCCAAAGAGTAGTGAGGGCCGCCTTCGCAACCTTGGTAAAGGCACGGGGGCGACAGGGCTAGACCACAAGGGAGGACCTTGTACTAGTATGCTCGCCCCTCGAAAGCAAAACAAAGAAACAGCCGAAGAAACTGATCCTGCTGGTGGAGGATCCTCCTGCTGGCCAAAATGAAGCAAACTGCATCACTGCAAGATTTAGCCACAGGTGCCAGGACCGCAGCATTTACGACTCTTAAGAACAGCATCGTCCTCCAACCCATACAACCGCTCCTAAGAACAAACCTGTAGTGTCATCATTGATACATCTTTGAGTGACCAACAGAAAGGGAAGTATTAAAGAGATATATGGGAACCAATGAGATGTAAAGTTATTAATATGCCTGCATATTTGACTTCAGCGCATTCTGCCTTCCTAACCCTAACCTTATTTAAGTTGACAATTCCCTAACCCAGCCCCCTACTAACCCTAACCTAGTGAGAAATAAGCGTACATTTTTGCTGTTACATTATTAGATTAAGGCGAAAGTATCTGTTGTGTCTCCTGCTGTTGGTAGGGGCTGCTAATTTAGTAAACGCTCCTATGACTCATATTTAGGGGAAGTGACGAATGATCTATATGGTTGTATGGGTTCGAGGACAAATTGTTTTTGAAGCAAAATGTTCAATTGTGTTTAACGTCAATGAAGTGCATTATACAGCGATATAAGACACAGACACAGCGTCAATAAAAGTACATGTCTAATAGTAATTGAAGAACCTACTGTAATAAAAGACTTGGGTTTAATTTTTTAATTAACCTAAGTTTAGAGCAGGGTTAATCCCTAAATTAAACCTACTTGAAATGTATTTGTGCACGTATTTATGCACATTTATGCATATATTCATGTGTGTATTTTGGATAATTTAAAAACATAAAACAATAATCTTTGAAAAATAAAATGGTTGAAAAATAAATATGTTGCATTACCTTTTAAACCCTAAATCTTTTACTTAAAACATTTATCATTAACAATTATTCAGTTATTTGTAATATACAATGTCATGTAAAAAAATCTTAAGTAGTTTCAATGTAACTAGCTACTTTTTGATAAAAACTTGTAGTGTAGCTAACTACTTTTTCAGAAGGGTAGTTTAACTGTATCTTAACTACTTATGAGTAATTTGTAGCTTGTCAAAATACAGTTTCAGAGTAGCTTCCTTAACATTGCAAACGTGAAAGACATTACATGGCACTACCTACAAAAAAGAATGAAAGAAAAAGCATAGTTGATAGTCTTAGCTAAATAGGTAAAGGCCTACAAAACTAATCAAAATAAACTAAATCTAATTCACTTTCTTTATCTCACCTGAAAGTGTACCTATTTTACGAGTTTGGGATTTCGTGTGAATTTTAGAAAAAAAAACAAGCATCTAGGTCCACCCCATCTCTAACCATTAGTGGTGCAAAAGCAGATTGTATGAAAACAGATTGTAAGAATTCATGTAAATTAGCTATGAAGTCTCTAAAACATGAAATAGTTTTAGCAATGAGATTGCATTGTCTCACAGGCTCTTGAGTGCTTAAAATGTTGAACTTTAATTCTATTAGAAAAAAATGAACTGTCAAATTTGTTACTCGTCAAAAGGAGTGAAATTGTGAATGAAAATCGTTTTAAGCCAAATGTTTTAATTTTTCTTCCTGTAACTCAGCAGGTAGAGTGTGACACTAGTTTGTGTGTTTGATTCTCAGTGAACAAAAAACTTCTCAAATGCTAAAAAACAAATGCTGTTGATGCAAGTTAAACAAATGTAAAAAATGAGTAAAATGTAACATCTTAGTTTATTCCAATCCTACAACATAAATGAATCCACAGAATGTTTGTGCAAATTCATTACAGGATTATTGTGCGTGAGCGTACATTTGCCCGATGTGGAGAGCAGCAGGGTTTAAGGCTGTAAAGAACTGGAGACCCTCAGTGGTTGCAGTGACATCTCACAAAGGGTGTTTGAAAACCTCCCTGTTACAGACACATTCAACTTTGCATGATTAGCCGCTTTTGCTTCTGGGCACAGCCTAATTTCAGTGGATACAAACATTTAAGCACTATGCCCCTTTTTAATACCTTTCTCAGTTTTGTGCTTTCAGGTCTAATGCTTTTAACAACCTAGCATTTATTTGGATAAGGGTAACCTAACACAGTTGTGTGATTCCCCTGGGTGTGTGAATCTTAATAGCAAAAGGCTGCATAGGTCGTGTGAGCAAACCACTAACAGTGTGTTGGCATCAGCAGTACTCTGCAAATGAGCTACAGCCCAAAATACATTTACGATATGGTATGATCAGGCCTGCGCTCCTCTCCACATGCAATTTTAATGCCCCGAGGTCTGCAGGAATCTGGTGGTCTGATTCACTGGAGGTTTGTTTTGGCCTTGCATGTTGCACGCTATTGGCTACAGATTGTAAAGATTGTACAGGTGACTTTTTCCATACAATATAACCAATGGGGACTGAAATGTTTAAGCTTTCTTAAAGGATGCAAAACCTCCATAACAATATTGTGGTTTAATCAGGTACTCCATATGACTCGTGCAATGTATTCTGAAAGCACACACACACACTGTGAGGTGCTTTGTGTGACTGACAGTACATAATTTCAATTATTCACTCATAATCTTCCTGTTCAGTGAGTTGCTAACCAGTGTTACTGAATTAAATCATTGTGTGCATATACATGCCCAAATAAACAATATCTATCAAAAATCAGCTTTTTATGGTAACCTGTTTGCATTCAAACCAATAAACCAGCTATGCAAAAATGTTTATATGAGATTGAGATTTCTCACGTATCTTGGAGGTAGTGACATCACCGCCTATTGTTTACCTAATAACTCAAAATGTAGGCAGATCTGTCAGATGTATTACTGTATCTCTTGTCATGTCTGCAGTTCTGTAAACACAGCAAGAGTTCGCTGTCGAGGGAATGCGATGCTGTGTTAAGCTTGCTTGCAAGGGCCGCAGGTGCACCCAAATCTGAATATGTGCAAAGCCTGTTTATAGGCAGGATAAAGACATGCGATGTAGCGTTCCCACGACAAAGCCTTTAAAAGGTGTCTGCAAAATACATAATCAGCGTCTTGTCCTCAGGAAGCCAGTTTGTCTGCACATTAGTCAGGTCTGAGTGAGTGTGACTAGCAGCAGGAGAGGGATATATTATATGATACCTGTGGCATCAGGTGGTCCATCCACCTCTTCTTTTAAATCTTATGCATACTGGAAGCAACACATGCAAACCTCATAGCCCAAGAAGTAGTTCAATCTGAGGACCATGCTTTTCTCAAAGGGTGCGAAGAACACCTGACTCCAGCAGCACTAAACACGAGGGGGGTATTCCTGTACACATCAACACCAACACATCAACATTTGGAGCCCTCAGTGGGTGTTTCTGCTTCTCCTGCCAACCCAGGTGTCTTCTGTCTTTCATGTCCAGATTATTACTGCCACTTTACTGATTCAGGAGACTGGACACACAAATCATAAAGGGCTGCGTTCGCATCCCCTGTTAAGGCTGGTGTGGCAGATCCTTCTTTTGGCAGAGACCAGGCTGCTCTTTGTCAGAGCGATGTACATCCCAGGGCATGAGAATCTGGGAGCAGATATCTTGTTGAGAAAGTGGCTGAGGCCTGGGGAAGGAGGCTCCATCCACAAGTGGTGGAGTCCATTTGGCAAAGGTATGGTCGAATGGAAGTGGAACTGGTCAAATGGAGTCGACACTCTGTTCCCTCTGGTTCAGCCTCACTCATCCAGCTCAATTGGGCTGGATTCCATGGTACAGACATGGCCGAAGCTGTGTCCGTCCTCCAGTATGGAGGGATCTTCTGTCTCAGGCTTGGGGGCAATCTTGGTACCCCTTGCTTTGGCAATCTTTCTCCCCTTGCTAAAGACTTGTAAACTGTGGGTCTGGCTCCTGAGGTGAGCCAGCTCCTAAATGCTGGTATCTCAACCAAGATTGTAGAGACCAAGTGGTTGACCCAGTTTGCTGCCCTCTTGGTTCAGTGCTGGGGTTTCTCCAGGAGTGCCTTTCTGCAGGGCTAGCACAGACTACTACCCTTATTGTCACAAACCTGTTGATAGAGCCTCTATTGGGAGACATCCCTTGGTTTCTCATTTTCTCGTGGTTCCAGACAGCTGGTATGGCTCACATTTCGCGTATAGGTTACAATATCTGACAAATATGTCACTTTCACTGAGGCCTGAGGTCACATGCAGATCCCCTCTTGGGAACATACTATAGTTTTAAGGGGTTTATCTTTGGCTTCATCGTCTCGTACATTGCAGCATCTCGTACCTTTTTTAATTTTGCTGTTTCTCCATCAACTGCATGACTCAAGATCAGACGTTTATGTGTTTTATTTCCATTTGTGACATTTACCTATTACACAGTCAAAACTGCAAGAAAAATACAACGCAAAAACAGGGTAATTGGCAAAAAATTACTTATCAGATTATCAGAACGGCATTTATGACCGTTCCCCAATTAAGGAAAACAATTTTAGGTGTTTACATAACCTTACACATTATCATCTTACTAAGCATAATCAGAGTAAGACTGTATATGTAAACGCACTTGTTGAGTGGAATTCACATTACTCATAAAGTCTGATCTTGAAAATATAAAGTCAGACATACACTGTGTGATTTTTGTACCAATTTGAGCTAATTTGTAAGACGTATGACTCGTTTTCTAGTCAGGCCAAATTTCAGCTTTGTTGTGTTTTATTTTCATGCAGTGTAATTGGGGAGACAAGAGGCAATTAACCTCTTCCAGCTGTCAACTGGATGGTCGGATGAATTTCTAACATTTCTAATAAGTTGTCCCTTGTGAGGGCATCGCACAGTTGCAGAGCTATGCACCGATTGCCCTAAACTCAGTTGTGCCTTCATGAAAACAGAAATTAAACACAGCAACACAACAAAAGCATGTTTCTTCTTCTGAAACAGTCATAGACTTCCAGGGTCGGGATTACCACGTGCTTATTTCATATGTGCTGTGTGAGCAGTAAAGACCATATTGTGTGAGCACATAAATCATGAGCTTTGGCTTTACATCGCATGCATTACTCTTACATTGAGAGTTGCTATTTAAAAACAAATTTCTGAAATTGTACACTATATACCTGACTTAAGTGAACCTCTATGAAAACTCGTCCCCTTTTTCCTCCAGAATGCTCTACAAACCTCTAAGTCTTGGTTCATGTGTCCACTGTCAGAATAAAACAACAAACACTAAAACCCTATTCCAATTGTTAACCATTGTGGAGTGAGTGTAAAGACCATATCATCTTGAGCCCTGGGGCCTGGATACCTTGTGTTAATGAGAGGACAATGATTTCTAAAGTATATCATGATTTCTGAAAGGCTGTTTTGCAACAATACAAAACTGAATTGATTTTGAATGGATGTTCTGAAAAATCCCACCCACATTCCTAGATGCTGGAATCAATAAGAATGAGATTACTTTGAGGCACTCATTTTGAGTTTTTGATTTTCCCACATGCCCTTAGTGGGTTGGATTATTGTTTATTGTTTTCAGTCAAAAACTGAAATCTCCTAAGCAGTAAATACAGTTGTTTGCCCCACTCTTCACCGACACCAATTCACCTATTCTTTAAGTACTGAAGTTGCCCATGGTTTGGAGAATGGATTTAAATTTTTAGCTTTTTGTTAGGTTTAGGAGTAGGGTTGGGGGAATAGAATGTACAGTTTGTACAGTATGAAAAACAGTATGTCTATGGAATGTCCCTATAAAACATAAAACCCAAAGTATGTGTGTATGTTATGTGTGTGTGTGTGTGTCGGGGATGTCTATAGAAACAATCGAAAAAGTCTGAAACTGACATAAATGTCCAGTCATGGGAAATGCAAGTTCCTGAGTTGGCCGAACAGGAAAGACATTTTAAGTTGAAGGCTGAAACAGACAATATTTCCAGCAGTGGGGTCATAAGGTGCCTGTCTGAACAGCCCTGTGAATTCTCTCCATTAAATGTGAAACATGCAAGTTATGTGTCTAAATGTTAACAATACTGCCATGTTAAATTGATGATTATTTGCTGGTAAAACAAATCATTTTAAGTAAATATTTACAATATGAAAATTAAAAGAGAACTGTTGCAATATATTTGTTCCATAAGTTCTCATTAAGCAAACATGTATTTTATATTTATTAATTTTACTTTTTCATGGCTTGTTACAAAATCTGCAGCTTTAATGTTCTGATATAATAAATAGACTGATGTTTGGCATCTCATGGTTGAATAAAATAGTTGATGAAACATCTGAATTTCTGTCCAGCATTTGATAATCTTGAATTCTTAATTTGAATTACATAATAAATGTCAGAAAAACAGTGTAAACAAAATACATAACATTACAATGAAATAGTTTTTTCCCTGAAAGGATATGGTATAATGCAATTATTGTTGTTTCCTTTTAAAGGTATTTCATCTTCTTCAGTAAATTTCTACTAAATAAAATTTCACTGTTAATGCTGACATCTTTAAGGACAGATAAACAAATGTTAATATATAAAATAAATACAATTTATTTTGATTCAAATACATTTCATACATTAATTGAAAAAAAGCTTTTGCATTGAATGTCTGTCCTTCTCAACAAGTTTTCACATTAGGTATGCACATTTATAGGTTTTTTTTGTCATCATCCATACATTTGTTAGCTAATTTTTTTTATCTAATTACAACACAGCACATGTCTAATTAACACTCCTACTCTTGTGTGTAGAAAATTACACCAAAACTGTCCTCTGTTTCCATTAACACCAGGATATTCAGTTCAGACTCCAGAAGAATCAACATCAGCATCCAAATGTTCAGTTGATATTGAGCCAATGACGGTCCTTCAGTAATGACCCTTATTCTTCAGAACTTTATAGCAATGTATTAATGTAAACTTTGGCAACTGTTCTTTATTTAAATTGGTAAGTAAATGAATGTCAATGGTAATAGCACACTCTGAACACACTCTGATAAAGCTCTTCTGCCTAAATACATTTAAAAGCAGTAACTAGGTTTCTTATTAACACCTTTAATGTCAAAATTAAAGGTGGGCAAGTCAAATTAAAATAGTCTTTCATCAAAGACTATCATCTTACTATTTTTGTTGACATAAAAATGATTGTGAAGATTGTGGCCACATATGATGTCGATATGAGCTTTTTTTTAAACAGCTTAGTGAAACAACAAGTGAGTAATGACAAAATCTGTGATGTGTTTATAGGCTTAGGTCAGGCGCAGAGCTTGGCAGTTGTGGCCACAGACATTTTTCTCTGTCAGGCTCACAGGAGTTGTTACAAAGAAGCCAGCTGTCAGGCCTCATGGACCTGGTCTGTAATTAAAACACTGGAAAATTAGATAACTCCACAAATTCATCACTGCCACGCTGGCTGTCAGGACTGCGCTCTGAGGCCACCACCCAGCTTTTGTTTACATCAGGGAGGTTTGGCTGTTCTTTGTCGTGTGTTTTTAGAAGTTTTCACTGTATTTTTTTAATGGGCTGCAAGGGCTTTCTCCTGCATTTCATGTCTTTCTAGTGGAGCTTCTCCACTGCACCATCCATTTCACCCACGCTGGCCTCGTTAGACCCTCATTTATTAGACGCTAGTGGTTCTGAGTGCTGCGATGTCGTGTTGGCAAACAGAGAGCACTTGTCTACCAGCCCAGTCTTTGTCCTGCTCTGTAAGTAGTGAATGGTAGACCTTCACAGTAGGTACACCAGTGGAAGACCTCAGTTAAAATTAATTGAAAAAAATTATGTTTGGAAGACAGATTCCAAGGTTTGCGGTGGTCATGCTTGTAAGCGCAATAAAAATAATGATTGAATCGGAAAGGACTGGAGTGATTGGCCACTTGGCTGTGTAAATAAAAATATTTCCTTCTAGAATCTGAGCTGATAGGTTGCTTGAAGACTAAAGGTAAAGACAGCATTTGGACCATATTTCCAAGATCAAAATATTTTATTC